>REGM01000274.1:39165-53669 GCA_004194415.1 Aurelia aurita | reverse complement strand
CATCGTAGAACCTCATTTTCGGTACTGCTGTTCCGTATGGGGGAACTGTGGGGTGACCAGACTGCAGAACCTTCAAAAGTTGCAGAATCGAGCAGCTAGAATAGTCACAAGAAGCAATTTTGATTCACCTGCTATGCCAATAATACAAAAATTAAAATGGCCAACTATAAGTGATATTATTAGAAGCGAAACTGCTACAACCGTGTATAAATCGTTGAATGGTCTTGCACCAGAATATCTTTCCAAATTGTTCGTCAAAAATTCTACTCGAAATACAAGGAAACTGAGAAATACTGAAACTGATCTTTTATTACCTCTACGGAAAACAAACAATGGGCAAAAAGGTATATCTTTTCGTGAACCTAAACTTTTGAATCAGCTTGAACATAATGTTAAATATGCACCCTCCCTTGCCACTTTCAAAAGAAGACTAAATAGTAATCCATAACAATTTTTCTAATATTTTTGTATTGTATGTTAATTTTCCAATTATTTAGTTTTTCATTTTAATTTGTAAGTATTTGCCACGGCCCTCTGAAAAGCAGTCCTTATGGACTGACGGGGCTACCGTGCCTAAAAAAGTAAAAATAGAATAGAATAGAATAGAATGACTTGATATCATGAGCATTTTCTAACGGAATTTTAAACTGTTATTTTTAGTCTTTGCTTTTGAAAAGAATCATAGACGCATAGCCACGACCCTAATTAAGCAAATAGAAGAAAAATATGGCGAGAATAATAAACTTGTGCCACATCTCCAAAATAAGCGTGCATACGCTCCTTTTCCTCTTCTTTGATGCAAATATCTTTTCAATGGAATGAAAGGAGCGATTTTTTCCTCAAAAGAAAAGTTCTTTCAAGAACAATTGAAACATCTCAAAGTAGAATTCTTTTCAAAGTAAAAACTAAAAGAAAAAACTTGAAAATTCCTTTGGAAAAATCCCAAGAAATCAAATCATGGATACGCCCTTTCTCAAAACCTCTGGTGTCAGGTGCACTCAAAATTGTGACTTTGGGAGCTCGTATCTCCGTTGTGTCGTGGAAGATTTGTAAATGCAAGGTACTTGCATTTAAGTTGAAGATTACCAACTTTAGTTGTGCAGTGGAAAAAAGTCCCGAAATTGTATCGTTTCGTTCCTTTTTCCAGTCAAAAGGGGGTACTTTTTTCTGAGACACCCGGTATTTATTTCTAAATTTAGTTTGGTAATTAGGTTATTTATTCTTTTACTTTTATATGTATTCAATTGTAAATTTTTGGCATGGCCCCCTGAAAAGCATTCTTAGCTGACGGGGTTACCGTGGTTAAAGAATATAAAATAAAATAAAAAATCAGATGCAACGTGTTCTGCTGGAAGTCTGCCTACTTGAAACTCATCTTTGTCTCAGTTTGTTTTAGGACAGATTGAAAGAGGATTGACTAGGGATTGAATACTTAGAATACGACGCTGAACAGGCTCCTTTATAAAGCAGACTGGAAACCGGTAAGTAGCTGTATTTGTATTCTGATCTATTAGTGAATATACCTTTTCACAGAGGTCTGGGACGGCGCGCTACTTTTCTGGAAGATGGCGGATAGAGGGAATCCTCTGCGCGATGCAATCACTGAACTGGAGCTGAGAGCTGAAGTGGGAGAAGCTGTGCACGAAATTTCGCATTTAAATCCAGCTAAATGGTTCACAGAAGACCAGAATAGCTTAAAACATGAAAACAGATAGTCACCTATCACATTAAGGTGGTATTTAGCATACTTTACAAGAAAAGTTTATTTCTTCGAGTTTGGTGAATTTGGATTGTATGATGATTATTTGCCAATTTTAGATTTTTGTTTATGAATAAACGGAGATTAAATATTGCACTTTAACCAGAGGAATACGAAGGGACATTTGCACTTTTGTTACAATTATATGCAGGCAAAGATTTCCTGTGCGCTTTTAGCCTCGTAACAAAAGAGAGACTTTGGCGGGAAAATATTCGCCATTATAAATGCATTCGTCATTTCGTTCTCTCTGTTGTTTCTCAAAATCAAAGAAGAAGAAAGTGGTTTGCAACAAATAATTTATATGCTTTAGAAACGAAAACAAATAAAAAGTGTTCTGGAAGTTTTACAATTGTAGATGAGAGGCCAAGTCAAAGAATTGCTGAAGTATGTTGTTTTGCTTGAAGGCATTTATTGTTTTGGTGGCATAGGCCTTAGTTGGCAAAATTTAACGCAGTCTGTGTTTGACTTTCTTTTTGAACAAAAATTGTACGAATAAATGAGAACCCCGGAGTAGCGTGCAAGTCAAGAAGCTGCTTTGAACCGGTAAGTGGCCTTATATGGTTCGCAATCAAGCTGTTCTTTGAACCGGTAAGTGGAACTGGGAGTGAAANGTATTTAGCATACTTTACAAGGAAAAGTTTATTTCTTCGAGTTTGGTGAATTTGGATTGTATGATGATTATTTGCCAATTTTAGATTTTTGTTTATGAATAAACGGAGATTAAATATTGCACTTTAACCAGAGGAATACGAAGGGACATGTGCACTTTTGGTACAAATGTATGCAGGCAAAGATTTCCTGTGCGCTTTTAGCCTCGTAACAAAAGAGAGACTTTGGCGGGAAAATATTCGCCATTATAAATGCATTCGTCATTTCGTTCTCTCTGTTGTTTCTCAAAATCAAAGAAGAAGAAAGTGGTTTGCAACAAATAATTTATATGCTTTAGAAACGAAAACAAATAAAAAGTGTTCTGGAAGTTTTACAATTGTAGATGAGAGGCCAAGTCAAAGAATTGCTGAAGTATGTTGTTTTGCTTGAAGGCATTTATTGTTTTGGTGGCATAGGCCTTAGTTGGCAAAATTTAACGCAGTCTGTGTTTGACTTTCTTTTTGAACAAAAATTGTACGAATAAATGAGAACCCCGGAGTAGCGTGCAAGTCAAGAAGCTGCTTTGAACCGGTAAGTGGCCTTATATGGTTCGCAATCAAGCTGTTCTTTGAACCGGTAAGTGGAACTGGGAGTGAAATGCGATTTTTCGCCGACGACTTCGCCAACTGCAACTCCAGTTCAGTGTTTGCATCGCGAAGGGGATTCCCTCTCGCAGCGTATCCGCCATCTTCCAGAAAAGTAGCGCGCCGTCCCAGACCTCTGTGAAAAGGTCTATTGTACGTCAGTCCAAAAAATGTACTGGGTTAAAGGTGACCTGAAACGATAATTTTTATTTGCAAAAGCCAATGGCCTGGTTGAACAATGAAGAACGCCGTTTTCAGTTTTTCCATGTCATGTTTTGTTTTGGAATGATTCCCCATTTTCTGATTGGAGCTGATGACGTCATTTTGTTTGCAAAAAGGCAAGAAAACAATTGATATTGACAACTTTTCTTACAAAAATGCCCGAAAACCCAAAGCTTTGGCACTGGACTTTCTTTTCTTGAGATATATGACATTTCTGGGCATTTTTTGTCGCACTTACATACTTCAGCAGCAGGTTTAATTGCAAAGATAGTCATTTTCACCAATTTTTCTACTCTCTGCACATACTTTCCTTATAAATATGCAAACAAAATGACGTCATCACTTCAAGACAAAAAACAGCGAAAATCTCAGAAACGAAATAAATTATCACAAAGCTTTAAACGACATCACTAATCAAACCAGTTTGTCATTTCGTTTTGCGAATAAAAGTTTTCGCGCCTTTAAATAGGAATATAAACTTCAAAGATCTTAACTTAGATATGGACATCTAGATACGCGGTGAAGCAGAAAAACAATCCCCGTTGGGAAGGCTACTGTTACCTGCACCTGGATTGATTAGCAATGACAATGGAACCGAGAGAGGTATTATTTCCAGAGATGTCTTCACACTGCCTGTCATTACAGATACCAGTTTTGAAAACAGAGGAATTTTCATAAGGAACGGTATTTGACTCATGGATAACTGCTGTGTTCGCAGTTGTGTTGATACTAATGCAAAAACTTAAGGCACTTTGACATCCTACAGTTATGATTAAGAAGAACATTTAGACCGATTAACATCATTTAACATCATTTTGAGAGAAGAACATACATTCCAGATTCCAAATGAACAAAGACAAAAATGTCCTTTGCAAAATATATAGCGGTATTTTAGAGCCTCATTTTCGATATTGCTGTTCTGTGTGGGGGAACTGTGTTGAGCCCCGACTATTTAGGCTTCAAAAATTGCAGAATCGTGCTGCTAGAAATGTCCCAAATAGCAGCTACGATGCTCCTGCTGAGGCTTTGATTAAAGAGTTAGAATGGCCAACTGTGAAAGATATGATTGGAAGTGGAACAGCAACAATTGTATTTAAGTCTGTTAATAATCTCGCGCCTGATTATCTCTCACACTTGTTTATCAGAAATTCTGCTCACCTCGCAATACTATCGGTCTAAGAAACGCCGAAACTTACTTGCTAGTACCTTTCATGAAAACTAGTAATGGGCAGAAAGCGTTTGCAATTCGTGGGGCGAAAATCTGGAATGAACTTAGCCGCGAAGCCAAGGAAGCTCTATCTTTATCCTCTTTTAAGAACATTTTAAAGCATTGTAAATAAATTATTATTGTAATAAGTTTCTCGTTAAATTCTTAGTAGATTTTTTATTTTTGGCACGGCTCCCTGAAAATCAGTCCTACTGACTGACGGGGCTACCGTGCATAAAAAATTTTAAAATGAAATAGATCTTATCGCCTTTTTGTTGATGTTACACTACATCTGGTTTTTTCCCAGTTACTAACTTGGATTTACTAACACAATCCACGGCTCCCAAAGGCGAATATCCCTAGAGAGAGGAGAAAAATAGCAAATAACGAGATTTTGTGAGAGGTCAAAAGCTGGCGATGATGCTGAAAATAGTTCATCCAATGTCAATGCAGGCCGTATAGTTAGCACAGGTGCGGGATGAAGATTAAATCCCAGATTTGGTGGGAAATATATGGGACTTGAGTTGACAACATCTGGCAATTTCACTAGTAAAATTGTGCCCTAATTACGGCGGCTTATACTTCAAAAGTCGAGCTCAGGACAGTTAAAAGCTGATAATGTCGCTTCTGCTTCAGAAGAGACTGAGCGAGAGAGAGGAACGATGCTTCGAAGGATTTGCAGCCTGGTCATACGTCTTCAGTATCTACATTCACTTTGAAGAAAGCGAGTCCAACTTATTGCTGTTTTGGTGTTAGTTTACAATTGCGTGGCAACCATTCTGCTGTTATACTTCATCAGTTTGGTGTTGCATAGAAGAAGAGTTGGAGAATTTTGGTATTTTTTAGTTTCCAACCAATGATTCTTGTATAATTTTGCTGTCACTACTTTGCAGTTGTGTTGGATATCATATTTGTTCCAAATCAGTTATTGCCAGAACAATTCTATGGTTGCTGTGTTGACTTTCTCTTAAGAAATTCTAGCTTTACACAGTAGAACTCCAGTGTTGTTTTTGTATTACGTTAGAACAGTTTAACTTTGATCTCTCTTTGATGGCAGTCTTGTTTTGACTCGTGTCTATGAATCTGAATCATACAGTCATGTTTTTTTCACCCTGGCTTCGTGTCAGTACAGGAAGAGTTCATTTTCGTTTCTTATTCATTTTTATTCACAATGAATTGGCTTAGGATTGCTTTTTATTTGTATTATCTCTGTGACATTTTGCCGTTGTAGCATCGTCTTTTTTCTCGATTCTGGTTCAGTTTAAGCTGATTTTTCGGCTTTAAGGGCCAATGTCACTACTATATTCTAGGGTTTATTAATATGAGAAAGCTTCCCTGAACCTGTCTTGTCACATTCGATTTGAGGTAAATTGTACCTTGGAACATTCTGCAGAATGACTAACTTAACAGACATTACGACAACGGCCAAATATTGTGCTTACAATTGCAGTAGCAATGCCACAACAGCAAATTTAGCAAGTCAATCATGCCATACAATGCAAATATCCTTTACATCGATGAATTCTTCACTGCAAATTTCTACAGTTGCAGTCATCGTCCTTCACATCCTAACTTCGATATTCGCAGTTGTCATCAACCTGCTGATCATGATAGCACTAGTCAGCAAAGAACAGATGAGAACGGCAGCTAACCTGATCCTGACCAGCATGGCATTGAGCGACTTTCTTGTCGGGCTGTTAGTGCAACCTTTCACACTGACTATTCAAATCATTGAGGTAATTGGTGGGTCTTCCTGCACTCTTAGAAGAATCGTAAACTTTGTTGGTTCCTTATGCATCGGAGCATCGTTTGCAACAATAGCCATGTTTGCATTCGATCGATGCTTCGCTATTTCAATGCCATTCGAATACAAAGTTTCTCAACTATACAAGAAGTATTCAATTGCAGTGGTAGCTATATGGGTTGTACTAACAATTTTGGTTATATTAACAAATATAGGGTTTATGACATACGGAGTATTTGAAACATTGATGATTCTCCTGCTTCTAGCTGCTTTGGTAACAGTCACGGTTTGCTATATCAAGATCTACATTGCTGTTATTTCCCAACGCAATAAGATAACGGGTGCAGAACTTGGGAGCATCAATCCTTCGGTTCCTAACTCATGCAATGATGACATAAAGGATACGGGGGCGCTTGAGTCAACTCTCGTCAACAATGTGCAGGGAATAGGTAGAAAATCTAAGATTAAAATGCCATTTGAAGCTGAGAAAACGACGAGAAAGGCGGGAGATTCTACGACCAACATGCCATTTGAAGCCACTCAAAAAGATCCTTCCTTCATCAAAATTGAGTTCGAATCTTCTGTGAAGAGTTTGAGACCGAATGAGCCATCTTTTGTCACTAATTTGAAGGGAAAGGCGGGAGATTCTAAGATCAACATGCCATTTGAAGCTACTCAAGAAGATCCTTCCTTCGTCAAAAATGAGTTCGGATCTTCTGAGAAGAGTTTGAGACCAAGTGAGCCATCTTTTGTCACTAATATGAAGAGAAAGGCGGGAGATTCTACGATCAACATGCCATTTGAAGCTACTCAAGAAGATCGTTCCTTCGTCAAAAAGGAGTTCGAGGTTCCTGTAAAGGTGAAGGCAAAGGAACTTCCAGGCGAAATCATCATCCGCATTACCGATGATAGTTTGGCAGCTAACACGACACCCAGCAATCTTCAAGCCAGAGTGATCGACTCGGTGTCTCGCTTGGTCAAAAATAATGGAGGCTGTATTAAAACTGGGGGTAAAGTATCTAAAGTTGCGAGGCAAAAGTCAGGTACAAATACCGTTGCTGTACTTGTTGCAGGTTTGCTGTTGTGTTATCTACCAATCACGATATTGAATATTGTTCGAAATCAGCTTCAAATGCATACAGGCACGGTAAAAATTCTCTACCAATGGGGAAATTTTTTAATTGTTCTCAATAGCTCATTAAATCCAGTTATTTACTGCATTAGAGTGCAATCAATTCGCCAAGCAGTGAAAAAAGTATGGATGAAATTTATTAATTCTGTGTTTATACAATAAAATATTCCCAGTAAAGTAGCGAACAACGTTGTTAGTTGTTAGAAAAATCGTCACATTTTATGTTGAGCTAAATAATTCATTGTTTTCAATAATATGAAATTACGAGGTGCGAAAGATGAAAAATTTATACTGTTTTTTGCTATGTATGAAATTTTAAATTCATTGTATAAAGTTCTCCTTTATATGCTATGAAATCATTGGTTATGCCATTCTAAATTCTACCGTATAAATGTCATAGTATAAGATCTATACCTATGCATTTTATGCTATGAGTTTTGTGATATGAATATTATTTTATAAGTTTCCTGCTAAAATATGAATCTTTTGGTATAAAATATCACAGCACAACTTTTATAATCTATAGCATGTAATTGAAAATTGTACTACCTTGTATATTTTGTAGAGGGTCCTTAGGAAGTGTCCTCAGCCTAATTTTCCCGGTCATATTTTGCGTACCCCAGTCTTTTTTGTAGATACACAGTTGGTGATCAAATCCCATTCCCGATCTGTTGTTTTTGCGGTTATTATTCCTAGTCACAGTTCATACAATTCCAATCCTAGCATACAAATAACTTTCCCAGAGTTTAATTCCTTGGCAAATTCCACTTTACCTCTTCAGCACCCTCCTCGTTATACCATGAAATTTATACACAGATTTAGACCATGTATTTCATAGCATAGACTTTCATATATAATTTTTACAGTATATTTACACTTTCATACATTGCAAAAATTGTGTATAGTTATCCCTTGTTATCCGTCCCTCGAAAGGGACGTTAAACTTGGGTGCGACATGCACTGGACGCAATGGTGGTGGGCGTTCGTTAAAGTGGTGTATTGAGAAGTAGTTTCCCTTTATATAATGGCCGCAGGATAGACGTGTCCTTTTGTTCCCTGTGGTATCTATTTAGTAGTATGGTATATTTATGTGTAAGCAGTGGCGAAGCTGAGTAGGTCATGCTCCCTGCGCCGAAGGCGTAGAAAGATAGCTCTTTGAGCCCAAGGCGATTTTTGGGCCACGCCCTCTACTTTGCCTGGGAACGCCCTTTAAAAAAAGATTGGACACCGTCCATTGCTGTAGGGATCAAATATACACTTGTAAAAAGAAGGAAAACTCTAATTTTCACAAATTTTAGGCCAAGAATTCTTTTCAAAATGTTACTTCAAATCTGACGTTTCAGAAAAATGTAAAATATTATAGATTGCATACAATCTGAAACTCTAACACAATGCCTACTAAATCTGTCGTAAGCATTGTTTATTATAGATTTAGCAGGCTTTGTGTTAGAGTTTCAGATCTTATGCAATCATTTTTCTTGCACAGTTGCCAGGCATATTTAGTTCTCAATGAAAGCTCAATGAGTTAAGCTCAAGCCCCCACTTCAGGGGAATGCCCATTGCTTGAGTTTTCCTTTTTTAAGCAGAAGGAACCCCACCAGCTCATTGGCAACAGTAAAACTGGGGGTAATCAAACTGCATTAAAATTGATCTTGCAAGAAGATTGGCTGTTGTGGGAGGAAGTTCTTCTGATCAGCAACAAATTATGATAATACTGCACAAACAGGAAAGTTCTCTTGGAAAGTTCCTTTAACCAGTAACAAATTAAGATAATACTGCACAATCAGGAAAGTTCTCTTGAAATTTCTTTTACCAGTGATAAATTGAAGCACTTGAATAATGATCTGATTGAATGAATAGTTATGATTGGTCAGTAGTTCCCTTAACAAGTAACAAATTATGATAATACTGCACAATCAGGAAAGTTCTGTTTAGAATTTCCTTGACAATGGCAGTGATTGCAGGTGCATCTTGCAGATTGCAGATTGCATCTTGACTCACATTGATAAATTTTAAAAACCTTTCAACTATTTCTCCATTTCTGTCAAGGCGAATAATTGCACTTAGTTGTTCCTTTGTTGACACATCTGTTGTTTCATCAACCTGGATAGTAAGGAAGGTGCATTCTTGGATTTCCTTGTCAATTTGATCCTGAATTATCATATCTATGCATTCAATCAGATCATTTTGAATATTTGGAGAAACACCTGTAAAAACATCTCCTCCAGGGGCCTTTTGAGAGGCCCCTAAATGGGAGTTCCTGCTTAGGTACATAAAGGACAGCTTCAGAAAGAGTTTTTAACATCTCCCTGTTCTGCCTCACCTCTTAATTATGATGTTCAATCTCATCTCTTCTCGCTCTCGAAAACAAAACATTCGAAGGTTTTCCACATCTTGTAGGCCTCCATATGAGACCTGGCTCTCTCGTGTTTTTGGCAGTCAGAGAGGAAACATGGTTTCAGCCCATGTCTGAGAAGCTCGAAGAGGTGGAAATAGCAAACATGGCCAACATAAAAGGCGTGTCATACCTTCGCTCCCACACAGCCAATCTTTTTTTGTGTGCCAGACTTCTTGGAACGACCTGTTTTTCGTCTTCAGAACAAGCATCGCCATCGGAGTTGGCTCCAGTTGGCTTTTGGTTGACAATCACCTTCTGCTCGCTGACATGTCTTGCTGCAAAAGACTTCTTCAATAGCTGGGAATGTCTCCCTCAGGAAGAACTTCGAATGAATCTTCGTACTCCATAGTAATCAAAATTCGAATAATAATTCTCCGAATGGAAACGTGATTATAACTTGTACTGTGCCTAGGCCCGTCAGTCGCAGTAAAATCCCAAGGCAAAATCTATTTTCATCAACATTTCTCAACAACAACAACACTCCTGCTTTTGAAAATTGGCATGACCAAGGGTTGAAAACTGGCGCAATAGCGGCGCAATAGGCATGCGTAAGATCGGATTCAGCCAATCAAATCGCGCTAGGTTTAGTATTATGATGACCCAGCTCATGCTATCTCAGGATGAGCATGATGTAACATAGGGTACCAGTACGGAAAACAGCGAAATTGTACTTGCATGGATTATAATCTGCAGCGAAAGCAACAGAATTAGTATAGAAACCCTATGATATGTCGTGCTTCTCCAAACCGAGCATGAGTTAACACAGGGGACCAAGGTATCAAACTGCGAAAAGTGGTAGGTTATGATGTGATGGTTCTATGACATCGATGTGAACGATTTTTAAAGAATTTTTTTGTAAAAAGTTTTTTTTTCTGTATAACAAAAATACTCATATCTCTGAAAATTGTTGGTCATGCTGAGCATGACCAGCATGACCGCTAGCTTCGCCACTGTGTGTAAGTAGCGTTGTTAGTAATATGTATTGTAAAAGTTTTTATTGGATTGTATTATAAGAAAAATCGCATGTATGATCATGTTAAATGGAGTCTAGTCAATAAAGAGCGGTCTTCCAAATCATGTGATCCCTTTATTTACCATCATGAACACGTGGTGAAAACTGTTGAATGAGTTTGTATTCTCGTCCGCATTAAACACAGTGAACAAATGCGGTAGACACTTGTTGCTCACAAATGTTGCCCATAAATGTTGGCCACAAAAATTGACTCGTGTGCCTTAAGAATTTACAAAAATATTGCTCATAACTCGCGAAGTTGATGCCCGAAAAATCGAAAAAAGGATCGCTGAGAAAGATTAAGTATTTGTGCTTGTGTACTTTTTGTAAGTGCATGATTGTTTTAATGCACCACGGGCTGTAGGAAATTCTGAATTAAAAATAAGATTTATGTGTATGATACAGTAAATCCCCGCATATAAGAACCTAGAAAAATAAGAACCTACAGTCTGTTTTTCTTAAATTATGCACCTTGTAATTAAGAACCTGTTTCAGCTTGACGACAAAGCATGTTCTTATTACAAGGGTAATAAAGTTGATTGTTTGATCATCCTTGTTAAGTTTATTTTTGCCCCAGTTGGCTGTTAAAATTTGAACCTCCTCCCCTGCTATTTGTAAGGTTAGCATTAGTTATTAGGTCCTTAATAACATTGCCAAAACAAATATTATGGTTGGAAAGATATTGATATTAACTCCTAAAAGGTTTACACAAGGGGCCCTTCCAATAAGAACCTTTATACCCTGAAATTGATCTAAGTACCTTCGAAATAAGAACCTCATTCAGCCTGGCTCTCAAAAAAGTAGGTTCTTATATGCGGGGATTTACTGTATGTCCAACCTTCCTCGCTCAATATTTTGTCCCTGATATATCGAACCCATTTCTAATCAATCTGCCACTCGCGGGGGAGTAAAAATGGCACTCGATATATCAGTAACGAAACTGAACTAGGAAAGCTCGATGTATCATCTACGTATTAATCAAAGCAATATTGTACCCGAAAAGCTACTATGTATAGATGGTCACCAAAATATCTCCTTTGGGCAAAGATTTAGAGACAAAGTATCATGAAGTTATTGTTTCCAAATTAAATGAAATTAACTTGAATTTTATTGGCCATTAACTATGATCGAAGTTATCCTTACAATATAATTCTAAAAATTCTGAGCGTATCAACATAAAAATTTCACATGAATATTTATTTTAACAAAGGTTGTCATACCATTCTAAAGTCATGATTGATTTTGTTAGGAAACGTTTGTGGAAAAAGCTTAAACTGTTTATATTTTAAAAGTGAGGAGATAAAAAAATTTATCATTTGTCATTTCTCTCAAGAGATTTCTCTCATATCTTTGATTGTTCTGAAGAACATATATCAGACAAGATTTGATACAATTCTGCAATACTTTGAAAGACTTTTCAGAAGCAAGATCACAGCAAATCATCAATAACGTTGAGAGACCATAACTGATTTTAATGGAATACATGTTCATAGCTACGTTAACTTTATTGATTCATTATCTTCGTTTTGTCATTTGACGATTTGGATTTTCATATTTCTTTCATAAATATCTATACGTAGATCAATCGCATGCAGTAATGAGCTCAAAACGAAATTTTTCTCGTCTTTCTCCTAGTTTATAGATTGGTGTGTGGGTACCGAGAGCTCTCTAGAACGTCGTTACGAGAACCGCTTGTCAAACCATTGTTTTTGCATTCAAGAGTAACAAAAGAAGACAAACGTTGCACAAACATTGTAAATAAATTGAAGCAGAAGGTTTTATGGACAAAATGCATTGCAAGTATACATCAAAAAAGCAATTGTTTGGCACATTTTGTGTAGTGAATTTAACTTACTGTCCGAAAACCACCGCCTAGCTCAGCAGGAAGAACGTCGACCTCCAAAACGAAACAGGCAAAGCCAATTCTGAAAACTTTGAGAAAATATGCAACAAAGGCTATTCTTTCAATTGCTGATTGTGGTTTTCGTCTGTGACTTTTCCTAATGAAAACGCTACATTTTCCGTAAGTGTCCGATTACCACCGCCGGCACCATAATGCAGATTCTCAGGAGGCCAATGGGAACGAGGTAGTTTGGTTGAGCTGTGTTTCACTGCGGGAGAAACCATGGCTGGGGTACAGATGCTAGTAAATTTGTTTGAAATGTTTCGTTTTATCGATACTCATTTGTAAATGTTACCCATAAAAGCTGATTTCCAGTCGGTGGAATTTTCCAAACGGGGGGAATTTTACACAATCAAAAGTCAGTCAACCTTAAAGTTCTATTCAATTGCAAAGCGACATTTTCAGCCGCAAACAAAAGAATTTCCGCCCGCTCGGAAAATTCCACTGACTGGAAACTGGCCTTAAAGGGGTGAATCCGTCAGGTGCACAAATACACTTGACTTCGAAATCTAAAGGCTTATTTCCAGTCCGTGGAATTTTCCGAGTGGGCGGAATTTACACAATCAAAAGTCATTCAACCTTCAATTTCTATTCAATTGCAAAGCGACATTTTCTGTTGTAAACAATAGAATTTCCGCCTGCTTGGAAAATTCCACCGGCTGGAAACTGGCCTTAAGGGAGGTGCCTTCTGGCAACAGTTGTACCATCCTGCCGAGGATTAATTGGGTTTAATTAATTACTGAAGAAAGTTATTCGCAAAGCATCAAAACAGCTTCAATTGAGGTTACATAGTTCTTGGGCTGTTCTCGATCTCCTTGGTTCTATACACCAATCTTTGGCTTCTGATGCAGTAGCTAACACCTTACCCCGCTTCATTTCTCGAAAATTATACCGTCCATGCACAAAACCAATTTTGACAGAAACTTTAAAAATATCGGTAAATGCATCTATGTTCTCTTTCAAATCGTGAAGAGTAAGATAGGCACTAAATCCTAACTGGCCAACAAAATTGACACGTGACACGCTCTAAACCAATCAAATGGAACCGAAAACCGACCGGGAAATTTGAAAAGTCGAATTTAGGCCGCTTTTGGAATGTTTTGGACGATTTCACCACCCTTCACCAAAATATAAATGGACAGAAGGGACATGAAGATTTTCAAAACATTTCTTCGCAGACCTGTTCCTAATACTTGAATACATCGTTACTCAAGAGCGCTGCGAAGTATCTCACAATTTGGAGAAATGCCAAAGTTTTAAATTTGCTACCATAAGAAACGTTTGGTAGCAAAATGACCCTAAAATTTAAGAAACTGCCTACCAACCCCGGACCCAAGTTTCTTATGAAAACAAATACGTGTACAAATGTCCAGCTTTGCTCGAATGCTACTGTGTTGTTTGACTGCAAAGCAAACGGGTGACTTTTTAACCCTAATCCATATGGGCTTTTTTCAAGCTACCATATATGGGGGGGTGCTTTCCACCCCCCCTCTGAAAACAGCCTTAGACTCACCATAATTCAGTATAACTTGGCACAGTTATAGAACAAGCAATTTGCAACATGTAGCACAATTTGGGTGTGGTTGCCACGCCCTATGACGTCACAGTGACGTCATAAAGTTGAAAATTGGCCAAAATCAGGTTCTCAAGTTAAATTTGAGTTTAACGAAGATTTCGAAGGAACTGTATGCGGTTTTTGGTCTAGTTTGTCAAAATACTTGCTGAAAAATGTTATTTTATTGTAAATAGCGCTTTTTGAATGATATTTTGGTAGAAATTATTCAATTCTGATGACGTAATTTATGTTATAAATTTGTTCCATGTAAAAATAGACAAAAAGAAGCGGAAAAATGGTGATAGTCCATCACAAATGCATCATTGGAGTGTTTTTAATG
>REGM01000274.1:11267-27742 GCA_004194415.1 Aurelia aurita | reverse complement strand
ATTAGGAAGGATGCAGAAAAAACCGAGGTCAGAACGCATATGCCCAGTGTGTATAAATAGTCCAGAAGGTAATGAGGTTCATTTCGTACTTGGATGCTCAGAGCCAAAACTTGTAGAAGCTAGGAGAGAGTATTTTGAAACTATGAACGGCAGCTTTGGTAGTGAATGGAGTAGAGTTGACAAAGAAATATTACTTAACATGATTGGTAACATGGCTATTACAACAAATATCGCAACAATTAGGTTTTTGCACAGGGTATTGGGTGTATGCAAAGACTTTCTGATAGACAATCCATGTGTACCAACGGGATAGTGCCCTCACATCTCCTCTCACCATTCCTTTTACGTATGGTCTTAAGTTGCTTGTTCGTTTTAATTAGAGTTATTGTATCTTGTAAGTATTTAGCCTATAGTTGTATGTAACTACGGTGCTTACAGTGATTATTATTATTGTTAAACTATACATCATTCGATTTGTCATTAAATGGAGAGTATTTATGAGACAAAAAGAATATAAATATTCAAGAATTGTGAGCTATTCACCGGCAAAGACGAAAATCAGACCTTCCCCCTTCTATAATCTCCCTGTACCCCCAAGTAAGCTTCATATAAGCCTCAATGACATTTTTGCATTCTCGACACATCAATCTAGCAAACCAGCCCTTTACTCATAGCTTGAAGCAACAAATCGCATAGTTATTCGCAATTAATTTTCAAGAATTTATTTTATTATTCTAATTATCGAATATCAAAGGCTTTTACATTATAAGCCTAGGATATTTTTATATTTCCCAAGGGTGGTCTTAAATATGGCCATAGCTGTGGACTAAAAGCCTTCATGTGACGGTTTCCCTGAAGCCGTCCTTTTCGGGAAGTTTTGATATTTTGTAAACAAATCAAAGAAATGAATTCTGCATGGATTGGTGTTAAATCCAGGTAAGTAACACATTTTTGGGTCCACCCCCTTGTCGACAGGACCACTACAATTTCCAATAATTTCTATAGATTTCATTGTGACGTCATAGCAAAATGGCGCAAAATTTCAAAAAACAACATGGAAATTCGGAATCTACATGGAAATTTTACTTAAAACAACTCAAAAACAATTCAAAAGTCAGAGCAGTAGTATTGCAGCTCATTGCGTCAACAAATGTTATCGACTAAAATTTGGTCTTAAACTTTTGGCCACGACTGCAAATCTGCCGTACTGGAGACACAGCGTTTGATCATCCGCCTCCAAATTCCATTTTCTTACAAGCTTTCATGATAGCAGTAATCAAACGTGAGAGAGCGCAGTGATAACGCTAGCCTTTTTAAAATTCTAAAAGCTGCGATACCAGAGCTATAGCGCTTGATTAGTCGCCTCCAAATTGCATCTTCTTAAAAGCTTTCATGATAGCAGTAATCAAATGTGTGAGAGAGTGGTGATGACGCTAGTCTTTTTTAAATTCTAAAAGCTGCGGTACCAGAGATATAGCGCTTGATTATGGACCTCCCACTTGAATCTTCTCAGGAAATTTGTGTGAAAGCAATGCAGGATAGAGCAAATCCTGCGTGAGAAAGCAATGAGACGACGCCAGCCTTTTTAGCGCTGAAGCTAAACCAGACAGCACTTGAATATCTACCTCCAACAAGGATCTTCTTAAAAGTTTTCATGATAGCACAATGGACTCCTAAATACATATATTTTTTTATAAGAAACCGCTTCCAAGAAACTCAACTCTCAGATCACCAAAAAATTAGGAAACTCCAGTACTGGGAAAACATAACTTAAGAAACTATTTATTTTAATAATGGGAATCCTTGGGATTGTTTTACTTTTTATTTGAAATTGTTTCCTGTATCATATTATTTGGAAGGTACTTGAGTAATGTCTAAACAGCGGAAGGGCTTCAAAAAACTTTGTTTTGAAATGTTCACGAGGGCAAAGGTAGTAAAAATGAAGATTGTTATAGAACCTTTAAGAAACTCTTAAGAAACTTTGAGTACTCAAAATCTGATAATTTTAAGAAACTTTCAGTACTGGCTCAAATTCTAAGTTTCTTAGAAAATACGTGTATCTAACAATGATAACGATATCAATTTTTGAGGCATCTGTAGCAAATGATGATGGAATCTTTCCATATTCTCAGCAATCTTTTTCAGGTTTGTTCAAGAACCTACAATTATCGTCTGCGTCTTTATATGAGTTTATCTCCCTGCAATCGTTCCTTTAACAGACACAGACCACTGGTCACATTACATTTACGGAGAGACAGTGGAGATTTCTAACGTAAATCTAAAAAAAAGGAGTGGACCTAGACGAGAAACCTGGGGTACACCATAATCTATCTGCTGTAGATTTTACGATACACCATTGACCTTTACAAAAATAGCGTCTGTTTTCTAGATAGGACTTGAACCAAGAACGATCATGACCATTTATGCCATACTTCTTCAATCTTGCAAGTAAAATTTTATGATCGACAGTATCTAAAGCTTTTATGGCATTTCAAGGTAGGCAAAGAATTTATTTTAATATGATTAAATCTAATTGTGTCCATGCACTCATGGATATAGCGGATAGATCTAATCGCTTCTGTGAAAGCACTGAAACCCCTAAAGCTGCGGTGAGAGGGATATAGTGCTTGGTCATTTACTCCCCTCCCATATCAATCTCCTTAACCCTATTACTCTACCGGGGGGGGGGGTTACAAAAAGTGCCCGCGGCAATTATGATCTGATGTAGTGTCGTCATTTCGAAAGATAAAAAGCCTAGATTTTGTGACTTTTCCTAAATTTGATAGTCTAATTAAACTGAAATTTTTTTCAAAACTGTAAACAATAATCACATGACCAATGTCTTTTTGAATATTTTGTTACTGTGCACCATTACACAAAGTCTACCCCTCATATCTGCATTATTCACGGAGTTATGAAGGGAGTGGAGGGCACTTCGTGTCGGTATTAATAGGGTTTAAAAGCCATTTGAGAGAGCGTGGAGATATTCTAGCGCTGAAGCTTCAGTACTAGAGAGATGAGACATATAGCTCTTGAGCATCTGAGCATTAGGTGCCAAATCTTTAAACAGATTGCACAATTGGTTATTGCATCTTTCGTCTGATTTAATGGCTTGAAAAGAACTTCAGGTACTGTGCTATTATTTTTCATTGGCGATTTTTAATATCTTGATTACTTTCGGAATTACAGAGTTTTTCTTTTTACTGAAATTCATGAAAAGAATCGAAAATATTAAAACCATCGTAAGTCCTAAAGTTATTGAGGAAAAGTGGTACAATCTTCAAATAAACTATACTTTATCAAGGTCTACAATATGGTGAAAAGCAGAAATCTGTCGCTTTTGTCGTTTACGATTTAGCTATATTATCACGTCGCAACCTTAAAACTGGTTGAAACACAAAAAACGTTGTAACTCTGAAAATAATCAAGATATCAAAACTCTTCAATAAGCAATTATAGCAAAGCACCTGAAGTTCCCTTCGAGCCATTAAATTAAAAGGAAGATTCAATAACCATTTGCGCAATCTGTTTTAAAAACTTGACGCACACGCCCACTTTCTTAAAAGAAGCACGTGTGTGTGAGAGAACGCTGAGACGAGGTTTCTTATTGTCATAAGTGATGAAGGGGCGAAGACATATTATCCACCTTCCATGTAGGAAGCGCCAAGCGCTGAATTATCTAAATAGTAATTCATGATCAAGTCAAGTATATGTGGGAAAGCGCTGAGGTAAAGTTAGATCTTAATGTCCTGTGACTTTAGCGCTCACGTTGCGGTGCGAGAGAAAGGAATAGCCAGTCAACGCCGCCATCATTTTCCCTGGTATATGTGGGAAGCGCTGAGACAAAGTTAGATCTTAATGTCCTGTGACTTTAGCGCTCATGTTGCGGTGCGAGAGAAAGCAATGGCCATTGAACGCCGCTGTCAGTTTGCCTGGTATATGCGGGAAAGCGCTGAGGCAAAGTTAGATCTTAATGTCCTGTGACTTTAGCAGTTATGTTGCGGTGCGAGAGAAAGCAATGGCCATTCAACGCCGCCGTCAGCAACCCTGGCGTATGTGGGAAGCGCTGAGGCAAAGCTAGATCTTAATGTCCTGTGACTTCAGTGCTCATGTTGCGGTGCGAGAGAAAGGAATGGCTGCCGTCAGTTTCCCTGGAATTATTATTATTTGTGTCCAATCCTTATTCGATCTGGTATTGAAAGCGATTATACTTGTGACTTAATTTGTTGTTTTCCCTCCAAACTTTATTGAATTGAATTTACCTATTTTCTCGAAGGACGACTCATTACTGTCGAAAAACCGGGACAAACGCCCTCATCTTTCTTAGTGAGGCTATAATTCTCTATGACATGTTGGGATAAAAGCTATAAAAAAGCTCGAGGATTCTCCAGTATTTTGTGATACATTCTCAGAGCCGTGTTGAAGAAAAATATTTAGCATCCGCATGCATTTTTGCTTTAATTTTCAAACACAATAGAGGAAAGGTGTATCATCAATGCGATCGAAGATAAATCTGCGTTAAAGTTGAAAGACTTCCAGAGAGTTTTTGTCTCAAGATCTGTTTGTACCGCAACTGCTGTTTGGAAGAATCTTACTTCGCATCCTAGACAAGGATTCCGTGAGGCACAGTTTGTCGAGGGGTAAATCACTCCGAAAATAGCATACCAGATTTTGAGATTTTAAAAATCTCTCAGATATTTTAAAGATTTTTTCTGAGATTTTCAAAGATTTTTCAAGATTTCTAAGACCTTTTGAGATCTTTAGATTTTTGAGATTTCAAAATTTATCGAGATGTTAACAGATTTTCGAGATTTTGAAAGAGTTTGCAAGATTTGTGAGAATTTAAACAATTTTAGAGATTTTCAAAGAATTGTCAAACGATTTTTTTGAGAATTTCTATCATTTGTTGGGGGCTATTTCTGGGATTTTTTTAGATTTTCGAAGATTCTTAGGATTTCCTTTGGGATTTCTAAGATTTTATGAAGATTTTTGAGATTTTTGAGGATATTTTACGAAAGTGTACGAGATTTTAGGAGTGATTTGCTCCTCGCAATTTGTTATCCTGGTTTTTGAACAGATTGTGCATGAGTCTTTCTTGAGTGGGGACTGGAAGTTTTAATTGTGTAGAGAAGCTAAGGGCTCTTGTTGTAAGTCTAGAAAGCAACCCTATACAATATTCACGAAACATTGTAGCACCGCACCGGTAAAGTTTGAAATTCGCATGCGCTCGTGTGGGGAAGCGCGAAAACGAGGTTAAGCAACGGAGTTCTCGAAAACTTTGTTAACATCGGTATGGAAAATTTTGCTCGCTTGTCGGAAAAATCGTTATAATGCCGAAAATAAGCAAAGAAAAACAAAAATCTCAAAAGGATCACTCGAAGGGAACCTTTTGTGCTGTTCCAGGTTGCAGTAACTGTCGTGATGAGAATCCTGGCCTTAGCTTTCATCGTTTTCCCAGAGACCAACAACGGTGAGTACAACTTTAGATTACTTCCGTGTTTTCCTACACCGCAATAAAAGTTGATACTTGATAATTTAGAAAAGTTTTGATAGAATCTAATTTTGATTTGAATATATGGCGAAGTGAAGTGAAATAAATTCAATTTTCAGGTGCAGAGAATGGTTGCAAAACTGCAGACGATTGGACTTGCTTGACAAGACACCGGCCTATCTTAGCTCAAACTGTTACATCTGCTCTACACACTTCGAAGCTGACCTTCTCCCTCGATTTACTAATTCAAGAAAACGACTTCCCAAGCATGCCAAACCTACTCTCAATATTCCAAATCCCCCGCTTTCAAGATGTTCTGTCAAACGCCCAATGCCTGCCAAACAACCAGCAGGTAAACACAAATCTTACATGTAGAAATTTTTTACACAAAAAAGGTAGGCCATTTTTGAAGTTGTAGGTGGNATGCGCTCGTGTGGGGAAGCGCGAAAACGAGGTTAAGCAACGGAGTTCTCGAAAACTTTGTTAACATCGGTATGGAAAATTTTGCTCGCTTGTCGGAAAAATCGTTATAATGCCGAAAATAAGCAAAGAAAAACAAAAATCTCAAAAGGATCACTCGAAGGGAACCTTTTGTGCTGTTCCAGGTTGCAGTAACTGTCGTGATGAGAATCCTGGCCTTAGCTTTCATCGTTTTCCCAGAGACCAACAACGGTGAGTACAACTTTAGATTACTTCCGTGTTTTCCTACACCGCAATAAAAGTTGATACTTGATAATTTAGAAAAGTTTTGATAGAATCTAATTTTGATTTGAATATATGGCGAAGTGAAGTGAAATAAATTCAATTTTCAGGTGCAGAGAATGGTTGCAAAACTGCAGACGATTGGACTTGCTTGACAAGACACCGGCCTATCTTAGCTCAAACTGTTACATCTGCTCTACACACTTCGAAGCTGACCTTCTCCCTCGATTTACTAATTCAAGAAAACGACTTCCCAAGCATGCCAAACCTACTCTCAATATTCCAAATCCCCCGCTTTCAAGATGTTCTGTCAAACGCCCAATGCCTGCCAAACAACCAGCAGGTAAACACAAATCTTACATGTAGAAATTTTTTACACAAAAAAGGTAGGCCATTTTTGAAGTTGTAGGTGGTTTTCTTTCACCTCTCTTGTGGGGCACCTGTGATATTTTGGAATGAACTCCTGTAACTTTTACAGTTATTGGTTAGGCATCTCTGTTTATATCATGCTGTTCTTTTCTCGCCAAAACACTGCAGCTATATCATTAAATGTATGAAAGAAACTCTAACCATGGAACTGTCAGTTGTAAATCCTTAAAATTTAATTTTATGATGGGAAGCCTAGAAATCCCATATGGAAAGGTCTTTGGATGGCCAGATAATTTTCTGCAAAAAGTTCCCTCTCAAGCATCTAACTTTATTTGTAGTAAATTATGCTCATAAAATCAGAAATATACTACTGTCATAAATTTGATTATTCTTATTCATAACCCACAGGTTTACCATCCAAGAAGAGGAGACGCCTTGATTTTGATATAATTACAAGAGAACATTCCTATCATGGTAAGCAATTATTGTCTTTTAATGAGACTTGACTATACTAAAACACATGCTATTCATTAAATAGTTACTGTAACTGTACCTTCTTCAGAAATATTGATGAAAGGTTCTCTTTTTCAAGGTCAATTAAGTCAAAATAATGAATCTGAAATGATGGAAAAATCAAGCCCAAACACTGGTTTGCAGTCACCACCTCTTCTGGAACTGAGTGAGTGTTTTGTTTGATATTTTTCAAATCACATTGCCAGTACTTCAAGCATCCAACTTAGAACAAAACTCCGACATAAAAGGAAATGCAATTGATATCTTCCATAGAGAATCTAAGCATATAAAAGCAGTCAAATTCTAGCCTATCAGATATCTGTATTTCCTGTTGACATACAGTACATAGATCAGTTACCCAAATATGGTTCAGCATGTGTCAGATCCTATTGTCTTTGCATGGTTATTTGTATTAAAGGCTCATATATGCTTAGATTCCCTTGAATGACGCATCCAACTAATAAATCCAATGTGTCAAAGTGGTGTTATGTATGCTCTTCAAATTGACTGCTTCTTAAAGGCACACTTAAAGACAATTGAGAAATAATTGGAGTTTTCTCTTCTGTTTTTCATGCATCTTGTCATAAAGCAAAGAATGTAGAAGATGACTGGGCTTAAATTACAGGACAAGTCTTTCACTCTAAAAAGCTTTCAAAACATCACACGATTAGCACTTAATAAAGAATAGGAAAATGTCTTTATTTTGCAACCATACCCTTTGAAAACTTAACATACACAGCAATTTTTAAGGCCAAGTAATTTATGTATAAAGTAACATTGGCAATTATTTCTAACTTTTAGGTCATGAAGAAGCCAACTTAGGAATGGCAGCCACAACTGAGGTAACTTCTGAGGCTACTCAGGCCTGTCAAACCCCTGCCATCTTGCGGAAAAATACTCCACAGAAGAAAAAATTAAGGCAACTTTTAAAGAAAAAGGAAAGAAGACTTAGGGTCATTGAAACTAAGTTCAATGTTTTGAAACAGTCCACTCCTTTGAGATCTCCAAAGAAGTCAAAAAGACAAAGGCTTAACAAAGCATTCAAATTATTGGATGGATCACTTTCCCCAGAACNATATACAGCTGTATTCCTAAATACACCAAATACAGGGAAGACGGCTGGATGTGATAACTACGCTATACACAGCTAAATACCTAAGTTGCCCTTATATACAGCTGTATTCCTAAATACACCAAATACAGGGAAGACGGCTGGATGTGATGAATACGCTATACACAGCAGCTAAATACCTAAGTTGCCCTGATAAATGATGGTTTATATTTAATATATGGTGCTGTTTGATTTCGGGATAGTTGGTTTGTTTTAAGGTAGAGTCATAGTGCAGGCTATATGGTATAGTAGTGCAAGGGTGCGTTCGGGACGTTTGGTTTGGTCTTATACCAAGTACTTGCCAGAAAATTCCTTAAATGATTTCCACCACTTCATCAACTCCATTCATGAGACAGCAAATTCGAAATTGTGTCTTCCAGAACAAACATCCCATTTCTAGACACAAGAATACACCTAAACCAGAACAAACAATTAACTAGCTCACTTTACATAAAACCAACAGATAACTGTGGTCTTTTACACGAAACGTCATTCCACCCAGCATCCACTAAAAAAGGTATCATTTACAGCCAGGCCCTTAGGTACAGACGAGTCATTACAGATAACGAAAAACTTAAATCATGCTTAACAGACCTTGGTATAGACTTACTTAAAAGAGGATACAACAGAACTCAAATATATACACAATTTAACAAGGTTATCACAATGACCCAAAAAGACGTCCTCTCTAACAACCTCCCTACAAATGCTCTCCCCCAGACCCCTTCCATTCATAGTACCCTATGACCCCACTACTTCCCAAATCGGTAAAATTATGAAAGAACACTGGCACTATATTCGGGAAGACCCCACCCTATCAACCATATGGCCCAATGAACCGTTACTTGCCCTGCAAAAACACAAAAATATTAAAGACATACTCGTCACATCTAAATTCCGCAAATAAACAAAAAAAAACAAAGTCCCCTCCCATAAATGATGCTTCGCCATAAACTCCCCCCCTTCAGACTTCATACACACAATTGACGCCGTAACGAGGCTGCGAGACATATCTGGAAAAGCAGTAGGTTGGTAATACCCCTTGTTTCTTTTATTTCAATCTTATTATTATTTCTTACAACAAATATTTTGGAAACAGGTAATCAAGCAGAAGGTCCATTAAAAATAATTTCAATCGAATATGCCTCAGAAACGATGCAAAATAAAATGATAAAAGAAAATGCCATCACTTATGTTGCAGGCTATTTGATATGCAAATCATTTGAAAAGCATGAGTGTGAAGTAAGTAGGAATGCACTTGTTGATGACAAGATTGATGATATACGAATAACTTTCCTTTCCTTCAAAGCATTTGAAACTGATGTCAACATGTTTGGTGGATTGGTGAACCCATCACAGACAATGCTTGGGTACACCATTCGATTGGAAGATCATTTTACATAATATCTAAGGAAGATAAACAAAACTGCTGGTATTGGTAATGATCTCCTGCAAATTTTAAAGACAGAAGATTTAGAAGGCCCATGTGAAAGATTGCAACTTGATTATTTGCTCAAGCTCTTCATAAGAATGAGAGTATACTACTGCCTGAAGTTGCTAACAGAGAACTGGCAAGTTCAAAACGAAAAAACAGAAAGTATCTAAAAATAGTTCACTTACTGAAAATACAGAAAATAATTACTTACAATATAGATTACTGTACATCTTAAAATTGAATCTGAAGATAAATCGTAACTTTTGATCAAAACTGATGCAACTGCATTTCTTTCAAAATTCTGAAACTAGTGGCAGATTGGTGCTGTGAGGTAGCCAGCCACCCACTGAAAATGATAGACAGGTCAGACATGTTATGTTGATACTATGCTAGATTTTCTGTATATTCTTGATAAATTAATCATAATAATTTATATATTTGGAAATAAGTCCTTTCGATTTAGGATCATCGATGGCAAGTTGAAATAAAATACTTGGTATTAGAGACCAAGATAGAGTTTACTGTTTTTGCAGCTCGCAGTGGACTGGTAGAAAACATAAAAACTGTCGCAAAAAAGAAGAGATGCTGAGCTGTTTTGACCACAATGTTCATGCTCCTTCAGTTTTTTCTCTTGGCAATATTTAGAATGAAAGCCTTTTTCACGAGAAACCTCACCTTTTGTGCAGGCTGTTTGCCAGTAAACTTGCGTTTGTTTTGTTTTTGTATCTCCAGCCTGCCACCGCTCCACTTTTTTGGCCGCCATTATCAAAACAGTTCCCACGCTGTAGCCTCGTATCCGATTAATTTAAAACGAGTTTAAGAGCTTTTAGAATGCCTCCATTGGTTGGCGCCATTCTGTCTGTGCTACATAAACAACAAAGAGACCGCGGTGAATGACCCTTCTGCCTTTCTCTCTATTCTGTGCTGTAACAACAACAGGTGGGCCGCAACAATGACATAATTCAATCTTGAATTATAGAGGTGTTATTTTTCATAATACGGATAATAGGGAACCAAAGAAATGAAAACTAGTGTACTTTGATAGGGGACACGCCTCTCTCTGTGATCTTATCAGTGAATAGATCCGCTGTCTTAGTATAGTGAAATAAATTGATTTAAGACCAATCACTGGGGTTCTGCTGTGGATGAAGGTAGGCCCTTTACCTTCCTTGGTAGCAAATGACTATGACTCGTCAAGGATTTTGCAATCTTACCAAAACAAATATTTCTATGTTACTCCTTGATATGATTCATGTAACATGTGAAATTCTGGAAGCTACATCTTATTTGTAGCGTTCCTGATAAACATTTGAACATATGCCAATATTTGAAGGATGAAATTTGATGTAACTCGGACCCCCTGACAAGATTCAATTTTAATTTCATGTATATTTCAATTTCATGTATATTCTCAGCTAAAACTACGATATAAAATACTATAAGTGATGCTACTAATACTACGGAACAATACATTCAACATAATCTACCGGGTGTCTCAAAAAAAGGTAACAGATTTTATCGGGGCTAGCGATAAGATTTTAGGTCGTTCACCAACTGCCCCTTTAATACTTCTTGCAAAGAACAGTCATCTTGCTGGGCACCCCCTTTTTGACAAAAAAATACCCCTCTCATTGAAACTAACTCACCTCTTTTTAGAGTCTTCAAATACAATGTTGGGAAAAAAACATACAATTCAGGCATTGTTTAGTAAAATAACTACTCCAGAAATCACATGTTCGAAAACATCGAATCTTGGTTTTCGCCTCCAATCTCTTACTACTTGTTTCAAAACGAGCAAGGTGTTTGACAATCTGATTCTAGTCAGTTTTCTTGAATTATAGCTCTTACATTCAGGTGCTATTTAGTAGGAAAACTGAAGAACTTTCATAACCAATACCCAAAGAATTTTGGCGTGCCTTCGGCAAACCTCCAGCTTCTGCTATATATGTGGCACCCCTCTGCAAGTTGTGCCTTTCAATTTTTGGCTAGAGTTACCCCTCCAGAGCAAATTGAAGAATTCTGGGTGATTATCAGTTTCTACAACAGAATATCACGGACTAATATTAAATCAAATTTTGCCCATGTGTCCACACATTAGTTGCATGACAAACTCCCTTGCTTAAAAAAAACATTCCATACTTGTCTCTGCCCACAAGAAAACTTGCCAAACCTATTGCCACACCCTTTTCACCTGGAAAACTGCGATTTACGTTGTTTTGTGCAGTAATCAAAATTCCTTAAATTAATGCCTGATATCAATCTTGAAAGACAAAAAAGAGCCTAAAACACTCCCTTGAGGCACGCCATGTTTTATGTTTCTATCTTCAGATAGTTGTCCACCTACAAGATTTTAGCCAAATGCAGAGGAACAAATATGGAGTGGGGCCTGTAGAATCGTTTAGTGGTAGAAGCAGCTCTGTATCTTTATTAGTTTTTTATCCATTTTCATTTTTGTAAATGTGCTGGGAAAGTTGTCTCAAAAAGCCTAGTTATTGTCTTGTGATCAGAATACAGAGATCTAATCTAACCTGAAATTTGATTTGTATGCTTTCAAGCTAATGCTGAGAATGTTCGAGATGTCAAGCAGTCTTATTTGCCTCCTAAAGATGAGAACCTTTACCATCCACTGCAAAATATTAACAAAGGAGTAGAACGCCTTAGAAGTCACAGTTGTTTCAGTGGCACTTGGATTCTGTTATTCATCAATTTTGGCCTACTAGACAGGAAAACTTAAATATCTTGAAAAGTACGCAACCATTTTCAAATCGGAAAAAAGTTCCTGAAAGTACATTAAATGCTACACGTTCTTTGCGAAAATGGGAATTGGAGGGTAAGGTTAACCCCATCAGTGACGTTATTGACACAGGGGGCATGCCAAATCATATGCGAATTTCATTACTTTAACACGGCAGCGGTAAAACGCAGGTCATGCAGGTTAAGAAAACGCAGGCTAAATGAGGCAGGTCAAAACTAGCGGCCATGGGCATGCCGGCTTTAGGCTTTCCACCGTTTCGTAAGAGTTCCATGACAGTCGTTACTTCCTGTGCCTTCGTGAACATTTCAAGGCGTAGTTTTTGAAGCCTTTCCCACTTGGTCTTTTCCCACTACTGGAGTTTCTTAATGTTGTAGCGATCTGAGAGTTGAGTTTCTATAAGCAGTTTCTCACAAAAAAATACGTGTGGTAGCCAGTTTCTTAAATTTTAGGCCATTTTTGCTACCAAAAGTTTCTTGCGAGTTTCTCAGATAGCTCTGAATATAGAACTGATTTCTTTTTGTTAAAAGTTGTCTATCTTTTTCAAGTCATTTTGAGGGTTGCCCTTCAGCAGAGCTGATTTTCAAGAAGCCCTCCCAAAACAAGCAACGAATCTCATTCAAAACTTCCCAAATCAAAACGATCCTCGATACTTCCTGCTGTTTTCTATGATGATTACAAGCCTTTCAAACAAACATATTCTTGGGACATTTTCAAGTGATAAAGACATCTTTGAAACCATTTGAAAGAGCTGCGTGTTACACAATGCCTACCATTATGTATGTAATCAGGCACCACCTAACCTTTGGACCATCATACTTTCAATATCAGTAGGCTGTGAGCCTAAAGCCGGCATGCCCATGGCCGCTAGTTTTGACCTGCCTCATTTAGCCTGCGTTTTCTTAACCTGCATGACCTGCGTTTTACCGCTGCCGTACTTTAACACAGCATAAGTTCCAAAGCTTTAAATTGCCGTAAAAAGGTCCGTGTAAAATTCAGTGACCTATTTCTTTGAATCGAATGGCTTGAAAGAAACTTTAGCTACTTTGATATGATTCTACCATTGGACTTTTCAGAAATCTTGACTATTTTCGAAATTACAGCCATTCCATTGAAAGAAATACAGCACAGAATTTTACACTGACCTTTTTAAATATTTAGAACCTATGCTGTTTAACACCATATAAAGCAGAACAGAAAGGTATTTTAAATCAGCTTTGAAACAGCAACCTCTTTGCCTAGTTACATTTTTCGGGTTGAAAAATATCTTATTGTTCTACAGTTATTGTTTATGTTCATCATAAATATTCAACATTATTTACAACATTTTATCAAATACAGTAAATCCCCGCATATAAGAACCTACTTTTTTAAGAGCCAGGCTGAATTAGGTTCTTATTTCAAGGGTACTTTGATAAATTTCAGGGTATAAAGGTTCTTATTCGAAGGGTCCCTTGTGTAAACCTTTTAGGAGTTATTATCAAGAGATTTTCAACCATATTATTTGTTTGGCAATGTTATTAAGGACTTAATAACTAATGGTAAGCTTACAAACAGCAGGGGAGGAGGTTTTGATTCTAGAAGCCAACTGTGACGAAAACAAACTTAACAAGGATGATGAAAAAATCAAATTGTAATAAGAACATATTTTTTCATCAGACTGAAACAGGTTCTTAATTGCAAGGTGCATAATTTAGGAAAAACAGCATGTAGGTTCTTATTTTTGTAGGTTCTTATATGCGGGGATTTACTGTATTACTTCTTTTTGGAATTGTCATCAAATCAAACTTTTTATTGTTTGAGCATATTTTAAAACTTAAAATTGATCTTGAAAAATGCCTTAAATAACGTAGCCATTTGCTGAATATTTTTGTCTGACACTGGTCACAGATTACGCATGTGATGTTTTGTTGTAATGAAGGTCAGATCAAAATTACTTAGCAGATGGTGTTTTGTTACTCAAGACAGTTTTCAAGTTCTTTACAACATGAATATCTTGCAACTAAAATTTATCACTACACGTTGTTTCTTTTATAAGAAGCTTGGATCAGCCCATAGTACTAAAAGTTTCTTAATTTAACAAGAAAATTTCAGCTTTTCAGTACTAAAAGTTTCTTAATTTGTTTCTTATTTTTTGGATGCATGAATTAGGATGTACTTTCTACCACTGCCACGTATTTGATTTTTGACATACATCACAATGTTTAGCAAGAAAAAGAGTTGTATTGGGCTTAAAACATAAAATTATCGTGAATAAAGGCTCAACGACAATTTTCCCATGATTTTCTCTAATTTAGCTTTTAAAAGTTTCTTAGCACTTCTCAAACGTAGTACTAGAGTTTCTTAATTTGTTGGCCATCTTACTACTAGTTTCTTATAAACCAGTTTCTTATATGAAAAAACGTGTATTGCAATGTAGACAGTATCGCCCTTTGTCCCTCCCAACCTGAAGGAAATGATTATCCCCATTTAATTTGCAGTTTTTACAAAGTCTTGCAGCTCCTTTAATCAACAATTTGTTTGTGTAGCTTCTTAACTCTTGCATCTCTAGCACAAGTCTTACCCTTTCACTTATCCCTTACACATGCTAGCTGTTGAAGTTCTTGATTCACAGATGAATCAACGTCTTCTCTTTCTCTTTCACTAAGTAAGCCCAATGTTTTGTGTCAAGCAACGAATCTAGTTACATTAAAGATTAGTTCATGCATTTTGCATGTCAAGTTTCTGTCAAGGTACACAGGAAAAAGTTCTCCAAATTTGTGGCACATAGATCCTAAACTTCTGATCTCTAGCTCCTTTAAAAATCTGCTGTTTCAGTGCATGTTTCAGAGTGTGTTTTGAATGTGAAAGAAAGGGCTTTTTTATATATTCGTCTTGAAGTAAGGTGTCTTCTAATTGGAAAATGTAGGAAGTCATTGTATGTCGGGAATTTATTGAAGATTCATATCTGAGTGCTATAGATGCAAGTGAGTCTTCTTGAAGTTGCGTATCGATTTGGTTTAGGAAACCACAGATTCTAGAGTTGATTTCAGTTCTGAGTGGATGTCGGCCGAATTCGCCTCAAGCAAGGATGTTAGTTTTTGACCTATTTACACGAAGTATGCGCTTCAAAGAATTGAGTATGAATTTTTTCTATTTAGCATTTATCCCAAGATTCGTCTTGTATCAGCCCATAGTACTTCTTAATTTTTTTTTCTTTTGAAGCACATACATTTTCATGAAGTTTACAACACTGGTTGGCGTATAAAACACCAGATGCGAAAAACACGCGTTCTATTACGTTCAGAACATAAAGCAGCAAATTGATATTATTCAAGAATAAGACTCCAAAGGCTTATTTGAATTTAGCTTCTAAAAGTTTCTTAGCTCTTTGCGAACTTGGGACCAGAGTCTCTTAAAATTTCTGCCGTTAAATCATATTAACCATGGTTAAATTTTCTTATAAACTACCGGGTGTCCCAGAAAAAAGGTAACGGATTTGATCAGGGGTAGCGATAACAATTTTGCTTAAATAAATCGAAAATAATTTTTAAAGTAATACTCAATAGTTAACTTGAAAATAGATACCTTGTTTGTTGATATTGGTGCTTTGAGAGTTGAAATATTAATCTTGAAACCTCACATTTGCCTTCACCTCCAGACCAGAGCTTTTGGGTTTTGGCCTAAGCTGCAAACGCACTGTTTAGGGGAATCTCCTTAACTATAGACATAGCGTAGTAGTTCTGAACAATGACCTCGTATTTAGGCACACATTTGAATAGAACTTCAAAACTGGAAATGGATGAACATATCAATTAATATGGTCACCAAAGAATACCTTTTTTCAGTCAAAAAGCATTTACAAAAAACAACAATCCAAGCACGAGCCAACATTTTAAAGGATCTCATCACTGGACATTTGTTCCCTTGGGTATATACGATTGCTTGTTTCGTAATATTTCCGCGAGAAATGCTACAAAATTCTTTCAGGCAATGAAGATTGCAAGATGCAATTGAGGTATTCACGCCCAAGGAGATTCTTTCGCTGGTGAATAACTTTTATTAGACAGATGCAATTTGAACTTTTGGTAGAATGAAGAAACATGTCTCTTAAGGATTAAAT
>REGM01000273.1:366955-397831 GCA_004194415.1 Aurelia aurita | reverse complement strand
TCATCATCATCATCATCATTACTTTATTTTTACAGTAGGCGAGAATTAATTATAGCTCAAATTTACAGCTAATTTAAGCCTACTCTACAATACAATATATACAATATTACAGGAAAAAAAAATTGAATATATCAAGGCTAATTACATGAGGATAAAAACATAAAAGTCTATCCTGTTAGGAACCCAACCTGTGGTATATATGCTTTGCAAAGCCTGCAGTTGCACTTATCACCTTTCCAGCACCTTATTTGCTTTTTAAAAATTGGAAGGGTGCTAGAATCTTTTATCTCATGTGGTAATACCTGCCACAATCTATTTCCAAGGAATGCTATAGTCTCGATTCCAAAGGAAGTAGTGCGTACCTTTGGAAACTGCGCGTCGTTACCATGTCTTAGGTTGTAACCAATGTTTCGCTGCATGAAAATTTCCGTCATGAAAGTTGGATTGAGATCGAATTTTGTTTAAAAATTTCAGTCATAAGCAACTGCAGATTTCTTATATGGATGGGCACCGAATTAGTTTGTTCCAAGAGAAAACCAAAATCATGTTTGTAATCTTTCTGTGCGATGCGCAGTGCCCTTTCGTGGACATGATTGATTCTTTGATTCAAGGTTCTATCGCAGAACATCCAAACAAGTGGACAGTTGCTAAAATGAGAAAGTACATTTTCTCAGGGAATGGGAAATAATATGTTGGGAAATCTTCTACCCCTCCCCTGTTCGTTGCAAAATCTCCTATACATCTGATTTGCTTGCAGAAAAGCGATGCCATTAAAAAATTAAATTTTCAAGTGGAATCCCTCTAGAGAACGATTGAGGCGTTTTGCGCGAGGAATTTTGCTATTAGGTGTAAATCAAGCTGCACTGCCCAGTTGCATTAAAAAATCTCAGTCCACGCCATCCTGCCACCAGCAAAGTGGAGGAGCATCACAGCCAATGATCACCACACTAGTACATGCCTTGAGAATAATGTTTCGTTAGAGGGAAAAATTATTCGCAACTTAACGCTAAAGACGGCTGTTCTCGCCGTTTTTTCCACGTCCTTCAGCTCAAATTTAACACAATTCAATTCAAGTTTATTCGCAGAATACAACAGCCTAATACAATGTAAGATAAAAAATATGTATTCTACACGACCCAAGAGAAGCAGAGCTTATCTAGCCTGGGCCGTAAATTAAATTCTTAAAAGGCTACGTGAAAAAAGAAAAAAATTACGTCATAGTACAAAGCTAAAAAATTCAACAGTAAGATATATTTGTGTTAGTAAGAGATCAATCTTTGGTTTGTAAGTCTTAATCATTAACATTTTTTGTAGTTAATTTTGGATATGGAGATGATATTTAAGTATTTTACTGAAATTTTTATGTTTTGAAATTGACTTTAAGGAAGTAAGAAACACAGTGCTCTATCTAATGTGATTTCCAAAATTAGCAAACTTCGAACAACTTTAGTATTAGTATACTAACAAAGGGAGGGGGAGGCATCACAGCCAACAATCACTACACTATAATAATGCCCCGAGAACAATGCTTCGTAACACGCAAAAATTACTGGCAACTTGTCGTAAATTGCCCTGTCTAGTTCTTTCAGCGAAATATACCGCCTTGTCTAGTTTCTTCAGCTCAAATTTAACACAGAGCTCCGTTATTTCAAATGTGATCTACAAAATTATCAAACTTCGAAAATCTTTAGCATACCTCTTGCAATGCATCTTGAGCTTGTATTGCGTTAATGACTCTTTTCTTACTAGTTTCTTGAATTTCTCCAGCAATGACGAGTTCATCAAGTATGTAATAAGCCTATGATGGAAAGAGAAAATGTGGAACAAAATTGAGGCTTAAAGTGCCAATAAAGTGACAAATTTTTACGAGAACAGAACGATTTTCACAGATTTTCTAGGGATTTTTTGCAAAAATAAAAGGATATTCTAAAAGGACGATAAGATTTTAGGGAGTGATTTGCTCCTTGAGTAAAATGATTTAAGCACGCAATAATCACTCCATACTGAAGTAGACTCCAGTTGAACTTAACGTAAGATGCAAAATTTGTATTTGGATACATTAACATCCAAATGTCTCAGAAGGAGAAGTTTCGGACAAGAAACTTCAGACAAGGATTTTTCGGACAATTTTTGAAAAATCGGAAACAATTTCCTTTTTACAGCTGATGAAATCTTTTGCTTGCACCGGGCAATGGGTTATACTTATATTTCCAAGAATTAACCTAATTTCAACCAAAGATCAGCACTGCATGCTTCAAATAGAAGTACTGTGAGCAAAACATTTAGCTAAAAACCTTCGAACGCTTTTACAGGTAATTCGTCATATCATTGAAGAAATGTGCAGTTTCTGCCTGCTTGCTTTACTCACCTGCAGGCCTCATTGATGTGCGCGAAAATATCATCACAGATTAGTTGCTGGTACCTTCACTGTCATTAGAGTGCTTTGATTGCAGGCACATTTTCTGCAGCGATTTGACTTCAGAATATTTCTGATGAGGCCTGGTCACCTGTTGAGATGGCCTTAAATAACGATAATTGGCCACTTGAGCTTGGTTCACACAAGAGTAAAAACACGTCAGAATTGGGATAACATATTTTAAACTCATTTTAAACGCATTTTTACTGAGTTATCTCTTCCAAATGGAATCAAATGATTCCATCCACATGATGTTGAAGGCTAATTGATCGATTTAGATTAGTTTACTATGTACATTATTGTATATAGAAAGCTAGATTTTACTAAATGATCGATTCATACATACGACATGTCACGTGACTTGATCAATTCGCGCTCGAAAATCAGATTTGGGGTAAATGAAGCCATTACAAAGTTAGCGTCGCACTGGGATTTTGAGAGTGTCTCGTTTAGTTATCGCAATGAATAAATCCAAAAAGCTTGGAAACTGCTCAAATTATTCAAAAATTTTAGCAGATAGATAGGCGAATGTCTAAAAAGAAGGTTGACTTTGAAGAGGCGACGAGCAACGTACAGCCGACGAGTTTGTGGTGCTAACTACAAAATTATTGATGCAAAAAAAGGCAAGTTTCTCACAGCTTTCTTGGCCTAAATTTTTGTTTTGCTTTAAAAACAGCATATTCGTGTGTTTATTTCATAGGCTTAGGTCTGATTGACAATTGTTACATATCCTTTCCCTACTCACTTTTGCGGGGTAGAATAGAGGAGCAATTTTAGGCAACTTTTTGCAAATTTCCTATAGAAACGTATAGAAATTTTCTGAAGATTTACCCCAGAACAAGATGGCGTCGTGTTTTATACGCTGCTGTGACGTCATGCTGTCTGTATCATATTAAAAAAGATGACACACAAAAACGTAATGGTGGGCAGTACCGGGTAATTCGATCTTTCTTTTGCAATATAAAATTTCGATACTCCCGATTTGACTTGTTTTCACCAAAATATGGCTTGTTAAACGCCCCACGTTTTTTCTGACTCACCAGGTATATATTTGTTTATTTGATTATTAACTTATCGATTTAGATTAGTTTGCTATGTACCTTATTGTATATAGAAAGCTAGATTTAACTAAATAATCGATATTAAATAAGATGACAAACAAAAACGTAATGGTGGGCAATACCGAGTGAGTAAAACAGGAGTTAAAATGTTTGCAAGCCTGTAGTCTGCTAGTTACTCATCAGATTATTTAACATTGATTATCATTATGTGACTAAATTATCAACTTAGAAAATAAAATTTAATTGGTTAAAATCGATCATACCTTTCTTGAGTTACAAATGATTTTATAAAAGCGCTTTATACCAGAGTCCTTCAAAACAGGCCTAGACTTCCTGGATCAAATTTTCCAACATTTAAGCTTCACAGCGATGAATATAAAGCATACTCGTGTCGTGTTCACTCATTGCCAGAGACACCAGAGGCAAAAGTTGTGTAGATACAGAGCCAGCCCTATTATTCGTACACTTGGGAATTCTTTTTAGCCGTTTTTCAGATAGTTTTCAGTATCGTCATGCTGAATTGTTAACAAATTTGATCAAGGATTTTAAGCCTGTTTTGAAGGATTGTGAGATTGAAGAATTTTATAAGATCGCTCATAACTAGGGAAGTACACGACCGATTTAAACCAACTAAATTTTGTTATCTAAGTTGACACGTTACCTACAGAATGATAATCAGCGTTAAGGAATCTTATGAAATGGTAGCAAACTGCAGGCTTTGAAACGTTTTAAATTTTTATCGACTCACTCGGTAGTAAAATAGAAATACAGAATATCAATCCATTTGGTGTATAATTTCATGCATGTTGTACAGATATACCTAATTTCAACATTGCTCCATATTTGAGGTTACGTCTTTCAAAAAAAAATAACTCAGTTTAGTCTTTAGATACGTCAAATTTTTGAAGATTGACATCTTGTTGCATTTTTATTATGATAACGCAGTCTGTACAATCACCTTTAAATCAATCATCGTGGAAGCTCTTCCAGAGTCAAAATGATGGATAACAAACTTACATGATTAAAATTATGAATCACGCGGTTGCCATTAAATTCCAGCTTACAAACAAACAACTACATAGAGAGTTATCTTCAGTATGAGTGAGCTNTGGTGTATAATTTCATGCATGTTGTACAGATATACCTAATTTCAACATTGCTCCATATTTGAGGTTACGTCTTTCAAAAAAAAATAACTCAGTTTAGTCTTTAGATACGTCAAATTTTTGAAGATTGACATCTTGTTGCATTTTTATTATGATAACGCAGTCTGTACAATCACCTTTAAATCAATCATCGTGGAAGCTCTTCCAGAGTCAAAATGATGGATAACAAACTTACATGATTAAAATTATGAATCACGCGGTTGCCATTAAATTCCAGCTTACAAACAAACAACTACATAGAGAGTTATCTTCAGTATGAGTGAGCTGTAACATCAAAATTTAATAGACCTTTCCGCAGTCGAATGCGAAGGCGCTGTTCGCGTTGCATTTCGGGATCGCATGGGGTTTCAAATTCGAAATTGAAGTTTTTGATCGAAGCTAACAAGCCCCATACGATACCATGATGCATAACGTTTAGCGCCTTCGCATTGGACTGCGGAATGGTCCATTGAAAATGTAAACAATGGTCTTACAGAAGAGTACGACTTTACCCAATAGGAATTATGAAATCAATAGATTGAATTCTGTCTCCAATTCGATGTAAGGTGAGATTTGCCATAACGCAACATTATCATTATCAAATCGTTTTCCTTTACTTCCGAATTTGCTTTTCTCCAAACGGCACCTGTTGTAACATGTTTATCTTTGAGCAGCAATTTGAAATATAGATTTCATTATTTTATGGCATGGCAAACACAAAATATAATTAATATTGGATATCAGTTTCCTTATTTTTCAAATCCATTTCTGCAAAGTTAGCACTTGTAAGAATCTTCTATTGATTTAAGTGGAAGTCGAGGTTTAAACGTTTCCGCTTAGGCCTGCGCATAAATTTATCAAAATCATAAACCTTCTATCCTAGGAATCGAGATTTTGAACTTGTTGATTTTAAGGAATCGTGATTTGTACGATTTATTTTCTAATTCGTCTAACTCAATCGAAAATAACTTTATTTACTTATCAACACTACACTACTTTATAACCAACGCTAAGATACAACCAACAAATGATATCTTATAGTACAGTATGGTCAGTCTAGCGATTCTGAGCCAGATATCAAGCTCCCAAAACAAAATCACTCATCAAATATCATCAAATAGCAAGGTTCCGAAGGAGGGGAGGGCGGGGTAGGGTAGGGTTGTAAGTCTTACTTACAGAATCACTATTGACGTGTGATAACTTTAACCTCGTTCTTTGATTATATACCTTGTATTCCCTTGGGCCTTATTCTATGCAGTACTGCAGTTTACTTATCTCAGGGGAACCTAACCGCCTGTATATCTCATGGGATAAGTAAATTCATTGATTTGCAATCGACCCTACTAGACCAGGCGGAGAAAGGGGGAAGGGTCCCCCGACGGGGAAATTTATGAGACCAAGTGAACTTGGTCAATTTTGGGGTGCTGAGTTCGAAAATCGTTGGTATACAGGCAATGGGGGGCCTTCAGCCTCGTTTTCACGATTTAAGTCTCGTTTTGGTGAAAAACGATCTGTGCATGATTGCAGCGAAAAACAAGGGAAATTTTGATGAATAAGGATGACTTAAGCTATGTTGGGTTGCTTAATTAGAAAATCGATGGTATTCAGTCAATGGGCGTGGCCTTTAGCCTCGTTTTCGTGATTAAAAGTCTCTTTTTGATGAAAACAATCTNGCAGGCAAAAAAGTAAAGGTCAATACATCAATAACGTTCTCGCATTTTGTAAAAAAGAATTTGATTGGGATGGGCCTAAGACAATGGAGGCCATTGAAGCTGCGAAGTCGAAAGGCATTGTTAGGCAAGTAAACAATTCAGACAAATGCTTGCGTATTGTCGAAGGTGGCAGTGTATCCACGCCCTTGATCCCTGATGAAAGAATAGAAACTTCATCCCCCAGCAAACAAGTTGGTGAAGTTGACGAAGAGGATGATCTTATTGACTTCAAGAAATATATTCATTCAGAGCTTTTGTCGATTAAGGCCCATGTTTTCAATCGGTCATTATCAGAATCAGTCAACAATGGATCTTCTAACTTTAATTATGAAAAAATGTTTATCAAAAGCTTGGAGGACAGAATCATGTCCTTGGAAAAACAACTGCACCAAAAGCAGGGAATTATTGATAAATTATTGGAACAGCCATGCAGAATCGTCGAAATGACCTCAACTCCCGCCATCCCCGCCACCCATGGCCATGCCGGAGGCGCTGAAAAGAATTCCCCCTCTTCGAGGGACAAAAACAGCCAAAGTAAAAGCTACATTCCCCAGAGTACTGTTAAAGGAAAAGGGAACAACAATTCAATAACCAAAGAACAATCAAAGCCCATTGAAACGAGCAAAACAGCTGCACAAAAAAAGAATGGCTCCAATTCAAAGACAAATCTACAGGAAATGGAAAACAAGCGTAAACAAAACAACAACGCGCCAACGGAGAAAATTCGCAATGATGCCGTAAGTAACAAGAAAGAGATTGTGGAAATTACAGAAGATGAAAATGATATTACATTGAATGGAACCTCCGATGATAGCACCGGTGGAGAAAGCCAGAGACAGAGAAAGAGAGTGTTCGTGGTCGGAGACTCCATAATAAATGGAATTGAAGAAAAAGGCCTATCCAAGAAACATAATGTCCGGTTACGTAAATGTCCAGGAGACACTACTGAAGATTTACTTGATCATATAAAGCCAATTGCAAGGAAAAAGCCAGATCTCGTGGTAATCCATTTCGGAACAAATGACACGACCTCTGGAAAGAACACGAAGGAAAATATGCAAAAAGCAATTGATGCAATTAGGGAGGAATCACCTGGCACAGAAATTGCAATTTCATTATGCACAATAAGAAAGGATCGACAAGGTATCGAGAAGAAGGTCACTTCGTGCAACAAAATTCTGAGAGATGCTGCTTTCAGGAAGGATACCTACGTTATTGACAATAAGAACATTGATGAATCATGCTTGGGAATGAAGAAACTGCATTTAAACCGCAAAGGTACATCTTTCTTAGCAAATAATCTCAAAAATTTCATTAATGATATCTGACTCTGTAACAATATAAAACAGCAAAATGCCACCCCTTTAGTGAGCACTCATATTAATGTAAATAGAATTAATGAAAAAACTCTTGGTGGTTTTGACAAACTAAGCTCCAAAAAAGGCATGGTTATTGCTTCAATTAATGTGAATAGTTTACTCCCTCATTTAGACGAGATCGAGCTCTTGCTAAAGGAAAATGGAATCCATTTTCTCTCCCTAAATGAAACGAAGATTGATGATACCTTATCAGATAACCTCTTCAAAATTGAAGGGTATAATTTTAGGCGGCTCGACAGAAATCGTCATGGCGGAGGGGTTGCCTTTTTTTGTCGGGATACTTTCAAATGCGACATTAGGAACGATATTCCTAAGTCAAATATGGAAATCCTATGTGCACAGATCACTCCACCACGAGCTAGTCCATTTATAATACTCTCATGGTATAGGCCTCCTAATGAGCCATTCGAAACCTTCGATAAGCTTGAACAAGTCCTACGTTTTTTTGAAACCGAAGGCAAGGAGTTAATTCTATTGGGGGATACAAATTGTGATTTCTGTACAGAAACTGGATGCACAAATCAATCAAAATCTCCGGTTCCAGGACACACTAAACGTCTCAAGGACTTATACCAATCTTTCGGACTAACACAGCTGATATCTGAACCCACTCGGGAGACAGAAAATACCTCTACGCTCATAGATCATATTGCCGTCAGTAATACAAACAATATTGTGGCGTCTGGTGTTGTCAAAACCGCCATTAGTGATCACTATGTTGTTTACTCTGTAAGAAAGTATCAGGGTGCAATTAAGAATAATCATAAGCATATTCATACAAGACAGCTAAAAAACTTCAATAAAGAAGCTTTCTTAGCTGATCTTGCTGCCGTCAACTGGTCAGCAATCTTAGTTTGCTCAGATGATATAAATGTGATAGTGGAGCAATTTATGAAGACCCTATCCTTAGCAGTTGAAAAGCATGCTCCCTCAATAGAGAGGCGAGTGTCAGAGAGGTACAGCCCTTGGCTATCTTCTGATTTAAAGGCTTTGTTTCGAACTAGAGACAGAATGAAAATTGCAGCTGTCAAGGCAAAATCTGAATTACTAATGAACGCTTACAGACACGTTAGGAATCAGGCTAATAATATGAATTCTCGGCTAAAGAGAAATTACTTCACAAATAAACTTAACGAGTGTGAAGGCGACCTTAAGCAGACCTGGTCGACAATCAACAAACTCATTAACAAGCGATCAAAGTCAACCCAAATCCAATCCCTAAAGGTGGATGACACAGTAATCAAGGATTCGGAAAGCATTGCCAATTTAATGAATGACTATTTCTGTTCAATTGGGGACAAGTTAAGTAAAAAAATTCCTGACAAGGAAAATTCTCTTTTGAAAGGAGAATATGACATAAATCCAACGTCTGCTTGTTTCACATTCTCACCAATGCAGCCTCAAGAGTTAGTGAAAGCAATGAACAAATTTAAGACTTCGCATGGGTCAGGCCTAGATGGGATTTCCAGCTTTTTCCTCAAAGCAGGAATGCCTATCTTAGCTCAGCCCCTGAGTCAACTCTTCAATTTGTCTCTATCTTTAGGCCTTTTCCCTGACAGTTGGAAGATAGCAAGGGTTGCACCAATCTTTAAGGACGGTCCCGCCGATGAAAGCAACAATTATCGCCCAATCTCTGTTCTACCGGTTGTCTCTCGCCTGTTTGAGAAACTAATTTATGACCAGGTATACCACTACCTTGATTCTAACAAACTCATTTTTGGAAAGCAATCAGCATACAGACGGCTACATTCTGTCCTGTCATGTTTGCTTAAATGCACTAATGACTGGTACCTTAATTTAGAGGGAGGTAAATATACTGCAGTTACCTTTGTGGATCTCAAAAAGGCTTTTGACACCGTAAATCATAAAATATTATTGCAAAAACTAGAGCTATATGGTATGCGCAATAAAGAACTGAAATGGTTCCGCTCTTATTTAACCGACAGAAAGCAGTGCTGTAAGGTAAATGGGAAGCTTTCGAATATAGAATCTATAACCTGTGGAGTACCGCAAGGGTCCTGCCTAGGGCCTCTGCTGTTTATAATATACATCAATGACCTCCATTTACATATGAAACATTCTGACGTAAATATGTATGCTGACGATACAAGCCTTATGTTCGCTTCGGATTCTATCGCGCATATAAACGACTGCGTCAATGATGACCTGAGTTATCTGAAATCTTGGCTACAAGCTAATAAATTGTCCCTTAATGTTGCTAAGACAAATAGTCTTGTCGTTGGCAGCAGAAAGAGACTGAAAGATATAAGTGATGATAGAGCAGCAAAACCCTATTTCGTGGTGGGCGAGGAAAATGTTTCCGTTGTAGAAAACATAAAATACCTAGGGGTAATTGTTGATAAATATTTGAGCTGGGACGAGCAAATTTCAGCTGTGACGAAAAAGGTCTCACGAGGATTGGGAATGTTACGTTTTTCCAAAAAGTATCTGCCCATTGTTACTGTACAAAAAATGTACAGAAGTTTGGTGGAACCCTACTTTAGGTATAGCTGCCCAGTATGGGGAGTTTCTGGTATCAATGCCATAAGTAGATTGCAAAAACTCCAAAATAGGGCGGCAAGAATTGTCACAAACAGTGCTTATGACGCCTCGGCTCTACCCATAATCAGAAAGCTTGGTTGGCCCACCGTCAATGAACTTATCGAATCAGAAACCTTAAAAATGGTTTACAAGTCGGTAAACGGCCTAGCCCCCACTTACCTTACAGAAATGTTTGCCAGGATGTCAGATACATGCAAGAGAGAATTACGTAATACCAAAACTGATTTGGCAGTTCCTCTTCGCAAATCGTCTTTCGGCCAAAAATGTTTCTCCTATAAGGGTGCAAAATTGTGGAACGATCTTTCTGTTGAAGTCAAATCGTCCAAAACTTATGAGATATTCAAAAAACGTTTAGGCAATTCCAACGTCGAACGCTGATTCTCTCTTTCATGCTATAATTAGCATCACTTTAATTTGTTTTATAGAAAATTTTGTAAATAAGATTATATAATTTTGTATGCTTTTCGTTTCCAGTAATTATTTATTGTATGTATATGCACGGCCCACTGTAAATCAGTCCTTTGACTGACGTGGCCACCGTGCCTAAAGAATTTAAAATCAAATCAAATCAAATCAAATCAAATACTGAAGCTGGAACTCTTTGACTTTTGCTAAGATTTAACTGGCTACCAAATTGTAACAATTTTATTGTCTATTGTTGCACAACGTGACCATCAGATGCCCTTAATTGGACACAGGTCGCAAAGAAAATCTCCTCAGTCATCTAAAAGGCCTGAACACGTCTGATTCCACCATATTACTATTTTCCATCCTATATCACAATATTTTGATTTTAGATAGAGACATTTTAAAAGCTGCAAACAAAGAAATATTATTGTGGAAAAACTTTTTTGTAACATTCAAGAACCACAGTTAAGAACCTACAGCCTGATTTCATGAATGTTAGCCTTTACGTAAGAACCAACACCAGTGGCGGCGCCACGGGGGGACTGGGGGGGGGGACTCGTCCCCTCCACTTCTCTCCAAAGTCGTTTTCCAATTCGTCAAAATCCGTAGAGAAATTATCGAAGGAGAGGTTAGTTAGTTAGATCCTGAATTTTGAGGACAAATAAGTGAATTTCTTAGCACTAAAAAGGGTGTTTCCCAAGGATAAAAAGGGCGTGGTCCTGAAAATCGTCCATGGGGCTCCGTCCCCCGACCCCCATTTCAGTCAACCCCCCCAGTCGTTGGCGGCTGGCGCCGCCATTGACCAAAACAGCTTTGTTTCAAAAAGGTAGGTTTTAAACTGCATAACCTACATATAGCTTGTAAGAGCATTTATGAAATGGTTCCATATATAGTCTCCCAAGAACCTGTTAAATCTAAACCTGGAGCAAATAATAATTTCTTTACAGTATCAATAAAGAACAAAGAAAACATTCTGGTGACTCAAGTGTTTGGATAAAACGATAACAGAGGTTTTTGGAAGTAACAAGGGTGATATTAAATGCACAATTCCATTCCTCAAAATCCTTTCCAAATCAAAAGAAAGTTAACCCTATCCAGACTAGGGTGCCCCCCCTAGTGAATTTTCCCACGCAGCTACTTGAGTTCTTCTACAATAACCTAGTTTTTCGTGACTTTTAGTTTCTATTTAGGAGACATCCTTTGATGAAAAATTCCTTTGATGTCAATTTCAAAAATTTTGACGCTGGTTCAGGGGGTCAACGCATAATTTTAAATTGAGTGCTCGGCAAAATAAATACATTTTCAGCCATAACTTTTTAACCACTTGTTCTATAACAACGACACAAACATTGCTGATATCCTCTTGAGAAGGGCTTTCATTAAATATAGAGTTTGTTGATTTTTGATAACGTCATCAATTATTCGTTGTTGCACATGCGTACTTGCGAAAAACCATGTTAAGCTCCACTTTTGGAAAAAATTAGCAATATCATACGATGCAGTAGGTTTTTTCATGTACATCTAGCATCTTTTGTGATTTTTTAAACCAATTTGCAACCGATTTTAGGCAAAAAGTTCTTTTTCGTGAACAAAATAAATAAATGCTGACATCAGCAAAAATATTAATGATGCGAAGCAAAATATTTAAAATAAGAATATTAAGGATATAATCTTTGTATGTTTAAATCTCATATCAATATATTTAATTGATTTTGAGATACAACATGTCAAAGTCCGGGTGGTTTTATACTCAATTTAGCAACATTTGCGGACGTCAGCACTTAACCACGTGATGTAAACAAAAAAAATGACGTCATCTTGTTTGCCATATCTTGTTTGCTACTTATGCCAAGTTTCAAGTCTCTAGCACTAATATTGTTGAGAATAAAGAGGGGGACACAATATGACCCCTAGTCTCCCCAGAGTTTCCAAAAGCCTACTCTAGATAGGGATAAGGGTAAACTATGAGGGTAAAACAGTCTGCAGAGGTAAACTGTAGGCCATAAAAATAGGACAAAAGGTGATTTTTACAGAGTTGCAAAGACTATGAATTCCATGGAATGTTGATGGGAAATACCTGTAAGGTATGTAATTTCTCTTAGAGAACAAGCACGGATTCATGCTAGCAAATCTTGATGCTAGCAAATCGGGCCTACAAATCTACACATGGTCACCGATCATGCCTAAATCAATATTTTTCATACTGCCTTGGGTCGTGGCGTTCACTGAGCTGAAAAAGTTTAGCTAAAAGACATCAAAGAAACCTTCTGTTACATCATGGGGTTTGGTGTTTCCATTTTAAACATCAATGACATAATTTGTGTGAATAATCTAGACACAAAATGTCCTTTAAAGCAAGAAGGGTTACACTATCACTTTTCTGGGGGTCTGGGAGTACATTTTCGTCTCGATATTTTAGGCCAAAATACTTGGTAAAAATCACAAAATTGCACTTCATTGGCCTTTGAATAAGTGCCTTCCCGCTCTCGCCGTTTCAATGTTGCTTGAATCAAACACCTTGGCAACATTGGGTAAGGAGGGATCAGAAGGTCTTAATCGTACGTTTTCGCCTCGATGATTTAGGGAACGTTCATTCATTCATTCATTCATTCATTCATTCATTCATTCATTCATTCATTCATTCATTCATTCGTTCATTCATTCATATATTTATTTAAAGTTGGTATTTACATAGTTTTAAAATAATAAAGTTAATTTACACCAACTATCTACAATAAACCTAAAGTAATCAATATTAATTACAATTAAAGGACATCAGTGTCTATTTACAAATTGTACAAAGGCAACTGATTCCATCCCAAGTTTTAATTTCCTTTTTGAACGCTGCAATAGACTCTATACTCTTGACATCATCGTTTAGCGTATTCCACAGCATAGCTCCCCTAAATCTCAGGATGTTTTATCCCATATTTTATTGTGTGAGACCTCTGAGGAAGTTCGCATAAAAGTTGCTCGTGAAAGCACTGAAATTTGCTTATGTCCAAGCTTTTCCTGGCCAGGATTGTGGCCAGGATTGTGGATTGTGGCCAGGACTGCACACCCCTTATTTGATGAAGCTCCTAGCTAAAGGCTGTAATTTTTGCCATTTTGTCTTATAGTTCCTTTGTTGCAATATCTTCAGCTGCTCTTCTGCCTCTGTTCTCTCCAGCAACTGCATTTGCAGATCTTCTTCTATGAGCTAAACTTGGAGCGAAAATCCTCACAGCTGCGCTTCGTATTTCTTGACTTCTTGCACAGTAAATTATTGGATTCAAGCAACTATTGAGAAGCACCAAATAGATTGCCCAAGTTGCAAAATCCAAGCTATAATAACTTTTTCCGCTATAATAAAGTGCCATCTTAACACAATATGCGGTAAATGGAGCATAGCAAGCAATGAAAACTGCGAGGATAATAGTTACTGTGTGAGTTCTGCTTCTCTCTCTTAATGAGATTCTAGATTTTCGTCTGACAGAAGCATCGTCTGGCGGTAAAATGCGCTTTCGTTGAGACAGGACCACTCGGTAGATTTTAGCATACATCATCAATACAGCAACGATGATTAGCAACTGCAAAGCAACTTGTATGGACCAAAATGAGACCTTTGAATAAATGTAAATTCTTAATTGGATTATTGAGAAAATTGTAGTTAAAACAAAGACAACGAATGCTGTATAAATATATTTCCTACAAGAAGCAAACTCTCTGTATCGAAACGGATAGCATATCGCAGCAAAGCGATCCAGAGTTACCAGTAAGCTGAAGAAGACTGAATTCAAACTGCTTATGCTGAAGGTAACGTTAAATGCTTTGATCAGTGAAGGGCAACATGAACCAGGATTGTTGAACTGTACTACAATAAAGAGTGGTTGAGACAACAAGCCCGTCAGAAGATCAGTAACGCACAGGGCACCAAGAAGAACATTTGATGGTGTATGTAGTGAAGACGTCTTTAGCAATGTTAAAAGGAATATTGTGTTGCCAATTATAGTAAAAATCGTTAGGGGAATAGATATTCCGACTATGATGTAGCTATTCGTAGACATTTTTTCTGATGCTGCGTCGTGTCACTGGGAAAACTGTGCCTGAATTTGAAATTTACGCTGTCTCTTTTCCTAGAGATAGGCGAATAGTTCCTGTTAGGGTTAGTGACTCCTGGCTATCCTTGTGAAACGATAGATATGTAGTTATGTTTTCTCAGCAGCTATGTGCACCATAGTTGCAGCAAACAATTTACTATTTTTCAGTCTTTTTGATTGAAGCAGCGATTATTCAGGATTACAATTCCACGATATCACATTTCGATTAGAGGCTCCATTGATTCTCGCGCAGCCAGCATTCGTAAAACAATATCTGATGGGCTGCAATTTCTTTTAAATGATTTATCAACAAGCAATGCAAAACGTCTGTTGGGCCCGTGGTCTTCAGTGAATATTTCGTCAAATGAAGAAGATTAAGTCTTTTACTATCCAGACAAGAGGTTTGGATCGAGCGTCCAAATCTGGTATATTTTATAGGATGAAAAGTAAACATATCCCCCGTTACCAATGATTGATAAATTCGCAATTAGCTGCGTCAGATACGATATGTGGTCTCTCCAAGCCAACATTTACGGTCGCACATTTATAAATGCATGCAATTTCTTTCACGTGATTGAAAAACAAGTAAGGAAAACGGTGCGTATTCGCTAGACAACCTGTTCGAACTGATAATCCAATTTCCTTACATCTCTCGGTGTTGATTTTGCTATAGAGGTGACGGAAGATTTCCAATTAATTCAAATTGTATGATATGATTTTGACTCTTCTGTTCTCCTTTTAACATCCAGGTGGCAATTTTCAATTTCAATAAAAAATATCGTATTCAAACACTTCAACAACATTATTCTACTGCATTGCAATGTCCATATTCTGGGGTCGATCCCGTAAAAATTTTGTGTGCCCTAAGTCACTCTTCATGATTGTTAACTACATCATTAGGCAAGTCAGAAAAATGAGGGTGGACATCTGGGCGCGTGGTAGGTTTTCTGGAAGTCACGTCGAAAGATGAACCCCTTTTTGTCAGTTTTTCCTTTAAAAAAAATACCATTAACCGGCATTTTGTGAGCATTTCCTTTTGTTTTCATCACAAACAAGCATCATAATGGAGTAGTTTCAGGAACTGGACAACTTAAGACAAAAATAGACCCTACCTAGGGACAAATCGCTACTGCGTATGCGCGAAAAGCTGACAATCAAGAAATCTTCAAAGAGTGGTGTTCTGCAAAATCGTAAAAAAGTATCTTTCTGAAACAAAGTTCCTTCTTAGGAGCCACTCGACACATAGTACACAGACTGTTGATATAATGTCAACAAACAGAGCGCTGGAAACAGATGAGGTTTCTGACTACGGTTGGTTACTGTAAGAATGCACTTGGTTAATTGGGAAGTCCTACAGAAATGCACAGAGGATTGATTGAATTTTGATAAATGCAAATCAATTCAAAAGAGAAAAGGGGAAGATGGGAGAAGAAAAAAGATCTCTCCGGACTATCTGTCGACGACCCATCCAATCACAGCATTACCAGTAGAGACAAGTCTTTGCAGGCATCAAACAAGAACAAGCAAAACCTCCATCATCAATGCTGAAAATAGATGATAAACGGGCCCATCAATTAATTGAATTCTGTTTCCAATTTGATGTAAGGTGAGATTTGCCATAACGCAGCATTATCATTATCAAATCGTTTTCCTTTACTTCCGAATTTGCTTTTCTCCAAACGGCACCTGTGGTAACATGTTTATCTTTGAGCAGCAATTTGAAATATGCCGGATTTCGTTATTTTATGGCATGGCAAACACAAAATATAATTAATATTGGATATCAGTTTCCTTATTTTTCAAAGCCATTTCTGCAAAGTTAGCACTTGTTAGAATCTTCTATTGATTTAAGTGGAAGTCGAGGTTTAAACGTTTCCGCTCACGATTGAAAAATAAATTTATTAAAATTATAAACCTTCTATCCTAGGAATCGAGATTTTGAACTTGATTTTAAGGTATCGTCAGTCAGTCAGTTATTTGTTTTAAGTGGTCTGTCAGGATTTTCTAGCTACTTAAAGCTAATTTAGGCCCACTATGCATGCTGCATCCAGGCATGGGACCCCTAGTTTAACGTCCCTTCCGAAGGACGGCGAAGTGAGTTGCGAGGTCAGTTCCCGGGTCAGGCCTCCGAGGTCACCCATCCGGAGTTTGACATCACTCGACCGAGCTTAACTTCCGTCACCTGATGCAAACTGTATAAGCCGCTCGGCCACTCACCCCACAATCGTGATTAGTATGATTGATTTGCAATTGACCCTTCTTAAGTCTCTTTATGAAAATGAGACAAAGGTAGAAAAATTCCAACGCGTAAAACAAGACAAAGAAATTTAGATTTTGTTTTCATAGTTGTCAATCAATCATCATTGTCAAGACAACCATGTGCGTTGCGAGTCGAAGATAACTCGGAAAGAAGTCAAGGATTTGTTTTACCCAATTGCGATCGAGACTTCGAAAAGGTCCACAGTAAAACCCGCATATAAGAACCCTTCATCTTATAACAACTTACAGCCTGAAATCTTCAATATGTACTCCTTTATGTAAGTCTGTAAGGACCTTTTTACCCTGCCTTTTGTATAGGTTCTTGTTTTGAAGAAAAAATGCATTGATATAGTTTTCAGCATTGTGAAAATAAAAAACATTAATTCGATCACTGTTTAAAATTTTAATATTGCTCCTCAGTGATCTAAAAGGACTGAACATGACTATTTTCCATCCTATATCACAGTATTTTGATTTTAGATAGAGACATTTTAAAAACTGCAAAAAAAGAAAATTTATTGTGAAAAAACTTTTTTTGAAAAATTAAAGAACCACATTTAAGAATCTACAACCTGATTTTATGAATGTTATCCTTTACATAAGAACCATAAAAGCTTTTTTTGAAAAAGGTAGGTTCTTAGTTATATGCGGGTTTTTACTGCATCACCAGTTAATCTTTAAAAGGAGGAGCAGAATCAATTTCTTGCAGTTTAAATCTGCATCAAAATGCTCAGTTCCACTGATAAATCTTTATCAAGAAGCGCCAAAACAGCATCCAAATCGTCGCCAAAGAAAAAGTCCCCATCACTCCTACTGGTAGACGCCATGTTTTCGATTTTGTGTGCACGGGGGAAACTGGGTACGAGCTCGCATCAACATCGGAAAGCGAACAATAGATGAATTCAATAGCCTACTGTTCGTGTCCAGACTATCCTTCTCTTTTGACTATGCTTTAAATTGCAAACTTTAATTGCTTTGTATAGTCCCCTAAGAACGTCTTAATCTAAACGTGGAGCGAATAATAATTTCTTTACAGTATCAATAAAGATCAAAGAAAACATTCTGGTGACTCAAGTGTTTTGATAAAACGATCACAGAGGATTTTGGGAGTAACTAGGATCATATTAAATGCACACAGAAACCTTCTATAAAAAAGAAACCTTCTATAAAAATGAAACCTTCTGTTAAATCACTGGGTTTTGTGTTTTCATGTTAAAAATCAATGACATCAGTTTTGTGAATGATCTAGACAAAAAATTTCCTTTAACCCTATCTGACATGGGTGTTTTGAGACAGTCAATGCCTGGGGGGGCAGATTCCGCCCCCTCCTTATTTCAGTTGTTATATTAGATATGACCACCTAACTTTGCACAAATGTTATTCATCATATAAACAATGATTACTTAAAATCGTAATTCAATTAGTGCTGTTGTTGTTGTTGCTGCTAGAGCATAATATTCATTATGATGTTGAATGACGTCATAAAAATGAAAGCATGTTAAAAGTTCATCAAACGTAACTTTTCATACAGAAATGAATAATATAGATCAAAATATGTGTAAATCAAAGATTTGAGCTGAATTGGACCAATTAAAAAAGAATAAGAGAGATATAAAGTTAATTTTCACAGAATGTCAGATGACAACTTGGTAACCATGGAGACAGTGCTAAATATAGAATGCCAAAATTGTTACAATTTCATTGCTCTATGATACAAAGTTAAACTTACTAAATCCCAGCGGCCTTCTTCTTATATCGAACATAGCGGAAACAACAATAAACTAGGGGGTGGAATCGGCCCCCTAGGTCAGATAGGGTTAAAGCAAGAAGGGTTACATTATCACTATTCTGGGTGAAAGAAAAGATTTATGAAGTCATCTGTAATATGAAACACACAATTTAAAAGAAAAAATTGCAACGATTTTCAAATTCTTTGGACTCACAGGAACAATTAACTGTGAAATAATGGTTATACAGAGATGGATCCAAAGTTTGTTAGAGATTGTCTATAGGATGGATATGTTTTGAATTTTCCTGTTATTGAAGATGGTGATAACAGTAATAATAAAGAAAAACCCCATTGACATTCAACAATACCATACACTCCTAAATATTACTTTTGCAAAAGTTTTTCTTCTTCGATAAATTGCGACAAGGCATCGATTTGTCGTTTTAAACCAGTCTAACTATCTTGGCCAAAATACTTGGGAAATATCACAAAATGGCACTTCTTTGGCCTGTGAATACGTGCCTTCACGCTCTCCCCGTTTCAATGTTGCTTGAATCAAACACCTTGGCAATATGGGGTAAGGGGGAGGGGGAAGGCGTGATCAGAAGGTCTTAAACGTATGTTTTCGTCTCGATATTGTAGGAAACATTCATTCATTCATTCATTCATTCATATATTTATTTAAAGTTGGTATTTACATAGTTTTAAAAGAATAAAGCTAATTTACACCAACTATCTACAATAAACCTAAAGTAATACATATTAATTACAATTAAAGGACATCAGTGTCTATTTACAAATTGCACAAAGGCAACTGATTCCATCCCAAGTTTTAATTTCCTCTTTGAACGCTGCAATAGACTCTATACTCTTGACATCATCGTTTAGCGTATTCCACAGCATAACTCCCCTAAATCTCAGGAAGTTTTATCCCACATTTTATTGTGTGAGAACTCTGAAGAAGTTTACATAAAAATTGCTAGCAAAAACACTGAAATTTGCGTATGTCCAAACTTTTCTTGGCTATGATTGTAGCTACTCTTATCTGCACACCCCTTATTTATTGAAGTTCTTAGTTGAAGGCCGCAATTTTTGCCATTTTGTCTTATAATTCATTTGTAGCAATATCTTCAGCTGCTCTTCTGCCTCTGTTCTCTCCAGCAACTGCATTTGCCGATCTTCTTCTATGAGCTAAACTTGGAGCGACAATCTTAACAGCTGCACTTCGTATTTCTTGACTTCTTGCGCAGTAAATTATTGGATTCAAGCAACTATTGAGAAGTACCAGATAACCTGACCAAATTGCAAACTCAAAGCTATAATTACTCTTTCCGCTATAATAAAGTGTCATCTTAACACCATATGCGGTAAATGGAGCATAGCAAGCAATGAAAACTGCGAGGATAATAGTTACTGTGTAAGTTCTGCTTCTCTCTCTTAATGAGATTCTAGATTGTCGTCTGACAGAAGCCTCGTCTAGCGGTACAATGCGCTTTCGTTGTGAGAGGACCACTTTGTAGATTTTAGCATACATCATCAATACAGCAACGATGATCAGCAACTGCAAAGCAACTTGTATTGACCAAAATGTGACCTTTGAAGTCTCACTGAATCTTAATTCGATTATTGAGAAAATTGTAGTTAAAACAAAGACAACGAATGCTGTATAAATATATTTCCTACAAGAAGCAAACTCTCTGTATCTAAACGGATAGCATATCGCAGAAAAGCGATCCAGAGTTACCAGTAAGCTGTAGAAGAACGAATTCAAACTGCTTATGTTGAAGATGAAGTTAAGTGCTTTGATCAAAGGAGGGCAACACGGACCAGGGTTGTTGAATAGCACTGCAATAGAGAGTGGTTGACATAAGACGCCAGCCAGCAGATCAGTAACGCACAGAGCACCAAGAAGAACATTTGATGGTGTATGTAATGAAGACGTCTTTAGCAATGTTAAAAGGAATATTGTGTTGCCAATTATAGTAAAAATCGTTAGGGGGAATAGATATGCCGAGTATGATGTAGCTATTCGTAGACATTTTATCCTGAAGTTTCGTCGTGTCACTGGGAAAACTGTGTCTGAATTTGAAATTTATGCCATCTTTTTTCCTGGAGATGGGCGAATAGTTCCTGTTAGGGCTTTGTAAGTTTCTGTTTTCTTCTGCGGATAGTTCTGTAGAAGTAGTGTGTGAGTATCTCCTAGATAATCTTGTGAAACGATAGCTGTGTTGTTATGTTTTCTCAGCAGCTATATCCACCATAGTTGCAGCAAACCATTTACTATTTTTCAGTCTTTTTGATTGAAGCAGCGATTATTCAGGATTACAATTCCACGATATCACATTTGAAATAGAGCCTCCATTACATCTCTCCCAGCCAACATTCATGGTACCATATCTGATGGGCTGCAATATTTTTCAAGTGATTGAAAAACAAGTAAGGGATCGTTAGACAACCTGTTCCAAACTAAATATACTAGCTAATTGATTCTTAAAAGGTTTCACGAGCTACCTATATTGACCTGTATGAGTACCTAATAAACGTAACTGAACAATCATTTTGAACTGATTTCTTAGGAACTATAGCAGAGAATGAGAATCCAATTTCCTTATATCTCTTGGATTTAATTTTGCTATAGAGGTGACGGAAAATTTCCAATTGATGCAAATTGAATGATTTTGGATCTTCTATTCTCCTTTTAACTTCCAGGTGGCAATTTCCAATTTCAATAAAAAGATCGTATTCGAACACTTCAAGAACATTATTCTGGTGCATTGCAATCTTTTTGCGAGCGACGCAGGAGCGTGCTTGCTATTAGGGGGTGCAGGTGTTTTCGTCCTTCGTCCGCGCATATTTGTTTTGTTTATCGTTTAATTACCTTGCCGCTTGTTATAGTTACTGCATTCATAGTTCTTCACTTATATTGTCGTTTAGAAGTAAAGAAATGACGTCTGATGATAGAGCCGGATTAGCGGTGTTTCTTTGATAAGATACTGCCTTCAGTTTCAATCAAAACACTGGAATAAAACGGAGAACAGGTTCTTCGGTAGCCCGAATTCAGACCGTCCTGCTGCAGTTGCGTAGACTGCACGACATTTTTACCAGCCGGATCTGCAACATTGACTTTACTCGTACATCTTGAAATCACAAAATTTGTTTTATCGATCACGTGATCTTTTTTAAGCTAATTGCAACAAGCTATTTTCGTAAAAAAACAAGCAATGGGTCTAACTATCGAAGCTAGGAGCAACTTTACCACCAATAAAGTTATTGAGTGTGGTCGCAAGAGATTCGGCGCTTCGTGAACGATATGTGCATTTCCTGAAAGTATACTTTAATCAGCTCAAAATTTGCGTTGCTTAAGACGGTAGTGAACAAGACGTAACAGAGACAACAACAACCACCAGCCATCATAGAAGCAGGCAAGGCAGTCCTGGACAGTTTTCTGCACTGCTCGTAACTTTGGATACGTGGATAGTTAGGCCCATTACGAACGTTAACATAAAAGAGCGGTAAAATACGTCGAAATTCAATCACTTTACCCATCCGTGCGCGTGCTTTCGATAAAATAACATAATTGCTTTTGTAATCTTTTTGAATCATTCTTCGGTTTCTGTAACGTGCTGATCAGTTTGTCTTCCTCTGTTTTCCGCAGCATTCTCCGGTGTATTTGCTGAATCTCTTGCAAAACGTGTCTTCAGCATGAAAATCGTCAAAGCTGCTTTTCTTATTTCTTGACTTCGTGCACAATAAATTATTGGATTTAGGCAACTATTCAAAAGTACAAGATAATATGCACAGATCTCTAACTGGAAAATATGGCTATAGTCTTGAATATCTCCTACCAAATAAAGGATGCTCAGTATGCTATACACGATATACGGAGCATAACAAGCAGTAAAAATTGCGAGAATAATAGCTACTGTGTACGTTTTGCTTTTCTCTCTTACTGAGATTCTAGATTCTTGTTTGACAAAAACGTTGCCAATCACTTCTATACGCCTCCGTTGTGAGAGCACGACTTTGTAGATTTTAGCATAAGTTATAAATACAACGATGATGAACAGCAACTGTAAGACTAATTCTAGAGCCCAAAATGTGACTGGAGAATAGTCATAAAATTTTAATTCCACTGACGCATAAATTACTGATATACCGAAGAGCCCGAGTATTGCACAAATATATCTTCTGCAAGTAGCATGCTCTCTGTATTTAAAGGGATAAAAAATTGCTGCATATCGATCCAGAGTTATTAGCAGGCTGAAGACGAACGAATTCAAGGGGCTCATGTGGACCATAAACCAGTACGCTCTGAGAAGTGGAGAGCAACATTGCCCTGATGATTTTTCGAAACGTAAGGCTATATTGATTGGTTGACATAGTGCTCCGGCAAGAAGATCAGTAACGCACAGGGCACCAAGAAGAACATTTGAGGGCGTATGTAGTGAAGAAGTCTTTAACAATGTAAAAAAGAATATTGGGTTACCAATCATTGTAAGGATGGTTGGCGGCAGAGAAAGGCATAAATTGAGATAGCCATCTGAAGCCATTTTCAAGATCTCTTGTTTTGTTATCAAAGAAACAACGAAAGTTAACACAATTTTCTTTTACAAGAGTTTGCCTTTCGGTCTTCATGTAGTTTCTCCTCTCTATAGTTGCTGCTCAAAACTGCTTCCTCATGAATTGGTTAAATTTATAGAAGGTTGCAGTCAAAATCCCCAAACACGAGGTTTTTCTTGATAATGGGTAATCTGCAAGCAATGTGCATTAACTAGTTTCTCCCCAAATTTGGTGTTGGTAAATGACTGCTCTATAGTGAATAAAGTTTCCATTCCATGCCCTTGGTCTTGGTTAGAGCTTTCTCTAGACTGTTGCCAATCTGCAGTACATCTGATGGGCTGCGATAATTTCAAAGACTTTCCAAGAACAAATAGAATCAAATAGTAAAGATCTTCTTACGAAATGACTCTATCAGTCAACGAAGACTTGTAGGATGTACCAACTAAGAGACAAAGATACACCAAACAAAAACAGCTTCGCAAAGAAATGGCATGAAGTTGGCAGTGCTAAATACGTTGACCTGTGCAGGTGCCTGGAAAAACGCAACTGATCCATTAGTACTTAAATAGATTCTTAGGTATCATACCATAAATTTATAATCAAATTTAGCTGAAAATTTTTCCGTTTGTAAAACTTAAAGGCATAGGGAAATTTTCTTATAACTTCGAATTGAATAAATGTGAAGCTTCCTTTCTCTTTTTAGGTTTCTGGAGGAAACTCCGAATTAAAATGGCAAATTTTCTATTCACAAAACTTCAAGAACATTTTACCGCAATGCAATATTTTGGTAAAGGCTGATTTCCAGTCAGTGGAATTTTCCGAGCGGGCGGAATTTTTTTATTCAATCAAAAGTCATTCAACCTTAAACTTCTATTCAATTACAGAGCGACATTTTCTTGGAAAATCCCACTGACTGGAAACTGGTCTTAATAGGCCAATTCTTTCGTGGACATGATACGGCTATTTCATACGTTTTTCATTCGACATGATGGTGATTGGTGAAAGTCTTCGTTCAAAACCCGCATGACACCAAGCAAGAAGATCGGTAATACACAAGAAGAGCAGATCAAGCGTGTGATGCTTTGATTAAATATTTATTTACCTTGTTTTAATTGCTGTTGTCTTCTTTGTTTTGTTTTTCCTGTCTTCGTATTTCAGCTACTGAGCTTGGCCTAAATGCTCAGTTTGGTCATTCGAATCTAACTCCCTTGTATTCCTGTGTGTTCGTGCGCACATTATTTCATAAGTTATTTTTCTTTTTAAAAAAGGGAATCCTGAGCTCCCATCAAACTACAGGCCAATTTCTCTTTTACCTATTTTCAGCAAGATATTTGAGAAGCAAATGTACAAACGTCTTTATAGATTCCTTGAAATTCATAAAATTCTTTATTCCTTACAATTTGGATTTCAAGAAAACCACTCAATCGATCATGCCCTTGTGAGTCTAACAGAAGCTATAAGAAATACACTTGACAATAAAAGACTTGGTTGTGGTATTTTCATTGATTTACAAAAGGCTTTTGACACAGTTAATCATAAAATTTTGCTATCAAAATTGGAACATTATGGTATTCGTGGATGCGCCCTTGAGTGGTTTAGATCTTATCTATCTGACAGAAAGCAATATGTTTCTGTTAATGGAAGTAACTCTAACTTACTTTCAATTACCTGTGGTGTACCACAAGGTTCTGTACTGGGCCCATTACTTTTCCTTATCTATATCAATGATTTACCAAATGCTTCTAAGAAACTTACTTTTTATCTCTTTGCTGATGATACAAACATCTACTGTGAATCCAAAGATTTATCTAATTTGACTAAAATTGTCAACAAAGAGCTGAGATTAGTAAAGAAATGGCTTGATGCTAATAACCTATCATTAAATATTGATAAGACAAACTATATTATCTTTCATTCTTCATCTGTCAAAGTTCCTTCTGATTCTGATATAAAAATAGGCAAGAAAAATGTTAAAAGAGTAAAGTTTGTTAAGTTCTTAGGTCTCCTCCTGGATGAGCATCTAAGCTGGAAATACCATCTCAGTGAACTCTCTAAAAAATTATCTAGAACATGTGGAATGTTTTTCAAAATTAGGAACTTACTTCCATTAGATGTTTTAGTTTGCTTGTACAATGCTTTGTTTCTGTCCTTCTTACAATATGGTCTTATTGTTTGGGGTCAAACATACGCATCATACATTGATCCAATTTTCAAATTGCAAAAAAAAGCAGTCAGAGCTATCTCATTTCAGCCTCGCATGTCTCCCTCTCTTCCAATCTTCAATGACTTTAAACTTCTGAAACTTTCTGAGCTTTTTGAACTCCGACTCCTAACTTTTGTTTTTGATTCTGTTAATAAAACTTCACCTAGTTGCTTTCATGACTTTTTCCTATTTAATTCATCTGTTCATCAGTATTCCACAAGACAGGCCAGTCAAGGTGATCTATATATGTCTCGAAAAAACAGTCTTCAATATGGTCTAAAGTCTATTCGATATCTTGGTGCTAAACTGTGGAATGCATTACCCGTGGAACTCCGAAATGCCCTATCAAAAATATCTTTCAAAACAAAATTGAAAAGTTATTTATTGAACAAAATCGACCGATGAATGTAAGCTATTTTGGTACTGAAGATGCACAATTAATTAAATTCAAATAAATTTACCTGATTATATATATCCTAGGATAGGGGGGGCTCTCTCCTCGATTAGTTCACCTATTGAGAGGGCTCCTCCTTTAAGTAATTCCCTGCATACAATTTATTTAGCTCCTATTTGTAGTTGTATATTGTATTATTTTTTTGTAACATTGTATTAATTTTCTGTAACATTATCGTCTATCTTTGTAGTTTAGTTATTTGTTTGTATTGCTAGAATCATAAATTGTATGTAGAGAATTTAAATCATATGAACTGAACTGAACTGAACTGCGCATTTGCAGAAGAAAATGTTTTAAACAGGACTACAAGGGAGTTAGATTCGAATTACCAAACTGAGCATTTAGGCCAAGTTCAGTAGCTGAAATACGAAGACAGGGAAAACAAAACAAAGAAGACAACAAAAATTAAAACAAGGTAAATAAATATTTAATTAAAGCATCGGTGTCCTGATACCCTTGGATTGACACATCATTTCAAAGCTATGAGCATGAGCGATTGCAGGTAAAGGGGATTCAGCGGCTGAATGATCAACTCGCATGTAAACAAAGGAAACCGCAAAAGACAGCCTAACTAGACTTACTGCAATCGCCGTAGTTTCACTCCTTGATAGTGCCCTCATCCAATTCAATAAACGTAGCGGAAACTGGGACTGAAGTAGTTAGTCTACAGCCTAACTGCGATCGCTAATCGCTTTGAAATGGTGTGCCAATCAAAATTCGCTGATGCTATTGTCACAAAATTTGTCATTGTCTGGCTATATGAACAAAGGGCAATAAGAAATGTTTCATGATATGTATGTTACATAGCAGTATATGTAATGTTAAGTACAATACAATCATATTTACTTCAACGTAGAAGCTGTGCTTGCCTAAAGGGATTGCCACTATGCATAAAGCATTGATAAATAATCAGAATGCAACTAAGACTGCATCATTACAACAGGTTGTTTGTTCTGAATTCTACAATCCATCAATCCCTAGCTAACATATTTATTGCATCTATGACGTAATTATTCGAGTACTAACATAATATCGTCCTGCACATTCATCAAGTAGGCCAAGTGCAAGCATTTCTTTGATCCACGGGCCGCATATAGCAATAATTTCATTCATCCAAACAGTCGTTATTACAATGGGTTATAAAATACATATAACGTGGTTCGTACGACTGTGTTTATCTACAGTGTCCCTCTGCCATGGCCTAGAAGCATCCTCGCTGCAATGCTTTCTTTGCAACTACGTAGGCGCAAATAAATCATCGCAGCGAGGGCATTGCAAGGCCAGGCAGAGGGACACAGCAGATCGGTACGCTGTACGAGCTACATTAATTGTGCTCCTTGGTGAGTCGGTTATCCTCTATTAAATGCTGGCGATTTTTAATGATGGACCCAATTTTAGCTGTGCCAGAGTCATATGGAACAATAAATGGTATGACTTTTTTATTATTTTTGTTGTAGTTTTTAGGCCCGTTGGCATTAAAAGTCATACCATTCATTGTTCCATATGACTCTGACACAGCTAAAATTGGGTCCATCATTAAAAATCACAGGCATTTAATAGAGGGTAACCAAGTTCTCCAACAGGTTTGGAACGATAGCAGGGCGGTCCTGGCTCTCCAAAGAAGGCCCAACCTGAATGAAGGACATGCTGGTGGAAACAAAGTTATAATCATAACACACACCACATAGCAACAACCACAACAACGACAACCACAACTACCACAACATAGCTTTCCCGCCATATCCAGGCAATCACAGCACAATGCCGTCACAGCCGCCACCAAAACCTAATGGAATCTATTTACATTACATCAGTTATAATGAAATCTGAATATGCTGTACTCAAATTGAAATTTCAAGGCGTCGATTCGAATTATGGAACTTTCCGTTAATCTAACTTCAATAAACTTATAAGGCAACCGTGTCCCGGACGAGGGACTGCGAGGAGCTCCCACGGGAAAGGGACATACTAGAATTAAAGCTCCAAAATGTCTCCCGTTGGGTTTCTAGCTGAGGAGTTGCCATGACAACGAATAAACTGTTACACTATCTCAGAAGAATGGGACTTACACATTATCCCATTGCCCTACATGCCTACACACGAGCACACAAGCAGCCAAGTGGATTGGGAATGGTCAAGCATTCACAAGGAAGGTATTACTCTTTCTTTCATTTTTATGATTTACTATCTGTTGTCAATCACGATATTATCGGTATATTTTGTTTTCATACTCCTCTTGTCCTGTCCAAAAATATAATTTATAACCCATATTACTTGCACATGTTCTTGGTATTCAACATTAATATTACACAAGAACATTTTTTGAATCACAATTCCGATGTTACAACATTTTCGGTTTTGCTTCTACCTCTATTCATCACATTTGAAGCTTCAATTCTCGAATTTTGCACACGTCTATGAGCAAAATTTGGCATAAAAATCCGCACAGCTGCTCTTCGTATTTCTTGACTTCTTACACAATAAATTATGGGATTGAAGCAACTATTCAAAAGCACAAAATAGTATGCCGCAATCTCTAATTTGTCAAGATTGTATTCTTTAATTTTACCCAGCAACTGAAGTATGAACATCAAATAGTACACGGTGAATGGAGTATAGCAAGCAATGAAAATTGCAACAATTATAGTTACTGTGTGAGTTCTGCTCCTATCTCTTGTTGAGATTCTGGATTGTCTTCTTAAAGACAAGTTTGTAATCGTTGCTATACGCTTCCGTTGTGAGAGGACAACTTTATAAATTTTAGTATATATTACTAATACAAGAATTATGAACAGCAACTGTAGACCAACTTCGAAGGACCAAAATGTTATCTCCGAATCATGTAAAAATTGTTCTTCAATTATCGCGTAAATCACTGATAGAACAANAACATTTTCGGTTTTGCTTCTACCTCTATTCATCACATTTGAAGCTTCAATTCTCGAATTTTGCACACGTCTATGAGCAAAATTTGGCATAAAAATCCGCACAGCTGCTCTTCGTATTTCTTGACTTCTTACACAATAAATTATGGGATTGAAGCAACTATTCAAAAGCACAAAATAGTATGCCGCAATCTCTAATTTGTCAAGATTGTATTCTTTAATTTTACCCAGCAACTGAAGTATGAACATCAAATAGTACACGGTGAATGGAGTATAGCAAGCAATGAAAATTGCAACAATTATAGTTACTGTGTGAGTTCTGCTCCTATCTCTTGTTGAGATTCTGGATTGTCTTCTTAAAGACAAGTTTGTAATCGTTGCTATACGCTTCCGTTGTGAGAGGACAACTTTATAAATTTTAGTATATATTACTAATACAAGAATTATGAACAGCAACTGTAGACCAACTTCGAAGGACCAAAATGTTATCTCCGAATCATGTAAAAATTGTTCTTCAATTATCGCGTAAATCACTGATAGAACAAAGATACTGAATGCAGAATAAATGTATTTTCTGCAAGAAGCATGCTCTCTGTATTTAAATGGATGGCATATTGCTGCATATCGATCCAGAGTTATCAGCAGGCTGAATATGAAAGAATTAAAGCAGCTAATATGAAAAATAAAGTAGAATGTGCTACTTAGTAGAGGACAACTTGGACCCGATTGACAGAGATGCGACGCAATAAGGATTGGTTGGCATAGCACTCCGGCGAGAAGATCGGCAACGCACAGGGCACCAAGAAAAACATTTGACGGTGTATGTAGCGAAGATGTCTTTAACAATGTAATGAAAAAAACTATATTGCCAATTATTGTAAGAGTGGCTGGGGGAATGGAAACGCCCACCATAATATATCCATCTGAATACATTTTGATGATGTTTCGTTTTCTCGTCAAGGAAACTATGTTGCTGTCTTTATTGCTCCTCTTCTGGGGTGCTGCCTTAGCTTGTGCTGTCTTTATTGCTCCTCTTCTTGGGTGCTGCCTTAGCTTGCAGGAGATGCTTTCTTTGCGAGAGTCGTGCTTGTTTTTAGAGGTGATTCATTCTCTGTTTTATTCTTCGTGTAGATGCTGCGAAAGATCTTTACATCCTCAGAGGAATTGTCTTTACAGTGGGTGGGCTATCCAATTGATTGCTAAATAACAACGAGGTTCAAACCCAATCTTGGTTGTCACTTCATCGTTTAAGTCCTGTTCTACTGCACAGCACTGCTTCCTTGCAAATTCTTGTCAAGATTCGTACTGTATTCATCTATTGCTACAAGCTACAAGCGGCATTCGTCTATCTATTGCTGACACTCTGAGACTCTCTGTGATCTAATGAATAAAACCAGGCTTAAGTTCACTTTGATTGCAGTAACTGAGCACTTTATGTCGAATTTTGTCTTTCTGTAAAAACAGTTCGGCACTTGGCAAGGTATAAAAGCAACTACAGATCATTATGAGAGTGTTATGAAGAAGAAGACGTAATTGAAACCGGTATTAAGACAAATATTTGTAAGCATACCAGTGAGAAACTAAATGATTAAAGCAACTAAAGTGCGAATTTGCAATAGGGCTTTCATTTATAATTCATTGTTCTTGTTTAATTTATTTTGTTTAATTTTTAATTAAGGCATAGGCAGTCTAAGATAAAACGGTATAAAAGGATAAAATAAGAGCTAAAACACCCTTACAAATTGCATGAACAAATCGATTTTTGAAAAGGTGATTTTTGAATTTATTATATTTTAATATGGCCCAGCTTTTATTAGCTGTAATTGAAACATGATTTGTCGTAACAAGCTGAGAATTAATCGTATTTTTCTAACAGCAACTGAATACGTCAACGAAATTTTTATCTTTTCTCAACATCTGTTGAACGCATTTTAATGACTTACAGTTATCAAAACTTTTGATGGCATCCAATTTGCCCCCCCCTAGTAAATTTTTTCTGATAACTCCGCAAGGTTAAAAATTAC
>REGM01000273.1:301263-324086 GCA_004194415.1 Aurelia aurita | reverse complement strand
CCCATGAGACGTAGTACAGAAATTGTTGGCTGATAGAGACTTCGTCAAGATTGTAATCAAGGAGAAAATAATTTTGTGGAATGATAACGATCAAAGTTTAGTGTTTCACCACAAAGAATAAAAGGAAATTAAAAGATTATTTCAATCGAAGTGCACTTAGCTGCCAAACAGCGAAGCCGAATGCATTTCTTGCCAGAGTGTCTACCAGTAAACCCAAAGAAAAGAAAACTATATATCATGAAGTCTGTTCATCTCAGTCGTCCATCGGGCATCTTGCTTCACATGTAACTTGCAATAACAATAGTCAGTGAGTGCTGCGTATCCCCGTAAAAGTGGTTGTCGAAATATTTCCATGACTTTCGTTCCCTGTTTTCAACGTTTACTTTCATTGAACTGAGATGCATATGACAAATCAGGATATTGGATTTTAAGACTATTAACAACAGCATTGATGCAAATACTCTTTTGTTAATAGCAAGTCTGAAGGCTTCTTCTGTACTCAGCGTTGACGCTTGCTTTGTACTCCTTTTCTGACATGGGATCAAGGTTGTTGGTTCAGTCCATCTATCTCAAGTTCTAATTCAAACCCAAATATTAATGCTGCTTCGCAGCAAATTGCTTGCAAAGCTATCTATTCAAGTACAAAGCTCTTTATCCTTTAAGAGTGCGTAAGAGCTCAAGTTTGATCATCGTTGAGTAGAATACATTTGTACTCATTCTTATCACGTGTTCACAAGATTCACCCTGATTATTATATTTTGAAAATCTACTGTTCAACTAACAGTTTATCATAAAAATCCATAACTCAGAAAGCCTTACCTGTTACAAGGAAGATACCAGCTGTATATATCTTCCTCTGCAGTGGAAAGGCATATTCTAAGAACAGGAGGGGAATAAGAATTGAAGATTAAACGGACAGAACTTGAGGCATTGATTTGACTGATGGCCAAACTGTACTTTTCTAGCTAGTACCTCTTACAGTGAATGGCAAATGAATACATTTTTGAATATTTGAATGAAACTACAGAGAGAATGAAAACAAACCGCACATCAGTTATCGGAGAATAATTGCACATCAAACCAACATTGTACAGGTGTTGGGGTTTGCTTAAAGCAAAACGACTAAACTTTTTTGAATGGATTTAATAGAGACTGTTGTAAATTGTTCTTGGACAAGCTCAACAAAATTGACATGTTTATTTTGGTTCCAACAGGTTCTTTAGCAAACATGTAGACGTTATAGATACATATGCTGAAGTTTGCAACGCTCATATTGTTCTATCGGTACCTTATCTCTTGCCAGATTTCCGTGAATTCTTTGTACTGATAGCATTATTTCTGAAGGTACTCAGTATTGAGTGATTGTGACTTATTACTTTTTGATAGTTGATGAAACTGCCGATATTCACCTTCAGGACAGACATTCCTTGCTTGGAAGCACTTCACGGAGGCTCTCTTAAGGACCGGTTGATGTCATGGACTGGCAAAGATGAATTAAAATTTTCACTACCAGAACAGATAATTTTATATTCATTGTCGACGGAGAATTAATCCAAGACTACACAGTAGAGTACAACTGAACTTGGAGCATCAGATTCATTCCTATTGCAAATAAGCTATTACAGGAAAGCAGTTAGCCCTAAAAGCAAAGGTTTGACAACTCAACAAAGTAAAACAGTGGAAAGCAGGATGCCTACGCCTCTTCGTTGACATCTGAAAATGTCGTTAGACAGCTTCATCATTGCGGGCCTTTCTATTCCCACAACGATTCTAACAATTATATGTAATAGCGTATTCTTCATTACATTGATAAAGACTTCTTCGCTACATACACCGTCAAATGTTCTTCTTGGTGCCCTGTGCGTTACTGATCTTCTTGCCGGATTAGTTTGCCAGCCAGTGTATATTGCATTTCTTCTCGGGAAACCTGGTCCTACCCTTTCTTCAATGATCAAAGCATTAAACTTCGTTTTCAATCTGACCTGTTGGAATTCCCTCATATACAGCTTGCTGATAACATTGGATCGCTATGCAGCAATATGTCATCCATATAGATATTTAGAGCATGCTACTTGCAGAAAGTATGTTTATACTGCATTTAGTAAATTTGTCTTATTTGTGATTTATGCGATAGTCCAGTTAAGATTTTATAAAAATTCAGAGATCATATTTTGGTCAGTACAAGTTGGTTTACAGTTGCTGGTTACCATTGCAGTATTGATAATGTACGCTAGGATCTACAGAGTGGTCCTTTCGCAGCGAAGGAGAATTGCATACACTGGAGAAGCTTATGTCAGACGATTATCCAGAATCTCAGCTAAGGAAAGGAGCAGAACTCACACAGTAACCATTATCTTGATAGTTTTCATTGCTACCTATACTCCACATACTGTGTATGGTGTTGAAAGAATATTTTATCACCTTGGACATTTTGAATACCATCGCAAGCTAGCACTCTGGGCAAATTATTTTTGTGCTGCTTAATAGCTGCCTAAATCCTATGATATATTGTGCCAGGAGTCAAGAAATACGAAAAGCAGCAGTGAAGATTTTTATGCCAAATTCATGTTTTGGAAGAGATTCAGCAAATAATATGGAAGACACTGAGAAGAACAGACGAAAAAGGAATGATCCATGTGTTGTGACAACTGAATTGTGATGTACGAAATTTGATCGATGTACGAAATTTTAAAGCAAAAAAATTCATCCTATAGTACAGCACAAAGATTAAATTCCATTTCCAACATAGATAATTTAAACCATGATGACAAAATTTTCTTAAATTCAGAGCCTCCAGAATTATGAATTTGAAATTAGGCTTTAGTACAACTCTATACAAGGGCCCTTTGTTTCGCTACACAACTACAACAACAACCACCAACCACATTACAACAAGGACTCGTGAACAAACTGTTCAAAAGCAAGGACAGCGAAATTTGTCCCAAAGAAAGCGTTGCTAAGTCGCTAAGAAAGTGAAGCAGAACGTCTTCTTTGTTCTATTTGGGGCACTACAATAACTGCTTCTTCTTTTAAAATCTTGAGAAACAAAATTCTCTAAATATTTTCCATTTTAAACAGAACCTTGGGGAAAAAGCCTTCGCCGCCATATTTTGCAGTATTCTTCGTTAGTAGCATTAAAACCAAATCTGACGTCACAATGGGAAATAGCGGCACATTCTGATTAATTTTGTACTACTATCAATATTACGTCACAATGAAGTGCAATCCTATATAAGCTTCCAGATCGGCTACAGAAATCAGAAGTCACTTCACAGCTCTAAGAGTAAGTTGCAAGTGAGCAAGTAGTGGATGATTCGTGAATTTTCGTTGCGAAATGGACGCTAAGAACAGTAAGAGCAGTTTACTGCGATTATCAGAGATAGATAGTGGTATTAATCTGCTTGAGAATGATTTGTTGGTTCGTGCAAGCGAGCAACAACAGCTGCAGCTCGTGCTGAGAGACAGGAAGATTGAACAACTTGAGGAAAAAATTGAAGATCTTGAAAATTTTATCATTGATTGTAAGTTAGATATGAATATTGGTATCCATCATACAGATCTTTTATTTCATTTATCTTCATTATTTTAAAGTAAAGCGATTTCTTTTCTTTTCCATATTAAAGGGGAATAACGGGTTGTTGTTACATGGTTTCGCTAACGTGTTATTGTTACTGGGTGATTAAAACAATATTATAGACGTTTGCAAGCCTTTACTTTGTTATCTAAATTAACATATTTCCCACACAATGATAATCACTTTGAAAGAATCTGATGAATAGGTAACAAACTACAGTCTTGCAAACGTTTAAACTTTTTTCGTCTCACCTAGTAGAACAATTATTTGTTTTTCTCTCATCAGCAAATGTAAGCCATTGAATGAGCAGAATTTTGACGCGTTATTTATATGTTGCCTAATATTAAACTTGTCTATTTCTAATCCAGCAAACAGTCAAAGAGAGTTATCCTCAGGGAGACATTAAAAACTTATCTAATAAGTTAAAGACCCTGTGCTCCCCATGATCCTTTGCACTTTAACAAAACATCCAAACATCATATTGGCTGTAAACAATATATTTTGAACACACAATAATAGGAATAGGGCCGAAGCCAGTGGGAGGGAGGGGGCGGAGCGCCCCCCAGCAGGCCGTTTGTCGGAAATTTAAAAAATCTGTCGGATTTTTTCGTGATTTACATGTCCACATTTAAAAAATTTTGTCGGATAAATGATGCATTGAACATAAAATTATTAACGTTTGAGGATAAATGACGACATGGATTTTGAATCTGGAGCATCTTTACTTATGTTCCTACAACTGGCGTTGTTGCTGTTGCTGTTGTTGTTGTTGCTTTTGTCGTCGGAAAATTTTGGTTCTTTGCCCCCCTATTAATCCATGGCTGGTATCGGTCCTGATAGGAACATAAATAGCGACAGTAAACAAAGCTTTCCTAATCCTTCAATTAATTTTAAGGATGTCTCTTTTTTGAAATCAAAAGAAATAGAGTGACAACGCTGATTTGAAGATTGAAAAGATAATACTGCCTCGCAATTACTTGGCCAATGTCATTTTCATACAGTATGAAAACATATGAAAATTATTGTGAGACTGCAAAGGATCATGGGGAGCACAGGGTCTTTAACTGTAAGAGAAGCATTGAAAACATGAAATCGTGACAATGACATTGAACTATTTGCTTGAATTATGGAAAAACGTTTCGTACTTGTCTATTTATCAGAATTATCAGGAATTTGTCTTATCTGTCATTCCCAGGTGCAGGAAGAAGATTCATTTTAGCCAGGAAGGAAATATGACAAGATATCACATGCAAGCTACAGCAAGAAATTAAAAAATGTCATTGAAATTATTTTCTTTCTAGATAAGAAACAAATTGAGGGCCTGAAGACATTCAAGGAAACGTCGTGGATGAAGAAACTCGTAGCAGAAAACACGCAATTAAAAGAAGAAGTAAAGTTACTGTTGACAACAAATGAAGATTTAGCTAAAGAAATGGTGTGCTTAGCAACCGACCTCGAAGAGAAGTCGAGGCAGCAAGAAAAGATTGAACTGAGAAGAGAAGAATTGCAGTATCAGAAGAATGTAACGGCGATGGATTTTGAGAAAAAAGAAGATACTTGGAAAGGCTTGATTGAAGATGAGACGAAGGACCTTGAAGTTAAACAAGAAGAATGTGAGAAGATCAAAACTGAATCTGAAAAGATGAGGAAATTTTTCAACAAAATATGTGTGTTGTTAGAGATTGAAGAAAGCCTGGAAAATGATGAAGGTGGTCTGATGTGTGGAAATACAACGAAAGATTTGGATAGTTCTCTAGGGGTTGTGGACATGGAAGTTTTTAAGATGGTAGAAGAAAGAAAGTTCTTGAGGAAGAATAACAAAGAACTTACTGAAATGGTCGAGTTCTTGGAATTTGAAGGAAAGGTTCTTCATGAAGATTCTGAGATCTGTAAAGAGAAGGCCAAGGAAATTGAAATCAAGAAAGATTTTGCCAGTGACAAAAAAGTTCCAGTGACAATTTCAAATCACAAAGATCAGCTTCATTGTTGCGATGACCCAGCTAAAGAAAATAAAGAACTCAAAAACACAGTCAGCTTCTTCGAAGGTTCCTTGGAAATAAATCAAACAGAAAACAAAATAGATGAAGCTGTATTTGAACTATGCGAGACCAAGTCCACCCAAGAAATAGAGAGTAGAGGTGTGCTAGAGAAGAATTCGCATGAACTTGCAACCAAAACGGAAGAGATTGAAGCTGAAGTGCTAAAAAAAGCAAACTTCAAACATGACTTAGCGCTAGAGAATGCCAAATTTGACGCATCACTAAAGCAGAATCGTCGTAGGTCGAAACTGAACTTTCTTCAAAGTATTTTTCGTGGCCGTTTCTAATGAGATTTTTATTCGTAAATATGTAAAATGTTTCAGTTCAGATATTTTTAGATTGTTAAAATAGTGGTTGATAGTTATGATGATTGTTGATTTAAAAAATGGGTTCTTATCTTTTCTAATAACTTGAAACGAATATTAGGAACGGAATATTCTGGATTGCTAGCAAATATAATCAAGGAGTTTAGGCCTGTTTTGAAGGATTTTGAGATGACGCATTTTTGTAAAATGCTTGTAATTTGAGAACGACAAGACCGATTGTCACAAACTAAATTTTCGTGGCTAAATTGATATGTTAGCTACACATCTATTATCAGTTTATAATAGTCTAAAAAAGGATCGAGAGCTACAGGCTTTTTAGTGTTCATACGTTTTTTTTTTTACTCATCGGCTAGAGTTTAGAATAGACGATTACGGAAAAGATGGCGTCGGGGGGCATTTGACTAAGATGCATTGCGTTCTATAATGGAATCAACAGTGATTCTATAGAAATTCAATCACTAAACGCAATGCATCTTGGTCGAATCCCCCACGACGCCATCTTTTCCATAATCGTCTATTGGTGTAGATTTTGCTAGAAGTTATTAAAATTTTACATTTCCTTAAAATCTTTGAAAAAAATACATAGATTTGAAACAGTTTAGCAAAATGCCGACATAAGACAACATTAGAATGCACAGCTCTGGGTAGTAGCATTTAGCATAGATTGTATCCCTTAGAATTGAATATCTAGAGTTAGGGATTTTATCCAAGAAGCGAGAAAGTCAAGGGATTGCACAACGTCACCACAATACCTTCTGATTTTCCGTCTCAGCATCAACAGGGTGTCTCGAAAAAAAGTAAATAGATTTGGTTGGGCCTAGGGGTGCAAATCTAGCTGGAGTGAAAATGGAGATAACGAGGCGCTATCGCAATATTCAATGGCTGGCATAGTAGTCCCGCAAGAATATCAGTAATGCACAGGGCACCAAGAAGAACATTTGCCGGCGTGTGTAATGAAGAAGTCTTTAGCAACGTAATCAAGAATACTGTGTTACCAATCATCGTAATAATGGCTGGAAGAATTGTAAAGCTAAAGAAAAAAACGCATATATTTGAAGACGTGTTCCAGATACGATGTTGTGTCAAGTGTTTGTCTAAAGTTTTTCTTTTCTTCATAAGATTCTCAAATATTTCAACCAAGAAGAACTGATATTTTATTTTTGCCTTTAGGTTTTGATTTATGGAAGTTGGTTTCCTCTTAAGACTGTCTGTTACTGTTATTGATAGCTAGTCTTTATGGACTTCTTTTTGTGGTTTCTCTTAAAGATCCTTATGCAATGGCTTCGAACCCAATCATGATCATTTCCTTATTGTCGAGTCCCGTGAAGCACTCCTCCTCCTCCTCCTCCTCCTCCTCCTCCTCGTCTGTCGAATCCAGATCTGCTGCGAAGCACTCCTGCTTTGTAAATTTTTCAGCAGGATCCGTTATGCATATTTATATATTGGTAAATTTTAAGCAAGTTCACTTTGATTGTAAAAATAAAGACCGTCGAATTGATGTCTTGGTACGAAGAAGACTCAGGAGAGCAATGACACAGAGCATATGAGTGTAGTAGAAAAGGAGGTAATTAAAAGGGGTATAGAATACAAATATTAATTAGTTACTAAAATTAATGAACAGATTGATTGATGTCTTTATAGGCTTTTCATGGATAGTTTTCTCTTTTTAACTAGTGCAGAAAATGGGATAAGTACAACACCAGTATATGAACAATCGAATGATGAATGGGCTTCTTATTAAAGGGTATATCATTATTAATTCGGGTCGGGAAAAGGTATAAGTTATTTGAACCTTTATGAAAGGCAAATACTAGCAAAAAAAAACCAGTACATAATTGATTCTTGAAAAGGCTATTCGTGTATTAGCGACTTTATCTGGGCCAGGGCAACCCAAAAAAACTGTTGTGGACTTAGTATGGAACTAAATTGTGAAACGTACACCCAGCCTTTTTTTACATCGTTTTTGCTTATGAATATACATAGCCTTGAGAAAACTGGGGTGGATATGGCCACCCCATTCCAACCCCCTGTGACGCCCTTGATCTGTGCTATAGCTCCATCCAATAACTAACACAAATTGAGCCAAATTATGTCTTCGACAATTCGACAAGTTACGTCACTTTTAGCAATTCACTTTTATAGCATTTGAAGAATTCCCTTTACACCAGATTTTGAAATATATAAAACTTACAATACAGTGTACGGTTGAAGAGGGCATGACTACTCAAAGAAAACGGGCATCAATTTGGTTTTTTGCGCTTTTTTATATTTTCTTCTCTCTATGCTGACTTTTTTCGCCCATTAGAGCAACTGATTAATTTCTAGGTATCAAGCTCTATTTAAAGCAAAATCTATGTTCATCATGTTCAGTTTTTTAGTTTAAACGTATCGTTTTTGTCTTTATAATAATAATAATAATAATTAATTTCTTTAGAGTTGGTGAAAGGAATGTTTTAAGCAAAACTAATAAATACCAACTATTTACAATGCAAAGTGAAAATCTATAATATAAACATAAATATATACATGAATCTATATACACGTCATCTGCAGATGTTGCAATTGCACGTATCTCCCTTCCAGCTCTTAATCATAACTTTGAATTGCTTTGTGTTTTGGGCAATTTTTATTGTGTCAGATAGCGTGTTCCACAAAATGCTTCCTCTAAATGATAATGAATTGTTCCCATAAACTAACGTATTGGTTTTAGGGAACTGCAGGAGGTTATTTATTCGCAGATTATAGTTGGCATCTTTCGGTTTGAAGAACTCGGGCATGAAGGAGGNACCAACTATTTACAATGCAAAGTGAAAATCTATAATATAAACATAAATATATACATGAATCTATATACACGTCATCTGCAGATGTTGCAATTGCACGTATCTCCCTTCCAGCTCTTAATCATAACTTTGAATTGCTTTGTGTTTTGGGCAATTTTTATTGTGTCAGATAGCGTGTTCCACAAAATGCTTCCTCTAAATGATAATGAATTGTTCCCATAAACTAACGTATTGGTTTTAGGGAACTGCAGGAGGTTATTTATTCGCAGATTATAGTTGGCATCTTTCGGTTTGAAGAACTCGGGCATGAAGGAGGGGCAGGCTCCATTTATGCATTTATATATTTCCAACATTATAAGGTAAGATAAAGTTCTTCTTTTCAAAAAAAACTTTATTTTTGTTGTCAAGTCGTTGTTGTTGCTTGGTTTGTTTTCTTTTGTGTTGTTTTTGTGTACAACTTATAATATAATTACTTTACTTTTCAAAAAATAAAATCGATTTTAAGATTTTGGAACCTCATCAATTATTATTGCGGCGGAGTCGAGCCGCAATAATATTCGAGTTGAATCATATCAATTTGAGAGCTGGATGCGGGGGTCAAAGGTCAAACGGGTCAATGTCATAGGCAGTAGTAACAAAGAGCTCGTAATCTGTCTCTTGTTTTGTGGAATTTTTCTTTGTCTGATTTCAGTTGTGGTGACGAAACAACTTTCATGTGGGATTGAAATTTTTATTTCCAAATGAACAATGAACATCAGTAGTAGCTGAAGGATTTTTGAGAGCTTTTGATGTCAATAGAGCTGATTGCACTGCAAGCACGAGTGGATTGCAAGGCAGCCATCGACCTTGTTGTAACGCCAACAGAACTAGAAGGCCTGTTATCAAATGCTGTTCTAGCCTGCGTGCAGCCTAGACTTGCACAAACTCTACACTTTGGCTGAGGAGTGTTGAGGCTGCAAGCAGGCTACTGCTGTTCCATAATTAGCTTCTATTTTTTCCATTTCTCAAAACGTCGCACTCGCGAACTGTTGTTATTTCTAGTACACTGAATAATTTCCAGGTGATTGAACAAAAATCAACGATGAAGATTAACTACGAAAAACTGACAATTGCTGGATTTGTTGCGATGTTAACTTATTACAAAATTGTGAGATCAAAGAAAGCAATGCATTTTGATGAAAGTTCCTCGCCATTATCCTTAGCGTAATCGTGCAATATTGCACATTGTGATTGAAGAAAATCTACATAAGAACAACTTATTCCAAAGAAAAGTGTTTTTATGATTATATTCAAATTATTCATCATAACAACATTCATCNATTTCTCAAAACGTCGCACTCGCGAACTGTTGTTATTTCTAGTACACTGAATAATTTCCAGGTGATTGAACAAAAATCAACGATGAAGATTAACTACGAAAAACTGACAATTGCTGGATTTGTTGCGATGTTAACTTATTACAAAATTGTGAGATCAAAGAAAGCAATGCATTTTGATGAAAGTTCCTCGCCATTATCCTTAGCGTAATCGTGCAATATTGCACATTGTGATTGAAGAAAATCTACATAAGAACAACTTATTCCAAAGAAAAGTGTTTTTATGATTATATTCAAATTATTCATCATAACAACATTCATCATAACAACAATATATAACAGGACCTTGGATGATAGCAGCTTCTGTGCAAGCTGATCAAGTATGCCTGTATAAATATAGATTATGATTAGATATATGTTCATTTTTACAGAAAATCAAAGGAAAGCGTTTTATAAATCATACTATTTACAGCAGATCTTATGTTTGAAATTGCGAAAGTTTAGGATTAAAGAAAATGATTTGTCGTCACAATAACACTTTTTCAACATCATTGTTATAATCATATTGGATACTTATTTGTGTATATTCTTTCAGCAAAAACTTCGTAGCTCCAACAGACTTCTTTCAATAAACTTCATCAGATGTTTCAACAACAACAATGTCATCAGTTGTTTTTGCTCTTGTCCTCGGGGGATTTTCCACGGTATTTACTGAACCTCTTCTAGAATATGGCATGACAATCTTCAAAGCTGCTCTTCGAATTTCTTGACTTCTTGCACAATAAATGATTGGATTTATGCAACTATTCAGAAGCACAAGATAGCTTGCTGATAGCGCTAATTTCAATTTTAATCTGTGTTCGAACTTTCCTTGGAGAAAAAGTATGTATTTCACACAATACCCAGTATATGGAGCATAGCAAGCAATGAAAACTGTCAGGATAATGATTATTGTATACGTTCTTCTCCTTTCTCTTCCTGAAATTGCAGAGTTTCGTCTATTTGAAATATCTGCAATGGATTTCATATGTTTCTGTTGGGAGAGGAGCTCACTGAATATTTTAACGTACATTATTAGTATGGCAATAATGATCAGGAACTGAGAACCAACTCTTACGCTCCAAAATGAGACCTTTGAATTCACATAAAATCTTAATTCCATTATCACATAAATTGCAGATAGAAGAAAAATGCTGGATGCAGTATAAGTATAAACATATTTCCTGCGAATTGCACGCTCTCTGTAACCATTCGGATAGCATATTGCTAAATATCGATCTATTGTTATCAGTAGATTGCATGTGAAAGAATTTACACTGGTCAATGGGAACATGAAGTTGTATGCTTTGATCAGTGGGTTGTAACTGTCAGCTGACATGGTGATATTTATTGCAATATTCAATGGTTGACATACCAAACCAGCAAGAAGATCAGTAACGCACAGGGCACCAAGAAGAATGTTCGACGGTATATGCAGTGAAGAAGTCTTTAGCAATGTGATTAAGAATACAGTGTTAAATATTATAGTAAAAATGGTAGGCGGGATGGAAAAGCCAACAATAATGTAGCTTTCTGCAGTCATTTCTCGATGTTCCTTCTGGTCGCAACTGAAACTTTGTCTATGTTTATCCAGTCTCTGATGGTTGAATATGGTCGAATATTTCTTTAAGGACAATCGAAGTAATCTAATTTTCTACTTTATTCTTGTCAAACATCTTCAAACTTGTACTCGTGTCTTCATTTTAGTGATGAAATTCGTAGCATAGGGTGCATTCAGCAAATGCTATTCTGCAGCATAGTTGGTATCATTGTAAGCAAGCTATTTCGTCCGTCTTGTGAAAGGAATCACTAATGCTTCAACGTCACAAGTCCTTATGGCCTCTATCTTTGATATATACGTGCATGAAATTTGCAAGCCAATGCTGCTCCTTCCACTAATTCATCGCCCTGGTATCTTTACAATGACTGTCCAAAAAGAAATGCAAGATGGCAGCTGATGCCTCCCAGAGATTTGATCAGGCAAAGAAGATTGAAGTATCTGGCAGGAGATAAAGCATCGAAAGAAAAATATAAGCTTCATAAGGTACAAGCATAATTACTTATAACAGCTACATATTGATTATAGAACCTGCTTGAAAATTACTCTAATAAATCATTGATCGCGCAGTGTACCTATGTGGTCGTTCTGGAGAAAAAGTGTTTCCGGTGGTTTAATATTCATATCTCCTCCCATCCTGCTTTGCGAGGCCAGCAAAGGAAGTGCATGTGATTGGATCAAGATGATACAAGAAATAATATCACGACTTATGATTGGACAAGTGAAGGAATGACGGGGGCACCTTACACACAGGAAACGAGAGGTTTTGAATTTTGATAAGCCCTTTGTCATTGCAGCCATTATCGCAGATAAAGCGTTGTTTGTTTACATTTTCCAGGCAAGGATAATCATCTTGAAAGCAGAGGCTCCGGAAGGAGGACGAAGCAACGGGGCAGCCACTCCAAAAGGGGCACTACAGAATAGGAGAACTGACACATTGCAGTCTTGTCAGAAATTTTATAGGAATGTATTTGTACTAGCAGCAGTTGAAGAGTGGAAATTAGTGGGGGCTTTAGTGAACTTTGGGTTTGGTGCTGCAAGAATCTAAGTTGATAAGGAAAACAAGTATGTGTGTATGTGCAATTCTTTGCAATTCTTTAAGGAGTGCACTGTAAAATTTAACAATTTGTAGATGTGGTTTATTAGATGTGCAATTGGGCTGTAAGTGGTAAAGGCATGAGACTTCATTGGGACTCGGGAGAATTTTTTTAAGCTATCAATCGATCAATGTAGTTCATGTTTACGAGCGAAGCGAGCTGAATCTTTTTATAGTAATGTAGTAAAATTGAAGCATCTTTTCTTGAGTTGGTCAATCAACTTGTTAATTTGCTTGAGCTTGTCAATTTTTGCAACTTCTCCGATGAATCTGGTCCCATAAAGAGCGTAAAAAGTATTAATATTTGTAGACACTTCGATAAGTATACCCCGATTGCCCTTCTTATAATGTTAGCATTAACTAAAATGAATATTTCACCCTTTAATCAAGATGAAAACGAAAGTATATGGTGAAGCAGAGAAGGGTCTGTAATGATTTTAGGGCAACATTGTTGAGCACTGAAAATCAAATGTTGTAGGGTTGTAGCCTGAGAAACAACACTGCTCAAACAAGTAATGTCTTAGTATTTTGTCAGCAAACATGTCAAACTGCTCAAGGTTAAATGTCTTAGTTGTATGCGGGGAAAATATTTACTTCATCGTGATCGTCTTCAGATCCGACGGGCCGAGCGACATTGATATAGTGGCCTTTTCCTTCGCTTTTGCTTAGTTGTATGCCCTAACAGTAACTTACGTCGACTTTTGCATGCAATTGCTGAGAATTGGATCAAAAGAAGCACTGGCTACAGGTTTCGAAGTTTAAAAAGATATTAGAGAAATATTTTTTGGAAAGGGCACTACCTTGCCCTAGGGTGCCTCCCCCGTGCCTCCGGTGCCCTTTGCTTGAAAGTTGCTTCCAAACAATTGAATTATTCTTTCAGCTAAATTTGACGTCAAGAAAGTCCAAGGCAAAATTGAGAAGTACTCTTTATGGCCTTGTGCAGATTTGTAATCGTAACTGCTCACTGAGCGACAGGCCTATGACTAGATTGTTTTTGGCGATGAAATGAGGAGGGGACATACCAAATGTTTTCAAATCGATCCACGTAGTGACCTGCCTCAAAGGTTCTTTGATTTAAAGGTTTCACAGGAACCTTATAGCAGCAATACCAGATCAATTTATTTATTAGGAAATACACCACTTCTTCCTTGCACCATTGCTTTATATGATGCAACTTATAAAAATATTTGGCAGTGGACATGAATATGTAATTTCACTTGTTGGAACATACCGGTATCCCAAAATGAAGTCTCGGCCTTTGAAAATTTACCAAAATTCGAAAATTCAAATTAATATTTAATGTCCCTTTTTGGGTATTGCATGAAAGATCAAATTAACTTTATAAAAATAGATTATCCTATCAAAAGGTTACAATCAGCAAAATTCGGTGGTTTATTAGCTACCCGGGTTTGAAGCATACTACGAAATTGCATTAAACAGATCTATCTTTTGTCCCTTCGATTTCTATACCACCATAAAGAGGGGCGTTAGAGGGTACCAAAACCCGCAAACCCGCATCAAAATTTGCAAAAACCCGGAAGCAAAACCACGCTAAACCCGAAGCTGCACTTTTGGACGAAAAATTCGAATTTTTGACGGAATTTCTCGATTATTTCCAATGTTTTCGCTTTCAGCGACTCTTCCTCGTAGTTTTAGGAACCCAGAAGCCAGTTTTTCGATCTCGAACAACTACACAAGCCATACGATTTGGAAAAGCCGCAAAATTTTTGATTTTAGATAGAAAACTCGAAATCTGAGTGGAAAAATAGGCTAAACCGGCAACCCGTGAAGCATCTCGAAACCCGTAAACACGCCCGTTCAAAACATAAAACCCGAAACCCGAGGGCTAAAATTTGCCTAACCCGTAACCCGTGAAACCCCAAAGCCCCCCTCTATAAATAGTTACTTAACGTTGATGAGTTGTTCTAAAGTTCTATCTACTGTTATATTTATAATAAACATTAAAATACAGCACGATAGAAATAGCAAAGACAGCAACTCACCGACATCTGACCTGGCAACACAGGAAAACATTAATTTGAAAGACGCCAAACGAACCGTACCGAAAAGAAAGAATAGGGTAAAGTACACCCGAGGTGGTTTAAGAATCCAAGGAATCGGCCACTGGCAAAGAAGCACCGTAAAAGATGAAAAAAGCGAAGCTCACAGCGATGAAATTCAATCAGACGTCATACAACAAAGAACAACAACACAACACACCAGAACGAGGAACACACCAGAACGAGGAACAAGCCTAGCAACGACGACGACTTACTTGACAACAACAAGAACGACACCAACAAAAACAACAATAAGAACTTTATTTTACCTAATAAGGACAACAGAAACGATAGTTTAGTTTACTATAAATAGAATTGGTAACTAAAAAGCAATCAGTTGCTCTGAAGATGCCTTAGTGGGCGAAACTAGTTAGCACTGGAAGAAGAATATAAAGCGAAAAAGACCACATTGATGTCTGCTTTCTTTGAATAGTTGTGCCCTCTTCAACTGGACACTATATATAATAAACAGTAGATAGAACATTAGAACAACATATCAATTTTACGTAACTATTTATGGTGGTATAGTTGCTCGGGCACTGCGATTTTGTTTGCATTGGCATTTTTGCAGTATAGACAGACACGATCGTTAAACAATAACATTTCAGTAATTGCATGCTGCAGGCTGCAAGCATGAAGTTTTGCAGAGGAGAGTTGAATCATTCCGAAGGCGTTGACTTCTTGCTTCAGTTCTTGTCGACAGCTGATAGTCAGCCATGTCCTGATCATAATTAATCAATTTGGGCTTCCTGTGGTCTAAGCTCACACTACAGATTCTTAATATTATTTGTATTAGAAAAGCTACTGGTAGAAGGGCTGTTTGGAATATCTGATAAAACAAATTAGGGACTAAGTATGCTTGATAAAGACCGAAGAACAATGAGCTCATGTTTTGAAGACAAAATTTGTTTATCTTTGCAACTGATAAAGTTATTAGCAAAGATGATAGATACTACATTTGGTGAAAACATCATCTAACTACGAATCTGTAACCTGAGCTCAGACTGGCTTATCTCATCAATATAAAAAAGCAACATTCAGGAAAACTGTGCACGTTTCCACCAAATGAATGGCAACCATCTTCATTTGTTGCATCATACAAGTATATGCCAAGTGAACATGATTAAGGAAGGAGGTGTATATTTCCTAATTAATAAATGGATCGGAAATTGCTACAAAGTGGTCGCTGGGAAACCTTTGAAAAATTGATTGGATTAATTTTCAAGCAGGTTCTGTAGTCAATATGTAGTTGTTATATGTAATTATGCTGGTATTTTGTGAAGCTTATATTGTTCTTTCGATGCCTTTCTTCTTGCCAGATACTTCAATCTTATTTGCTCTCTCGATGCCTTACTTCTTGCCAGATACTTCAGTCTTCTTTGCCTGATCAAATCTCTGGGGGGCATCAGTTGTCCTCTTGCATTTCTTTATGGTAAGTCATCATTGTAAAGATACCACTGCAAAGTATTAGTGGAAGGACCAGTGTTGGCTTGCAAATTTGATGCACGTATATTTCAAAGATGAAGAGTCCATAGAGAATTTTTGACGTTGAAGCATTCGTGATTCCTTCTTATAAGAAGGACGGAATTGATTGCTTGCGATGATATAAAGATGAACTTTGCTGCAGAATAACAGTTGCGGAATGTACCATATGCTATGAATTTCATCACTAAATGAAGATATAACTACAAGCATGAAGATCTTTGACAAGAAAATTGTAGAAGATTAGATTACTTAGATCGTCCTTAGGGAAACATTCGACTGTCTTCAAACGTCAGAGATTGAAGAAACTTAGACAAACCTTTTTTACCTTACGAAAGAACATCGAAAAATGACTGCAGAAAGCTCCCTTTTTGTTGGCCTTTCTATTCCCCCTACCGTTCTTGCTATCTTTGGGAACGCAGTATGCTTAACGACATTGCTAAAGACTTCTTCGTTTCATACACCGTCAAATATTCTTCTTGGTGCACTGTGCATTACTGATCTTTTTACTGGTTTGGCATGTCAACCATTATATATTGCAACACTTCTCTGTGTTAGGAGTCCAGGCTACATTTCAATAATCAGAGCATATAACTCCATGTTTACGTTGAGCTGTGCAAACTCTTTCATGTGCACCCTACTGATAGCATTAGATGGCTATTTAGCAATATGCAATCCGTATCGATACAGAGAACGTGCAATTATATGGAAATATGTTTATGCTTATACTGCATCCACTATCTTTGCCCTATCTACTATTTATGCAACAATGGAAGTAAGATTTTATTTGAATTCAAAGGTCACAGTTTGGTGCGTGAAAGTTGGTTTACAGTTCCTGATCATCAGTGCTGTACTAATAATGTATGCTAAAATATGCAGTAAGCTTCTCTCACAACAGAGGCGTATGAAATCCATTGCAGATATTTCAACTAGACGAAACTCTGCAATTTCAGGAAGAGAAAGGAGAAGAACTCATACAATAATCATTATTTTGGCAGTTTTCATTGCTTGCAATGCTCCATATACTGTTTATTGTGTGAAGTACATAATTTGTCTCCAAGGAAAGACAGACCCCAGCTTAAAGTTAGCGCTGTCAGCAAACTATCTTGTGCTTCTGAATAGTTGCCTAAATCCCATTATTTATTGTGCAAGAAGTCAAGAAATACGAAGAGCAGCGTTGAGGATCTTCACACCTAATTTTGGAAGAGTTTCAGTAAGCACAGTGGAAAATTCTTTGAGGACAAGAGCAAGAAGAACTGATCAAAATGTTGCAACATCTGAAGTTTAATGCAAGAAGTCGGAAGAAGCAACGAAGTTTTTGCTACAAGAATATGCAAGAATAATCATCATTTTTGGACAACAAAGGTTGCGAATCGAAGTCTAGTGTTTTCTTTCCTCGCATCAAGACTTGTGCATGCAATATGATTATAATAATCAATTTCAAAGAATTATGATTACAGTTTATTTTCATTGATCCTGATCTTTCGCAATTTCAAACTGAAGATCTTATGTAAAGGCGAATTTTTAGAGGGTTTAAACTCCGTGATTACAAGATACTTCTCTTTGATTCTCTGTAAAATGAGCATATATCTAATGTTGTTATGATGAATAATTTGAATAATGTCATGAAAGCAATACATTTTCACTGAAATAACTTGATCTTTTGTAGATCTTCTTCAGTCGAAATGTGTAATAATAGGCATGATTATGCTAAGGATAGAGGCAAGGAACTTTTCACCAAGATGTATTGCGTTCTTTGATGGAATCTCTATTCGTTGAGATAGCATGACGTCACAATAGCACAGACAACATTACATCATTTTGTTTTGGGGAAAATTTGCAGAAAGAGTCTGTAAGTTTGTGTGAGAAATTTGCAAAAGTTGCATAAAATCTCCTTTATAATCGATGCTACACGTAGAACTATTAAGATGGAAAATCCTGATACGAGGAATTATTATTATTATTAATTTATTTAAAGTTGGCTTTTCTAATGGAATAGCTAGAAGCTAATTAAGGCCAACTAAACTGAAAGGAAACTCTAATTTACAATGAAAAACCCGAAATTACAGTAAAAAGCAAATTAATCTAAAAAACCTAAATCTTTGATAAAAACTTTACACAATCTGCAGGTGCATGAATCACCATTCCACTGCTTCATTCTCCTTTTAAATTCCTGGAGTGTCTTGCATTCTTTCAAAAAGCTTGGGAGTGAGGACCATAAAAGGCAGCCTCCATACTGAATATTTTCTGTACCATATGTTATTGTTCTTACTTTCGGCAGCTGCAAATGACTTTCATTGCGCAAGAGCCACATCTTTCCAGAAAATTCAGATTGCAGATTAAAGCATAAAGTCACCTAAGACAAATTATTTCAGCAATACTGTTGCTATAGAAATGTAACAAAAATATCTTAAAGGAAAGAATCTACCTCTCGAGGGTAGCCTAATCTAATGTCTCACCTTCATGCCTGGTACAAGGAAGCAATGCTACAAAAAGAACAGCTGTCATCGTCATGTCAACTGGCAAACTTAATTAGTAGCTGCATTGTGTACGCTCCTTGAACTCGTGTGAGGAAAGGAATGACTTCCTGACGAAGAAATATCACGGACGCTGTCGCCAAGTCTGGATCTCGCTGTTATAAGTGCTTATGCATGTAGAAAGACAATCATATGAAGTACTGTAATTCAAATTGCAATTCGAACAGAGTATAATATTTCACTACGTTTCGAGCTGAGCCGATTATCAAGTGAAGTATGATTACTAGAACGAGTTGAAAAGAAGAGCAGACTCGACAGATTGAGATTGAATGCAAGGAATAGTTGTGACACAACAAAGATGAACAGTAAAAGCAGTGGATAGCAAGAAGATAGATATGATGTCTTTAGCAATAACGAAAAGCAATCATTCTCCCAGGAAAGATCATGAGTGTTCGAAGACTTTATTTCATTTTATAGGCATAAATCTTAATCAATTTTAATCAATTGCATGTACTTTGTGACGCTCAACTTGTTCTGTGGCTGCTTCATCTCTACCCAGATGCTTCTTTCTTGTCAGATATTTATTTGCAACATGCGATCTTATGGAAGGCTATATTGTTTTGGTAATTGCATTGGCAACTCCATCTTAAATGACAGGAGAAGTAGCTAGCTTCTTACAATAAGACAGCAGACTTTGCTGATAGCTGAATACGTCTTCTGATAAGAAAAGCAACACTACCATCAAACGAGCACTGTACTTGTTTAAAGATCATTTGCAAAAGTACATGAAGAAGAAAGCCAAAGATTATAAAGCCCTTAAAATTAGCATTTCATTTCCTCGACAATAAGAGACAGAGTGAACTCAGTCAAAGAAATCTTCCGTAATAAGACAAACCATCTGGACTATGCCTTTATATGGCAACATAATTGTGGGCTTTTCTATTCCCACAACTATTCTTACTATCATTGGCAACACAGTGTTTCTCGTTACATTGCTCAAAACGGTTTCTCTACATACGCCGTCAAATGTTCTTCTTGGTGACCTGTGCATTACTGATATGCTCGCTGGAGTGTTATGTCAACCAATCTTTATTGCAGAACTTCTCATCAAACCGGGTCCATGTTGCCCTCCATTGATACAAGCATATTACATCATATGGGGCCTTAGTTGCTGGAGTTCATTTATATGCAGCCTATTGATAACTCTGGATCGCTATGCAGCCATTTGCTATCCATATAGATACAGAGAGCTTGCTACTTGCAGGAAATATGCCTATACTGCATTTGCTGTTTTTGTTTTATCCGCAATCTACACGATAATGGAATTAAGATTTTATAAAAATTCAGAGGTCATTTGGTGGTCCATTAATGTTGGTTTACAGTTACTGATCATCGTTGCCGTATTGATAATGTATGCTAAAATCTACAGAGTGGTCCTGTCATATAGGAAGCTTATGGGAGACGCTAGTACTGGAAAACGTCGATCTAGAATCTCATTAGGAGAGAGGAGCCGAGCCGCACTCATACAGTGACAATCATACTTGCAGCTTTCATTGCTTGTTATGCTCCACAATTAGTGTATGGGGTACTGGTTATTTTTTATTACCTGGGAAAGTTCAGTGGATTTTACAATTTGAGGATCTGGGCAAACTATTTTGTGCTATTCAATAGTTGCCTAAATCCAATAATTTATTGCGCAAGAAGTCAAGAAATACGAAAAGCAGCTGTGAGGATCTTCATGCCAAGGTTGGCTGATAGAAGAGATACGGAAAGTATGAATGCTGAAGAGGGAAGAGGCAGAAGAACAGCTCAAGGTCTTGCAACAACTGCACTGTGAGGCATGACAAATAATTCATAGCTACAACTGCCACAAAAAAGAATTCATAGCTAAGAGTAGATTGTTATAGCGAGAGACGCGTTAAGCTGAATTCACATTTAAAGGACATGGTGTGACGCGATGCAACACCGCGCGTTGTCGTGCGCCAAAAACACAAAGGACATGTTCACACTAGTGTGGCGTTGTTTACGTTTGAGCCAGCGCGTGGCTTGCACACACGACAAAGGTATTTTACGTAATTTTGCACTAAATCTCATAGCTGCGAATCTGCACCTTGACAGTAAAGTTATCTGATTAATATTGATAAAAACTGGCGTTCAATGGAAAGCGTAACTTTGTCAGAAATCAACTAACGAAATGAAGACGACAATAATGTTGGACTTTGTATCAATGTTTTCGATATGTCCATTAATTAGTGTTAGTGTAGCTAGATGGCATAAAATTATTGGACTTCAATCATTTTAATATTATTATTATAGGACTGTCGCGAAAATATTTGGAGAGTGGTTTGTTCATTATCTGCCCTTGTTCGTGAAAACAATAATTTTTCACTGATATCTTTCGATCTTAGGCAGATCGTCTTCAGTCACAATGTGTACTAATAAGCGATTACGCTAAGGGTGGTGAAATTGCTAAAAGAGACGTAATTTATTGAATTGTCAAAGACAAAATTTCGTTCAATTCCTGTTAGTTATTGGATGGAGCAATACCGGTTGAGTCAAAAATGTATAGAAGTTAGAAAGCCTGTAACTCTGGAGCCATTTTTCAGATTCCTATAAACTGATAATTGCTTTGCAGCTAACATATTAACTTAGATAAAAAATGCAGTTTATGAAAATCAGTCTTCTTGTTCTCAAATTACAAATAATTTCATAAAAATACTTCATCTCAAAAAACTTAACAAAAAAAACCTAGAATCCTTTATCAAATTTTCTAGCAATCCAGCCTTATCAAAGTAGAAAATTGTCGAAAAAATGCTAAATGACAGTCCCACGTTTATACCTGGTGAGTCAGAAAAAACATCCCCCTTTGAAAGGCCACTGCTCTCTGGAAATCAAAATGATAATATTTAAAAATACATTATTTAATGATTGATATGTTCAAATATAATTTAAAATTTACCGGACTGAAATCGGCCACTCCGTTCTGAAGTTATGAGCGATTCTCTGGAGAAAGCCCCTTCAAGAAACCTTCAAAATAGGCCTAAAATCGCGAGCAAATTTTCCAAATATTTCTGCCTTACAGCACTTGCACATGCGTTAGCACGTGTTATCCTCTTGGGAGGATAAAATCTCCGAGAATAATGTTGTTATGTTCCCAGGGATGGCATTTTCATCCTCCCAAAGGGACAAAACATGCAAAAGCATGTACAAGTCATTGCTTTTAAGGCAGAAATTTGACGGAAATTTGGTCATGATTTTATGCCGTTTTTGAACGTTTACTGTAGGGGCTTTCTTGAAAAAATCCCTCATAATTTCAGAACGGAGTTTCCGATTTCAGTCAGGTAAAATTTAGAATTTATTTAAACATGTCCACTATTAAACAATATATTTAGCAATATTATTGCCTCGATATCCAGGGAGCAGTGGCATTTCAAACGGGGATTGTTTTTTTCTGACTCACCCGGTACGATGATGCAGCAGCTTCTTTATCTACCAAGTAAATGTTTGAACGATAAATTAGACTGATAAAATTTAATTAGGAAAGCTATAGGGCAAAATTGCTATCAAATTTGATCAAGGATTTTTTGCCTGTTTTGAAAGATTTTGAGATGAAGCATTTTTATACAATCACTTGTAATTTGAGAACGATATATCCAGTTTTAATAGAGTTAATTTTTTATCTCAGTTCATCTACCGGGTGTCCCAAAAAAAAGTATACAGATTTGGTTGGCTCCAGCGATGTGAATTTAGCTTTAATCGATGGCTAATTGCTCTCAAAATGTTCCTCGATGGTTAACTTGAACATGGATACCTCGTTTGTTGGTATTGGTGCTTTGAAAGCAGACATATTAACCTCGAAAGCTAAAATTTACATCCACGTGCAAACCAGAGCGTTGGCCTTTTGGTCTAAACAAATTCTTGAGGCACAGCGAATAAATCAGCGATAGCCTTGATAAAATTTGAATAATGTTAGATCTTATTATATTCTGTTTGCCAGAAGTCATCCCCCAATCACCCATTGGGCAATTTCTTGATTTTTCTTTGATTTCAGTTTTCAATTTTGATGTGCTTTA
>REGM01000273.1:249841-299962 GCA_004194415.1 Aurelia aurita | reverse complement strand
ATTATTTCGTGGACATTGTTCATCACATACCAGCCAAGATTGTTCTCCTCACTTCGTACAGTCTCTTCAGCTCCAATCAAACCCCTTCCTCCTTCCTGCCTTGTTAAATACAGTCTATTCACATTGCTTTTGGGGTGGAACGCTCCATACATGGTCAGTTTCTTTCTCGTTTTTCTATCAAGTTGTTGTAGTTCATTCTTCGTCCAGTTTATCAAACCAGCTCCATACCTCAGCAATGACACAGCCCACGTATTTATTGCAATGATTATATTCTTTCCATTCAATCTTGATTTAAGAATCTTTTTCAATCTTCGTAGGTATTCCATTTGTACAAGCTCTTTCATACTTTGATTCATAATCTCATCTATCTCTAGCATACCAAGATACTTATATCCTTCTTCGCCGATACTTTTAATTGTTTCACCGTTCGGCAGTTGTATACCATCACTGTTCACAACTTTTCCTCTTTTCATTACAACTACTCCACACTTCTGCACCCCGAACCTCATACCGATGTCCTCACTGAAAATGCTCACAGTTCTTACCAACGAGTCAATCTCATTTTCATCCTTTGCAAATAACTTCAAATCATCCATGAAAAGGAGGTGATTTACTTTCGTTTTTCCCCTTTCAAGTTGATATCCAGCCTTACATTTTCTCAGTACCATCGACATTGGTAAAAGACAAATCACAAACAGTAGTGGGGACAAGCAGTCACCCTGGAAGATTCCTCTCTGAATAGTTACTTCTCCTAATTCTTCTTTTCCTGCTGTTAATATCGTTTTCCAACTAGGCATGCTTCTTACTAATAACTCTTTGAGGTTCTCAGCTATTCCAATCATATTTAGACATTCTATTATCCACGAATGTGGTACCATATCGTAGGCCTTACGATAGTCAATCCATGCGATTGAGAGATTTGTATGTCTTCTTTTACAATTCTTTATGATGGTCTTGTCAATAAGTAGCTGATCTTTTGTGCCCCTTGCCTTCCTTTTACACCCCTTTTGCTCATTATTATTATTATTATTATTATTATTATTATTATTATTATTATTATTATTATTATTATTATTATTATACAGACCATAACTTCCCTTTCTTTATGGTCTGTAACGCTAACGCAGGCTACATGGCTACACTACCTTGAGTCCTCGCTCTCGTTGAGTCTCTCTTGCTTCTTCGAATTTTACACATCTTGTCTTTCGAGAATTTGACGCTAGAGCGAAATTGGCTTGATTGCTTTAACTTTTAGACCTCCTAGCAATCTAATAAGCGATCTATTGTAAGGGAGGGTAAAGGCTGTGATTGGTCGAGTTTTTCCGCCTTGGTGATTGATTGGACGGCGGTGAGCCTTAAATAACGCCGGTCAACCAGCATCCTTTGCGGTCGCGCTTTGGAGAGAATGTTGTCGTATGAAAATGGCCGCTGCAGTCGAAAGGCAACAAGCGAAGCGCGCAAAGGATGCTGGTTGATTGACGTTCTTTAAATGTTGATTGGATGGTACATTCTATAGCTGCCCATGCAGGGGATTTGCGTTACTTGCGTCAGTTCAGTGAAAGGTGAATCAAATAGTGGTCAAGAGGCTTGCTACAGGTAATTGACTATGACAAAAGTTTGGAAAACTGAAGTATTTCTTATAATGTTCATTGAATTCTTTCCTAATACTCTTAGGCATCATTTGTAAGCTAAATAAATGCTGTCACCAGAAAAACTATTACTTCCTTTTGTGATTTATGCCTCTCATTTTGCAAGGCTTTTGAATTATTTGCTAAATAAGGTTTCGTTCGAGATTTGTTTGCCTTGATAGAAAATTTGTTGAAACTGATGAGTGATTTCAAAGGCACTCCTTCGCAAAATAAATTAGATTCATGCTGCGCATAAATAACATTTATTGTTCTTTCATCTTGCCAAATTTTCCTGTTTCTTTGACGAGCGAAGACAGAAATTTGACATGAAGTTTTTTACCACTTAAAACAAGCCTTGTTGCAAAAGACAAAGAAAACATCTTGATGAAAAATTCACAAAGAAGCAATGTTTTACAGCAGAACAGGACTCAATGATGAAGGAACGATCACGATTGGGTTCGAACGTTGTTTTATTTAGCTGTCTATCGGATAGCTCACCACTGCCAAGACAATTCCAAATAATTAACCATGTTTGACAGCATCTAACCGAAAAATAGGACAGAGATGTAATCAAAGAATACAGCAGGAAGAGCAATAAATAAAACCAGCAACGTCCCCTCGGCACACAACAAAACATTATCAAAATGACTTCAGAGAGGTTGGTTGTTGTGGGTTTTTCTATTCCCCCAACCATACTAACAATAGTCATCAACACAGTTTTCATCATTACATTGCTAAAGAGTCCTTCTCTACATACACCGTCAAATACTCTTCTTGGTGCCCTGTGTGTTACTGATCTTCTTGCTGGATTGTTGTGTCAGCCAGTTCACATTGCATTACTTCTTAGCCAATACGGTGAATGGATTCCAATATTAGTTAAAGCATTCGACTTCTTTTTTCGCATAGGCTGCTTCAATTCTTTCATTTTAAGCCTACTCATAACTTGCGATCGCTATGCAGCGATTTGCTATTCATTTAGATACAGCGTTTTGGCTAGCTGCAGGAAATATACTAATATTTCACTTGGTATTCTCGGTCTATCAGTAATATATGCGCTGATGGAGTCAAAATTTTATGATGATTCACAGGTCACATTTTGGTCTTTAGAAATCGGCCTAGAGATACTGGTCATCATGGCTGTAGCTATAATATACGCTAGGATCTACAACGTGGTCCTTTCACAACGTAAGCGCATTGAATCGATAAAAGACTCTTCTGTCAGACGACAATTTAGAACCTTTAGGAGAGAGAGGAGAAGAACTCACACAGTAACAATTATCCTTGCAGCTTTCATTGCTTGTTATGCTCCATTTACTGTGTATTGCATAAGGAGCTTTCTGTTTTCCTTGGAAATAATTGACGACTACAGCATCCATTTATTGCTCTGGTCAAAATATTTCGTGCTGCTAAATAGTTGTCTAAATCCACTAATTTATTGTGCGAGAAGTCAAGAAATACGTAACGCAGCGGCGAGGATTTTTATGCCCAATTCACGTCGGGGAATAGATTCAAGAAACGCGACTACAAATACTGAGGAAAATATAGCCAGAAGAACAGCTCAAGGGGTTGCAACATCAGAATTGTGCTGAAATGAGCTTACAAATGCCTCATATCTGCAGTCACAGAATCATGTTTCCTTTCTGCCAAGCATCATAAAAGCAAGAAGGCAATAACTTGGCTTAGGATATCAACGTCTTTTACCTTTGCACGACTTTGACAGCCGTTCTCTTTCGATAAAGTTTGAAGAAGTTACGCCTAACTGTCCAATTCCGGAGGAATTTTTTGCAGTTATACCATAAAGAAGCTATGCACAATTTAAAAGCCAAGATTATGACGTCAGGACGCACCCCAAACAAAACATCAGCCTCATTTGGGTTGAGTTTTGCCGTCATAGCGCACTTAAGATGACGTCACAACTTACAAGCAGATTATTTGAATACATAATTTCGCAGAGTAAAGACAAAAAACGCCTGAAAAAGTATCATATACTATTCATAGCAGTATACTATTTCATCTTATCTTCCGTCAGTCATAAAATACCCACAAAGATGTACCTCGTGTATGACTCACCTATTTTCAAGTGACGTGTTTGTGTCTGGATTTTATTGACAGAAGCTACAAAAAAAAAGAACACAGAAAGTTAAAAACCCAAGAAGCAAACATTCGACATCTTACAACGAAAAAATGCTATAAGCTTGAACCATCTCCTCGCTCAACAAAGCACCATATTCAAAGCTCGCAAATATCGAATATGTCAGATCACTTCCTCATTGTGGTGGAGTGCTCTATTCCTCCAACTATTCTTACTATAATTATCAACACAGTATTCTTCATCACATTGCTAAAGACGTCTCTGCTGCATACACCGCCAAATGCTCTTAATGCTCTGAGCCGTTGTGACTTCCTCATTGTGGTGGAGTGCTCTATTCCTCCAACTATTCTTACTATAATTATCAACACAGTATTCTTCATCACATTGCTAAAGACGTCTCTGCTGCATACACCGCCAAATGCTCTTAATGCTCTGAGCCGTTGTGACATTCGTATTGGAATACATTGCCAACCAATGCATATTGCAGGACTTCTAAATAACAGAGTTCAATGCTGCATTTCAGTTATCTCAGCATTTAACTCCATCTACGATTTGAGTTGTTGGAGTTCCTTCATATTCAGCCTACTGATAACTTTGGATCGCTATGCAGCGATATGCTATCCGTATAAATACATTGAGTTTGCTACTTGCAGGAAATATGCTCATACTACACTTAGCATCTTTCTTCTAGTTACGATTTATGCCATAATCAGATTAATTAATATGACAAGTTTGGAGGCTACTTTTGGTCAACTGTGGTTTCTTTTGGTCAACTGAGGTTTCTCTTGGTCAACTGAGGTTGGTTTACAANACTTCCTCATTGTGGTGGAGTGCTCTATTCCTCCAACTATTCTTACTATAATTATCAACACAGTATTCTTCATCACATTGCTAAAGACGTCTCTGCTGCATACACCGCCAAATGCTCTTAATGCTCTGAGCCGTTGTGACATTCGTATTGGAATACATTGCCAACCAATGCATATTGCAGGACTTCTAAATAACAGAGTTCAATGCTGCATTTCAGTTATCTCAGCATTTAACTCCATCTACGATTTGAGTTGTTGGAGTTCCTTCATATTCAGCCTACTGATAACTTTGGATCGCTATGCAGCGATATGCTATCCGTATAAATACATTGAGTTTGCTACTTGCAGGAAATATGCTCATACTACACTTAGCATCTTTCTTCTAGTTACGATTTATGCCATAATCAGATTAATTAATATGACAAGTTTGGAGGCTACTTTTGGTCAACTGTGGTTTCTTTTGGTCAACTGAGGTTTCTCTTGGTCAACTGAGGTTGGTTTACAACTGCTGATCATCTTTTTCGTTTTGATAATTTATGCCAAAATCTAAAACGTGAACCTTTCACATAGGCGGCGTATAGCATCGACTGGGAACGCTTCTGTCAGACGACAATCTAGAATCTCAATGAGGGAAAGAAGCAAAACTCACACAATAAAAATCATCACCAAATACTAGTAAAAAACTAAATGCATACGGTATTAGAGGTACCCCGGGGAACTGGTTACGTTCTTACTTAAATCAAAGGAAACAATTCTGTTCTTTGCATGAGCAACGATCAAAGACGAAAGATATAACCTGTGGTATTCCTCAGGGCTCTTCTCTTGGTCCGCTCCTCTTCATACTGTATTTAAATGATTTTGAAAAGTGCTTGCAGCACTCAAAAGCTAGTATTTATGCAAACGATACACACATAACGATCGTATCGAATAATGCCGAGAAACTAGTTAGTGATGCCCAACAAGAACTGCACAACCTTTCTGAATGGATGCGAATAAACAAACTTAGTCCAAACCTGCAAAAGACTTAGTACATGGTAATAGGCCATCCGCGCAAGACAAATGCATTGCATATGTCGGGTCGACTGGAGGTAAATGGCTCTGAGCTAAATCGTGTACTTATGACAAAGTCATTAGGGGTTATTGTTGATGCAAATCTTAAGTGGGAAGAGCATTATAAAATCGTTAAAGGTAAAATCTGTGGAGGACTTTCGTCACTGAGGAAACTTAGGAATATCCTTCTTCAGTCAAAACTCTGCAATGTTTACCAAGCCGTCGTTGAAAGTCATTTGCGTTATGCTGACTTAATTTGGAAAAGTCATGACATACAAAATCCTTAAAAAAATAAGGCCCGGAAAGCCTTTGGGATCAATTTGATCAAAGATCTTCGCACTCAACATATGCAACAAGAAGCTGCAAAGATCTGCAAATCCCAAAACTAAAAACTTAGCCTATGAGAAAGAGCTTCCAATACTCGGCTGTGAAAGATTGGAATGACATCCCTGTTGATATGAGAGAGACCCCCAGTCTCAACCGCTTTAAAAAAACAATTAAAAGTGCATTTGAAAAGCCGATAACTATCGCTTGATCAAACACGACTCCCTGAAAGAGCAGCAATTTAGGCAGNTGAATCACTGGTGCTTCTATTTTGAATAAATGAAGAAGTAAATTGAGTGATACTGAAGCTGAAGCTCTTGAAATAGAAAGAGAATGAACTACTTACTGCAATAAAAAAATTTTCTTAGTTGCAGAATAAAGATGGATGAACATGCATATTTTTATCAAAATCAGCCGAAAGTTAGAGTTTACAACTAACCTGAACTTAAAGAAGAAGAAATATTTCAATCAGTTTTGAAGTTTATTATCATTCGAATCCCTTAAATGTAATTAATGTCCACCTGTAGCGTAGACTCATTACATAAGTCCCTCTAACTGTCGCTCGTTGTCTCTTTTTTGTTGTTGTTATCACTTCAGTTGAGGGATTTATGGCCTTACGCTTCTGAAAACGGCAGCCCACATTTTTTGTGTGCATGCCCAATCAGAGCGCAGTATTTCATGATGTAGCGAAAAATCAGTAAGGGAAGCGAAATAAGAGACTTTGGAATGAGTCTACTTGTAGTGCCCCCTCCAAATTACCTAGCCTTGCCTCTTACTCAAGTAGCCTCGCTACAGATTCTATAGCGGCATTTTCATTACAATATCAGCCAAGGTAATGCCGCGATTGGTACACCAACAAGATTCTGATCAAAGCTCAACAGTAAAAATTAGATTATAAGCTTCAAGTAGAGTCTCAAAATAATCACATCCTTATTGTTTGGACCCCGAGTAAGGTGTTGATTCGCGAAGGCAATCTAGTCAATCTAGGACGGTCTTTCAGACCAGGTAATAGTTTCATAGAAACTGCATTGTCATTTGGAGAAGTAAGCTTTGGACACTGTGAGGACCAATGAAATGAACGATGTAAAAGGACTCTCTGTCAGAGATGAGGATCTCCTTATGCCTAATGAGGCATATATTGTCTGACTCAAATTAGATGTCACCTCAAAATTCTCACGAATATTTTGCGCTATCCTGTGCTCCCATGATCCTTTGCACGTGCGCGAACCATCAAAATATCATATTGGCCATAAACAACGTATTTTGAACACACAATTGCGGGAACAGAAATAGCTACAGGGAACAAAGCTTTCCTAATCCTTCAGTTCTTTTTAGGAATGTCTGTTGTTTTAATTAAAAATAGATGGCATAACAATATTTATTTCAATATTGAAAAGACAATACCAAATACCAAAGACATGACCAAAGTCATTTTCATACAGTAAGAAAGTCACTGTGAGACCGCAAAGGGTCTTGGGGAGCACAGGGCCTTTAATGGAACCGAAAATTTGCAACAGAGCCGTAATGACGTGATCCCTTGCGTTATCCCCATGACTACATGATGAACAATGCTAAATGAGTTTGTATGCTTATGTGTATCATCAACTAACGTAGGGAGTATTTGTTCCTCAATACCACCACAAGGAAGCAAATTCACGTCTTTTCAACGAATAAATTTTGTCTTTATTGTATCTGCTGGAAGGAACCAAATAGGGCTATTGACGAAGCAGAGCAAGCCATCCCTACTGTCACCTCAACATAAGAACTTGTTGAAGCTTTTCTCCGTAAACGATATGTACACAAAGCCTATGTGTAGAATGGTCGTATTTCTCCAGGTGACGGTCTAGGACTCCAGCACAGAACTTTCCGCTAGGCCACTAGGTGAAGTGAATTTGCAGTTTTTAGCGCCAAGCGCTGGGATCACGGAAGTAGAGAAGACCTTATCGAGTACGCGATCCCTTGTCGTGATGCTCGGTGGTAGGGGTCAAAGTCCGTCTACCTGACCGTTCTTACTGCAAAACGAAGGATTACACCACTACACCACAAAATCTTTAAGGATTTTCAAGTGACAGCATTTAGTAATACAAATCAAAGAACCATGAGCATTTATTATTAATTCTTTCATTTAAAGTTCGCTAAGAAATTATAGCTATAATTGTTAATTAAGGCCAACTATTTATAAAAATAAATACAATATTGTAAAAAAAAATACAATTTACAATAAAAAACATAAACTAGGATAAAATATTTTACATAATCTGCAGTGGCAGTTTTGGCATTTCTGTGCTTTAATGAGTCTGTTGAAAATCTCAGTGATCCGTGAAAAACATTATCCTGAGCATAGCCTAAGCCTACTCTATTTCATCTTCATGAAAATCTAGGTACAAGGAAGAAATGCACAAATTGCAAACAAAAGGAATCTTGTCGTCATATCAACGGACAAACTTTATTAGCTACTGCATCCTAACCTCTCCTTCAGCAACCACAAAAGGAGAGAATCAATTTCCTAATGAACATTTTACAGCTAAACAAATTTCGCAGCTGGACCTATTTAAAAATAGATCCGTTTATTAAGTTTCGTACAGGTTCTCAAGTCAATATAAAGCTGTTATAACTTTTAATGCTTTATGAAGCACGTATAGTTCTGCCGATTCTTTGACTCTTGCCAAGTGCCGAACTCATCTTGTTTGATAAGACATATCAAGTATGTTGTGATCTCTTTCGACTATTAGGTTTATGCATAGGTCCATTCTCTTTAACTGACCGATCCGAGGATTAAAGGAATAGCAGAGGAAAGAAGTGATAGAGGAAACAAATGATGAAGTTATGCTGAAAATTGCCGCTCGTTAGCTGTGGCACAAACGGAGCTGCTTATTCTTTGTATGTTGTGATCTCTTTGAACAATTAGGTTTATGCATAGGTCAATTCTCTTTAACTGACCGAGCCGAGGATTAATGGAATATCAGAGGAACAAAGTGATCGAGAAAACAAATAAAGTTATGCTGACAATTGCCGCTCGTTAGCTGTGGCACAAACAGAGCTGGCTTAGAAAAATCACAGCTGGCTCTCATGACGATATCTATAAATTGTTGTACAAAGCATTGGTGCCATAATTTAAATTGATTGAAGAACAAACTTTGGCAATGTAAAAATTTTGGAAACGAATCGCTTACTGCAACCAAAAGATGTACTTAGGAGCAGAGTAACGACATTGATTAAACAGACTAAAAAATTTCCAGCAATATAAGATTCAGAATTAGCACGAACTCGATGGGGAATGAATACCGCAATCTGGTTTGAAGTTTACCTGCTGTCAGTTTCCGTTTGATAGCTGGAATAGTTCTGAAAATTTCAAGTTCAAGGGTCTTTGGCGGCAACTACCCAAAAGAACAGAGGACTGGTTAGTCCAAAATAAAACAATCCGAAAAAATCCAATGACTTATACATAGGTGGCAATGAGAAAAAACCAGAATAATGTCTTCAGATATCTATGTCGTTGTGGGCCTTTCTGTTCCCCCGACCTTCGTTACTATCATTGGTAACACAATATTCTTCGTCACATTGATAAAGACTTCTTCACTACATACGCCGTCAAATGCTCTTCTTGGTGCCCTGTGCGTTACTGATCTTCTTGCTGGAGTGATATGTCAACCAATCCATATGGCATTACGTCTATGTAAAACAGATACAAGTTGCTCTCAGCTAGGCAGCGCATACAACTTTATTTTCCACCTAAGTTGCGTGAACTCTTTCATATTCAGCCTACTGATAACTCTGGATCGATATGTGGCAATTTTATACCCGTTCACGTACATAGAGCTGATCACTTCCANCCTTTCTGTTCCCCCGACCGTCGCTACTATCATTGGTAACACAATATTCTTCGTCACATTGATAAAGACTTCTTCACTACATACGCCGTCAAATGCTCTTCTTGGTGCCCTGTGCGTTACTGATCTTCTTGCTGGAGTGATATGTCAACCAATCCATATGGCATTACGTCTATGTAAAACAGATACAAGTTGCTCTCAGCTACGCAGCGCATACAACTTTATTTTCCACCTAAGTTGCGTGAACTCTTTCATATTCAGCCTACTGATAACTCTGGATCGATATGTGGCAATTTTATACCCGTTCACGTACATAGAGCTGATCACTTCCAAGAAATATATTTACGCTGCATTGGGTAGCTTCGTTCTATCAGCGATTTATGCAGTAATAGAACTAAGATTTTATGAGAATTCAGAGGTAATATTTTTGTCGTTTGAAGTTAGTTTACAGTTGCTAATTATCATAGCTGTATTAATAATGTATGCTAGAATCTACAAAGTTGTCCTCTCACAACGGAAGCGTATTCCATCAATTGCAAATGCCTCAGTCAGACAGCAATCCACAGTCTCATCGAGAGAGAGGAGCAGAACTCACACGGTAACCATCATCCTCGCAGCATTTATTGCTTGCTATACTCCATACACCGTGTACACTGTAATATCCATACTTAAATACTCGGCAAGCAGTGACCACAGCCCCAAGCTACAACTTTGGTCAGGTTATCTTGTGCTTCTCAATAGTTGCCTAAATCCAATTATTTATTGTGCAAGGAGTCAAGAAATACGAAGTGCAGCTGTAAGAATTTTTACGCCTTGGTTCGCTCATGGAAGAGATATCGAAGATGTGAATGCTGGAGAGAATAGAAGCAGAAGATTGGATCAACGTGTTGCAATATCTCGAGTTTGATAAAAGAAATCAAGAGCGAACAACAGTGTTCTTATGATGTTTTTCAAGGACTAAGAATGTACGAAAGTACAAAAAGTCGAGAAAGATGACAAGCAGTTGTGAGAATTTTTTAATTCCAAGTTTAGTTCTTAACAGAAATTTTGCAAATGCAACATTGAGGCAATATTGAAGAAAAAGAGGCAGAAAAACTGACTTTGTTGCAGCAACTCTACAATTAAAACATCACTTTTTCATCTAAAATCAAGAAGAATGTAAGCAAATAACAACTCCCTGTTGAACGTAGAAAACATGACTATATCCTTGCAGTGAATGAAATCCAACTCCTTAAATTTTAGCAGACAGAAAGCATATATTTATTATCAATCCGATTTATGTTTAAATCATGCAAATTCGCATCAGTTATTACGATAACAATGCTGTGCATGAAGTTTGCATTAGCTATTAACTGTAACAAATAAATGTCTGCTAAATGCAGGATATACCTATGAGAACAATATTTTGTAGCCTGTGTGACACCAAATTTGAAGAAGCGTATCAGTTATAACGATAAGAATGCTGTGCATGAAGTTTGCATTAGCTGTTAACTGTAACAAATAAATGTCTGCCAAATGCAGGATATATGAGAAAAATATTTTGTAGCCTGTCTGACACCAAATTCGAAGAAGCGTTTAATCGCTCGCCACTTCAATCTGTTCGTGGAAAGTATGTAACATCTTTATAAAAGTTTAAGAAAATCCTCCCACAATCTCAATTGAGCAATTTATATCGTGCTCTTATTGAAAGTCACATGCGATATGCGAATGCTGTTTGGGGCAGCCTCTTAAATTCAAGAAAGGAATCCCTACAACGTCTTCAAGACAGAGCACTTTCCATGATAGATGCGTCCAGAATAAAAAAGGAATGGTCGAATAATTTTCTACATATCAAACAACTTTTCCCATTTGATCGTGCAGTTATGGCCTATAATATCATGAACAGACTCTGCCCAGAAAATCTTTGGAAGAAATTCCAACAAAGATCCCAATCCTCAAGTTACAACCTACCATTCTGTAGAGATCTTCAGATTCCAAGGTACAATCTAGAGCATGCCAAAAAAGGATTTTCCTACTACTCAGCTCTTAAGGTCTGGAATGAAATCCCTATAAGTATCAGGGAGCTTCCTATTTTGTGTTAATCTAAAAAACAACTAAATATACATTTGATGAGTTGAAAGCCAATTAAAACACGACTCCCTGAAAGAGCAGCACCTGTATTTAGACTATAAATTTTTTTGTATGTGATATCAATTAATAGAACTGTATATTTGTGTATTATTAATGGTTGCTGAAGGGATATTGTGTATAAATAAANAATCCTCAAGTTACAACCTACCATTCTGTAGAGATCTTCAGATTCCAAGGTACAATCTAGAGCATGCCAAAAAAGGATTTTCCTACTACTCAGCTCTTAAGGTCTGGAATGAAATCCCTATAAGTATCAGGGAGCTTCCTATTTTGTGTTAATCTAAAAAACAACTAAATATACATTTGATGAGTTGAAAGCCAATTAAAACACGACTCCCTGAAAGAGCAGCACCTGTATTTAGACTATAAATTTTTTCGTATATGATATCAATTAATAGAACTGTATATTTGTGTATTATTAATGGTTGCTGAAGGGATATTGTGTATAAATAAATTAAAATGAAAAAAAAATGAAAAATGTTATAACACGATTTTGGTATCAATCGATTGCAGTGAAGATGCACTATGCTGGAATTGACTCAAAAGTTCAAAAGTCGAAAAATTCATGAATTGCATTTTCAGCAATGTTGACAACTTTCTCGATATTGAAGCAATACAACTGATTTAGGCCATTAGAAACACCAATCGTTAACATAAACAAGCTAAAATTCGTTTAACTCGCTGTTATTTTCCAAACATTAAATTACAAAAAAGTCTTGCTAAACCAGGGAGACACCCGATTAGGCCCAACCACCAGGTATAATTACACAATTGATTAGACTATGTGGCTATAAATAATGTTACAGCATGATTACAAATGAACACATGAATATATCTAATCTTTTTTGTTGTTAATCAAAGACAAATGACGGAGATATAAGGCGACTTAAATCAGGGGCCTGGGCAATCCAAATATAGCCTATTGTATTCCATTGTATTTGATGACCTCGAGAGATTATCAAATGTACTGGACAATGAAGCCACTCAGACATCTTTTGTCCTATTTTTAAACTAGGCGCTATATATCCGTCATTTGTCTTTAATCACCGTTTTCTTTGTATTTTAAATACCATAGATCAATGCATGTAAGCCCAGTTTGATCCACCAACCTCTATTGTTTTCTTCCTTTTTTAATCCAAACCAAAAGTTATCTAACTGTTTTACATGCAGTGACCAATCGTATTTCATCAGCGGAGCCCTCAGCATTGAGGTTGCTGATTATACCATGTAGATGTAGATGTAGAACACCAAGTCATATTTCAGCGTACAAAATTCGTCTAATATTGAATCATGTTTACTTTACATATCTTGAAAATTATACACCAAGGCATTTCTAAGCATGTTTCAGACTATAATCAAACTAAGGGGTCAGTCATATATCGAATTCGTCCACAATAAGCGTTATTCCGATGCCAATTTTCAGAACTTGTCCGCTCGTGTGTAATGGCCTACCTCTTTACCTTGAGCCTATAGTATCAATACCAATTACCATGTACAATGGCCTACTTACCGTTGTACTGCAGTATAGGGAACAAATATAAGTCTGTTGCATGATATGGCAAATAGATCATGTGGCATAGTGCTTATTCGTTGAAGAAACTTACCTTTGTCTCTTTTTCTTTTAATCAGGAGAAGTTTCTGCTGTCCTAGCTAGCATGTTTCTGCTCGCCATTTTGAAAGAGAATCAAACAACGCGCGTTGCAATGAACTATGGTATATCCCATCGTGCCATGCAACTCGACGCGCGTTGGTTGATTTTTCTCAAGGAACGAGCTAGGAAAGAAGAAAACGTTACACTTCAGTCACAGTAGGTACATCCAAATAAAAAACACTGTTTTGAATTCGAGCCTATCGTTTAAAAGCAATAAGCCATTATTTAGCCACAGCTGTATTTCCTCGGGGGAGTATATCTGGGGGGTACGGGTGGGTTTAAAAGTCCAAAATTATCTAAAAGGGCCATTTTTGGCAAACTTTCAAGATGGATCGTTTCTTTTTTCACTAAATCGATAGAAAATGAGCAAAAATGGGTATTTTTCTGAATAGATTCCCCATAACAGTGGGTATGAAGGCAAATATCAACCAATATAGAAGTGGGAGCCGATCCCCACCTGTCCGCAAGCCAGTACCCCCTTCCCTGGACTGTATTTATCAATGGCAGGGGCTTTCTGAGGGAGTAAAGGGGGCGCACGATTTACCCAGAATTATGGCATTTGCTTAAAACAGGGGGAGGGGGATGAGACTAGCTTTCACAAAGCATAATTTTCCTGCTATATTTTTATATCTTCTCATATCTTTACATCCAAATTTTTTTTAATTTTTCATTACTCTTTTCCTGCAACTAATGTTTAAAGGCCTACCAAAGCCTACAATTGTGCCCCACACCCAAGGTATAGAGCATGTTGCCACAAGTAATTTTCTATGCAAAAGTAGCTGCAAAGATGGAGAAAATCTAACTCGAAATCTTTGATTTTAGATTCCTTTTACTTCAATAATTTAGCTTACCATCAAATAGTGCAAGAAATCATTTTATCGTATTTTCTACGGACAGCCACCATGGGTATGGAAAACACAACACTCTTGTAGCTCATTTCTGTCCGAAAAAAGCTTAACGAAATTTTGGAGCCATTCTCCATCAGCAATTGATAAATTAATAGATTAATTTTACATTGTAACAACGTTTTTCAATTCAAGGAAAATCATGATGCATATATGGTTTAATAAACAAGCGAGAAAATTCAATTACTTTTGTAGCATGTGTGTCAGTAAAATCCCGTCAGTGTAAATCGAAACATTGATTATTCGTTTGTTGCAGGTGCTTTTGCCAATATTTGGCTTTTGTATGGTTTTAATTACCTCTGGTTTTACTTTTTAAACCTACTTGCTCATACTGTTCTGTCATTGCCGGATGTCTAAATCTCCTGTATGCTCAAATAGCCTCAGGAACATTTATATGGCATTTGGTTGTATTCTGTCTTGGATACCAAACTTTGAAGATAGCTCCATCAGTCAGATGTGGTACTGACAATGAAGTTCAAAGTAGCTGAAATGTCATGACGGCTTTAATCAAGAGCTAAATGTGATGCTGAAACTTTAGACCTTCCATGTTTTTAAAGTCTGAAGAAAAAATCGCTTCCTCACCAAAAACGGTATTATTGCTTTCAAGGTGATATAGGCTGAAAGCTCTTCCGCATCTGACTTGGTATCACAGAGACAAGCGACGTTTTGAATCAGGTTTGAAGATTTGTTTAACAAGTCTCAATTTTTCTGATCCCAAAGAAACTCTACAATTTCTCATTCGGCTTTGAAATTGTCTTCCATTTCGCGCTCCGTCGATATCGATCAGTCAGCTATCCAGTCTCAGACTTGCAAGTACAGTCATTGCTTCCCAAGCCCGGTCATTCAAAGCAAGATCTAACAACGTCTAAGGCCGCCTGCTGCAATGTTTATTTGTCGAATACATAAATCTTTCAAGCTGTCGTGTGCTGCGAGTTGATGGAACAATCACACTGAATCAAATTTGCCTGAATTGCGAAGAGCCTCTAGGTGATGGCCTCAGAGTAGAAATTTCGTACTCGGTTTGATAATCATTTTGCAAGTATTCACTTCAAAATTTTACACTTTTTGAGAAACATTTCATTGAACATTTCGCGTTTTAAAAGCCTTGCTAGTTAGAAGAAGCATATTGTTGGTAATTCAGTTAATCAGATATACGATATTACTATTAATATTGTATTCAGAAGCCATACAAGACAGCGAAGTTTGAGTTATAGCATTGCACGTTGTTGCCAGTGCAAAATTACTTATCTGTTTCTTATATTGAACAAAGGATGTATTTTGGCTGCCACCAACCCGGTATATAGACAAACTTGCTGCGCAGAGATCATCGACATAGCAAATAAACGAAGACAGAAACGGGAAAATAGCTAGTTGTAACAGAAACATATTTCCTCAGTGAGAAGACCAAGCCCAGGAAAATGTCTTCAGATAGCTACATCGTCGTTGGCTTCTCTGTTCTCCCAACCATTCTTACAATAGCAGGCAACACAATATTCCTCATCACTTTATTAAGAACATCCCTGCTACATTCGCCTTCAAATGTTCTTCTTGGTGCCCTGTGCGTTACTGATCTTCTCGCTGGGTTGCTATGTCAACCAATGCATATTACACTACTTTTAAGCAAACCAGGTCCAAGCTTTATTTCATTAATCAAGGCATATAACTTCGTTTTCAGCTTGACCTGTTGGAATTCTTTCGTATGTAGCCTATTGATAACTCTGGATCGCTATGCAGCAATTTGCTATCCGTATAGATACAGAGAGCTTGCTACTTGCAAGAAATATGTTTTTATTACACTTTGCATCTGCTCTTTAAATATGATTCGTTCGATATTGGAAGCAGCTCTTCTTAAAAGTACAGATGTAACTTTTTGGTCCGTACAAGTTGGTGTGCAGTTGCTGATCATATTGGCTGTTTTGATACTGTATGCTAAAATCTACAGAGTGGTCCTCTCGCATCGAAAGCGAGTGGAATCGATAGAAGACTCCTCTGTCAGCCGACAATCAAGAATCTCGAGAAGAGAGAGAAGCAGAACTCACACAGTNTATTGATAACTCTGGATCGCTATGCAGCAATTGGCTATCCGTATAGATACAGAGAGCTTGCTACTTGCAAGAAATATGTTTTTATTACACTTTGCATCTGCTCTTTAAATATGATTCGTTCGATATTGGAAGCAGCTCTTCTTAAAAGTACAGATGTAACTTTTTGGTCCGTACAAGTTGGTGTGCAGTTGCTGATCATATTGGCTGTTTTGATACTGTATGCTAAAATCTACAGAGTGGTCCTCTCGCATCGAAAGCGAGTGGAATCGATAGAAGACTCCTCTGTCAGCCGACAATCAAGAATCTCGAGAAGAGAGAGAAGCAGAACTCACACAGTAACCATTATCCTTGCAGCTTTCATTGCTTGTTATGCCCCGTATGTCGTGTATAGTATGGAGTGGATCCTTTTCTTCTTAGGAAAGACCGAATACAGCTTCAAATTGGGGCTGTGGGCAAACTATTTTGTACTTCTGAATAGTTGCCTAAATCCAATAATTTATTGCGCAAGGAGTCAAGAAATACGAAGAGCAGCTTTGAGAATATTTATTTCCCATTCAACTTATGGAAGAGATCCTACAAATTCAATTTCAAATGCTGGGGAGAGCAGAGACAGAAGGACTACTCAAAGTTTTGCAACATCTGAACTGTGATTCAAAAAGTTTGAAACAGCAATCAAGTTGTCTTTATGAACTCAGTAACACGTTGAACGCGCGGCAACTTAGCTCCAAACCAACGAAACATCACAGAACGTGCAGCTAGACAACTATTGTCCATTAACTTACCACTTACTTAAAACAATTCAGCAACGTCACCTCAGATTAGTGATAGAAATTAAATGGGACAATTTTATACCCAATGATGACTGACGTAGTCTTAGAACATGCATCGGCAGAAGATATAGAATTTGGCCTCAATATAAGCAGACTGTGTTGGACGGGTCATGTCACCCTAATGCCAGATGAAAGACCAGTCAAGGCAGTTCTATATGGTGAGCATCAAAAAGGTATGAGGAAAGTCGGCCGTCTGCTACTCCGATTCGAGGATACCACCAAATATATTCTAAAACGAAGTGATGTTCTTGACACATACATACAGACAGAAGACAGAAGATATCAAATTCGTCCTTAAGAGAAGCAGACTACGTTGTATAGGCAATGTTGCCCGTATGCCAAGTGCAAGACCAATCAAGGCTTGATGAGCATCCAGGTGTGAGGAAAGTCGGTCACCTGCTGCTCCGATTCAAGATATACCACCAGATTTATTCTGAAACTATGTGATGTTTTTAACAAATGGACAGAAAGTGTAGGCAGCCGACTTGAGTGGCCTTAGTTCACATGATGTATGTGGAAAAATTGGTCTGAAGAGGAAAAAGGACAACAAAAGGAAGCGTGCAAAGAGATATCAGAGGAAAGTGAACTAGAACGAACATTGAACATTATTAGAATTCTTGAACACTGCAATTTTGTACTTTATATCTTTAACCATTTTTTGTGTCATACTCATATCAAGTCACAGGGGTATATATCTTGCCACTATTGCAAAGAAAATATACGGTCGTGTTAAAGCAACTTCTTGTGAATTCATATGATTATCTATCGACGGTACCTGCGGCTTTTACCAAGTAGAAGATAGCGTCGTGTTTTCAGTACTATTAATAGCCATGGCAACTGGCCGACGAGACAGATATTCCTTAATCGATGTGTTCATATAGTTTACCACCAGTGATTTAGTAAAGATTTTATTCTTTATCATTTAATTACCTAGAATGTTCAGTGGCGGACTGGCTCAGAAATTTTCACCGGCCATGGAAAACTTAAGGGGGCCCTAGTGGGTGTGGCCTGAAAAACGAGGGTGTGGTGAAGAGAACCTTTCGTTGCAATCAGCGGCATGGCAAATGAAAATTAAGTGGAGGTACTAAAATGAGGGAGTCTGGGGGCGAGGCCCCCAGGAAAATTTTCGAGGACACTCCTTCTACTTTGGCTGAGAACACTTCTATAAATCCCTTGTTTACCAGTGCTAAAATAGAATTTTGACCATTTTGTAACAGATTTTTTATAAATTAGCATCCCTTATCATTTTCTTCATTGAAAGAATATACTGCTACATGTTCCCAACGTTGAACTAAGGCTCGTGCTGTAGATTATAACTAATAATCAATTTTTAAATCCCCAAATCACCACGAAAAGTTTTCTCTTTGTCTATTCATGTCAAGTCTTTTGAAAAATTGATCGATGTTATGTTATCAATTTCAGTCCTTTCGAGAACGAAAATTTAAGAAACTCGATCACAGCTCAAGAAAAAGAAGAATAAACATTTTACAAAATTCTTGAATCTAATAATGAATTTAGCCAAGAGTAAGTCATAAATCTTCAAAATCAGTCCCGTGAACGATTTATCGTGGTCTGTCAAAAGTGGATAGTTTTTTTGGCGCACTCGGTATACCGGGTGTCCTAAAGAAGGTAACAGGTTTGATCAGGGCTAGCGATGCCAATTTTGCTCCTATCAATTCGCAATAACTTTTAAGTTAATCCTGAAAAGTTAACTTGAACATAGGTGCCATTTTTATTGATATTGCGGCTTCCAAAGTTGAAATATTATTCTTTAAAGCTCAAATTTGACTCCACTTCTAAACCAGAGCTTTGGCGTGTATAGTGAGATGTCCATTATTCGAAAGGGGACATAAGAGAGAAAAATTTGTCTTTTTTGCAAAAGAGGCCCTTTTTCAGCGAAAAGGGGGCCCTTTTTGCTATATTTTAAGGGGGGCCCACCGGCCACGGGCCGGTGGACCGGTGGGCCAGTCCGCCACTGAGAATGTTACTCTACTGATTGTGTCACTGAAAGGTTTAGACGTTTATGTGTCTGTAGCCATAACCTTTAGTCGTAGCAGCCGAGTGGCAGACCCCCTTTTTTCCGCAAGTCATGTACCCCCTAGCCTGCGTCACAGATAGCATAGGTTCAAAATCTTCAAAAAGGTTGGCGAAAAATCCAATGACATACTTCTTTGAATTGAATGCCTTGAAAGAAACTTTATTTTATCTACTTTGCTACAATTCTACCGTTGGACTTTTCTGAAATCTTAAATATTTTCTGAATTACTGTAGGGTGTTTTTCTTCTTTTGCAAGAATTCAAGAACAATTTTGAAAAAGTTTAAAACTTTAGAATTTTTTGCAAGAATACAATTTTCATGAAGATCTCAATATGGCATCAAGCAAAAGCCTTTCACTCTTCTGGTTTACGATTTAGAAATTGGATGACATCACATCCTCAATTGAGTTGAAATATAAAATACGCTGTAATTTCTAAAATATTCGAGATTTCTGAAAAGTCCAAAGGTCGAATTACAGCAAAATAGCTACAATAAAGTTTCTTGCAAGCCATTTATTAATTCAAAGAAATGGTCTTAGAATTTTACACAAACCATTTTAAAGATTTGGAACCTATGCTGTAAAATACAGCCTATCCGGGCTGTTTTTGATTTGATTTGATTTGATTTTAAATTCTTTAGGCACGGTGGCCACGTCAGTCAAAGGACTGATTTACAGTGGGCCGTGCATATACATACAATAAATAATTACTGGAAACGAAAAGCATACAAAATTATATAATCTTATTTACAAAATTTTCTATAAAACAAATTAAAGTGATGCTAATTATAGCATGAAAGAGAGAATCAGCGTTCGACGTTGGAATTGCCTAAACGTTTTTTGAATATCTCATAAGTTTTGGACGATTTGACTTCAACAGAAAGATCGTTCCACAATTTTGCACCCTTATAGGAGAAACATTTTTGGCCGAAAGACGATTTGCGAAGAGGAACTGCCAAATCAGTTTTGGTATTACGTAATTCTCTCTTGCATGTATCTGACATCCTGGCAAACATTTCTGTAAGGTAAGTGGGGGCTAGGCCGTTTACCGACTTGTAAACCATTTTTAAGGTTTCTGATTCGATAAGTTCATTGACGGTGGGCCAACCAAGCTTTCTGATTATGGGTAGAGCCGAGGCGTCATAAGCACTGTTTGTGACAATTCTTGCCGCCCTATTTTGGAGTTTTTGCAATCTACTTATGGCATTGATACCAGAAACTCCCCATACTGGGCAGCTATACCTAAAGTAGGGTTCCACCAAACTTCTGTACATTTTTTGTACAGTAACAATGGGCAGATACTTTTTGGAAAAACGTAACATTCCCAATCCTCGTGAGACCTTTTTCGTCACAGCTGAAATTTGCTCGTCCCAGCTCAAATATTTATCAACAATTACCCCTAGGTATTTTATGTTTTCTACAACGGAAACATTTTCCTCGCCCACCACGAAATAGGGTTTTGCTGCTCTATCATCACTTATATCTTTCAGTCTCTTTCTGCTGCCAACGACAAGACTATTTGTCTTAGCAACATTAAGGGACAATTTATTAGCTTGTAGCCAAGATTTCAGATAACTCAGGTCATCATTGACGCAGTCGTTTATATGCGCGATAGAATCCGAAGCGAACATAAGGCTTGTATCGTCAGCATACATATTTACGTCAGAATGTTTCATATGTAAATGGAGGTCATTGATGTATATTATAAACAGCAGAGGCCCTAGGCAGGACCCTTGCGGTACTCCACAGGTTATAGATTCTATATTCGAAAGCTTCCCATTTACCTTACAGCACTGCTTTCTGTCGGTTAAATAAGAGCGGAACCATTTCAGTTCTTTATTGCGCATACCATATAGCTCTAGTTTTTGCAATAATATTTTATGATTTACGGTGTCAAAAGCCTTTTTGAGATCCACAAAGGTAACTGCAGTATATTTACCTCCCTCTAAATTAAGGTACCAGTCATTAGTGCATTTAAGCAAACATGACAGGACAGAATGTAGCCGTCTGTATGCTCATTGCTTTCCAAAAACGAGTTTGTTAGAATCAAGGTAGTGGTATACCTGGTCATAAATTAGTTTCTCAAACAGGCGAGAGACAACCGGTAGAACAGAGATTGGGCGATAATTGTTGCTTTCATCGGCGGGACCGTCCTTAAAGATTGGTGCAACCCTTGCTATCTTCCAACTGTCAGGGAAAAGGCCTAAAGATAGAGACAAATTAAAGAGTTGACTCAGGGGCTGAGCTAAGATAGGCATTCCTGCTTTGATTATTGTGCATAATGAAATTGCAATTTCTGTGCCAGGTGATTCCTCCCTAATTGCATCAATTGCTTTTTGCATATTTTCCTTCGTGTCCTTTCCAGAGGTCGTGTCATTTGTTCCGAAATGGATTACCACGAGATCTGGCTGTATTTATCAATGGCACAGGGTCCTGAAGGTATATAGGGGATCTATACGATTTGCCTTGAATGATGGGATTTGCTCAAAACGGGGGAATGAGGTTAGCTGTAACAGAATAATTTTCCGGCCATATCTTCATGTGTTCTCATATCTTCATGACTCTTCTCTAGCAGCTAACTTTTAGGGGCTTTCTAACCGTGATAAATGTGTCTCATGCATGCATGTTGTTACAAGTAATTTTTTGAACTAAATTTACTTGTCTGCTGGAAATTGTCTGCTGGAAATTTTCTGTCCAAAAATCCTCCAGTGGCAAAGAAAAGTTTAACGAAACTATGAAGCCACTGTTCCTCAGCAACCGAGAAATACATAGATCAATTTTAATATAGATATTAATCTGAAGTAAAATCACGATTAATATATGGCATAATAAACAAGCGACAACATTTAATTCTTTTCAAAGGTATGTGTGTCACTAAAACCCCTTCAACGTCAATTGAAAAAGCAATTAATCACTTAACTACTTGCAGGTGCTTTTGTTAATATTTAGCTTGTCCGTTGTTTTAATTACCTCTGATATTACTTTTTAAAACATACACTAGCACACACTGTGCAGTCTTTGCATTGCCTCTTACCAGATGTCTAAATCTCATTTGCCTTATAAAACAGCTCAAGGAGTAGAAGTTGCATTTCATTGCATTTATGTCTTGGAAGATATAGCCGGCCATAAGGTATGACTCAGATAGTGCAGTGCCAGCAAGGGGAAAATTCATGACGGCGTAGAACAATTTCTATTGCAAAGGTTATGATGCTGGCTGCAAGATGAATGAAAATTTCGCTGTTTTAAACTGCTGCAGGGAGCTTCTTGTTAATGTCTTGGAGTAAAAATCTTGTTGCACACTTTGCTCATTAAGACATCCTGAAAGATTGCTTATCGAATATTTCGCCAATGAAACTTTTGAAATCAACGCTTTTTAAATGTCTGTTACAGCACGAATGACCAGTCGTATGATCTACGAGAAACGAAGGGAAAACACACACATTCTACGTGATCTCAACTGATTGCACCCAATGCATTTGTTCAACCGATGCCTGCACAGTTTATTCTATAGGTAACCGTACGTGTGTCCGGCCTGCAACAAATTCGTTTGAAGAAACATTCACTGATCGCAGAATCTTTGGCACCAACCTCACCAAGCAGATTAAAGGAAGTGCTGAAAATGCAACCCTAACAGCAAACGATTTCCTTGAGTAATAAGACCAAGATCTGAAAATGTCTTCTGAACATTTCATTATCGTGGGCTTCTCTATCTTTCCAACCATTCTTACAATAGCTGGCAACACAATATTCCTCATTACTTTATCAAGAACATCCTTGCTACATACGCCATCGAATGTTCTTCTTGGTGCCCTGTGCGTTACTGATCTTCTCGCTGGGTTGTTATGTCAACCAATGCATATTACACTACTTTTAAGCAAACCAGGTCCAAGCTTTCTTTCATTAATCAAGGCATATAACTTCATTTTCAGCTTGACCTGTTGGAATTCTTTCGTATGCAGCCTATTAATAACTCTGGATCGCTATGCAGCAATTTGCTATCCGTATAGATACAGGGAGCTTGCTACTTGCAGGAAATATGTTTTTATTGCGCTTTGCATCTTTATCTTAGATATGATTCGTTCGATATTTGAAGCAGCTCTTCTTAAAAGTACCGATGTCGCATTTTGGTTCATACAAGTTGGTTTACAGTTCCTGATCATCGTTGCTGTATTGATATTGTATGCTAAAATCTACAGAGTGGTCCTCTCACATCGGAAGCGAATGAAATCGATTGGCGACGTTTCTATGGTAGCTCGTTCGACAATTTCAAGAAGAGAGAGGAACAGAACTCACACAGTAACCATCATACTCGCAGCTTTTATTGCTTGCAATGCTCCATATACTGTGCATGGTGTGAAATGTATGCTTTTTCTCCTAGGAAAAGCTGAATATAGCCCCATGTTAGGGTCATGGGCAAACTATTTCGTTCTTCTTAATAGTTGCCTAAATCCAATAATCTATTGTGCGAGAAGTGGAGAAATTCGAAGGGCAGCTGTGAGAATTTTCATACCAAATTCACGTTTTGGAAGAGATTCTGTAAATGAAGCGGTAAATAGCCTAGCAATTAAAAGGTTTGTGCAAGTTTAAAAGCTTGCACTTGCACAGAGTAAAAAATCTAAAAATATCCCATTCAAATCGAAGTGTGACACGCGCCGTGAATAATGGATAGCCAAAGAAACAATGCTATGTCTCAGTGTTTTCTTTGGTCTATTTATGTACAAGCCTATTTACCATTACGCATTCCCTTTAAAGAAAGAAGCACTAATCAAGGAGCTGTGATGTGACATCTGATTTGTGATTCAACAATTTTAATAAAGGTTCAGTACAGTTCAGTTTCATATCTAATGTTTTTCATCTAACTCCATTACATACAATTTACTAAAAATATCTATACCATCTATACATGAAAATTACAAGAATATGAGAGAATATTATAGAAAATTAAGACATTTTTATGGAAAATTAATACAATATACAAATACGAAACAAAGAAATAAGTTGAATTATAAAGAAGGAATTACTTAACGGAGGAACTTTCTCGATAGTTAAACTAATCGAAGAGAGAGTCCCTGTTTTAAAAGTGTCTCATATAAAATTTGACTTCTTCCTTCAATGAGATTATGACAAGAAAATATGGAAGGGGGGGGGGGCCTTTTTATATACACTTTTCTTCAATCAACAGTAATTGTTTTCAAAGTAATTGTTTGAAAAATTATACTGTCAACTTTTGCCTTCGTCAAGGCACTACTAACAATCCAATAACAATCCCTCGACATGTACATTGTAGTCTAGTCTAGGCTATGTACAGAATAATAAATCAAATGCTGTTGCAATATCTTCAAGCAAGAACAAAATCTATTTGAGCTTTTAGAAGATTTTACCGCTTCTTTTAAAGGTATGTTTCAAATTTTATGCTATGACATATGACATATATAGTTAAAAATTAAACTCTTACTAAACTTTGTGTGAATAAAAGAAAAGTGTCAAAACATAACAGAAATATGTATTTTTGTAAAATGTGGATGTAATGGAATATGTAAATTATCTCATAATTCATCATAGTACAATGATTTGAAAAATTCCACTGCTTGATATTTCAGCATTGAATTGCCCTAAGTAGCTTTAATAGACGATTACGGAAAAGATGGCGTCGGGGGGCATTTGACCAAGATGCATTGCGTTTAGTGATCGAATTTCTATAGAATCACCGTTGATTCCATTATAGAACGCAATGCATCTTTGAAATGAATGACTTGAAAGGAACTCAGGCTACTTTTCTGTAAATCTGCCGTGGAAACTTTTTGACACCTTGATTATTTTTAAAAAGGCAGCATTTAGTATATTTTAGGCTGTGACGTCACCAAATTTCTAAATGCTAAACCAGAAGAGCGACAGATCTCTGCTTGCCACCATATTGTAGACCTTCATAAACTATGGTTTTCTTGAAGATTGTATGATTTTTCATCTATTGATTTAGGATTTACAATGATTTTAATTTTTCGAAATTTTCCATAAATTCTTTCCAAAAAAATATAAATGCCGCCATTTCTAATATAATCAAGATATCAAAAATTGCCCACGGCTGATTCATAGCAAAGTACCCCTGAGTTCCTTTCAAGCCATTCAATTCAAAGAAAAAGGAAAAAGAATTTTACACCTACCTTTTAAAGTTTTGAAAGATTTGAGCCCTATGCTTTCAATTTTCAAGATTGATATACATGATATGCATATTGACGTCATCGATCGCGAGTGAGTGGCAAATTGAGTCCATAATGGCGGCCGCGAGCTGCGAAGCTTCGGGCGCACCCTCTTTTGGCACCANTTAGTCTTTGTTTAGAATCTGTTTGGTCGTGAGTCCTTGTATGAGAGAAAATAAAAACATCAGATTGAAAGCATTGAACGAATACAAGGAATCACGTCGTCAGTCTACGCGCCACTTATGTTCCTATTGTTTTCATCGATCGAAAACATCAAATACAATAGGTTCTATATAGATGGACCCAGTCCCCCTAGCTAAGTTGCCTTTTAACTCCGTTGATTTACTTTAAGTATGTCTTTCGTCACAGAGCTAGTCAGCACTACTTTCTTAATAAGGTTAGATCACGTGCCTAGTGTTTGATTGGTTGATTAGATAAAACTTGACAGTTAATCAACATCCGAGTTTCCGTTCGATGTTCGAAAGAAAGGAGATGTTCTATTTTTCTTCTGATTTTTCGTCAGACTTAGTCCTTGTTTAGAATCTGTTTTGTCGCGAGTATGAGCGAACAGTTCATGGAGATATAAATGGTAGCTGGGGCGAATACAAGGGCTCGCGGGGCTCGCATCGTAAATTTAGTAAATGCCGACTAACTGAGAAGCGGCATTAGCTGAATACTTGCTCAAAGATTTGCAACGAAGGAAATCGCAAAGACAGCAAAGAAGACAGTTAAATCAAAGCAAACTGCACTCAAGGATTAAGGCACATTATTGGTTGGATTTCAACTGTGCTCATTGAGTTTGCCATCTAAATATCTCATGTACTTTGTGCCGATCTTTGCCAGAAGTCAAACAAAGAAGAAACATGGGTGATTCCTAACAACAAACGTCGACAATCTCGCAAAGAAAGCAACTGCTGTAAGCTAACACATTACCTCCTGAGGACGAACTATTGTAAACACAGCTTCGTCAGGGTGTGACAACAAAAATAGAATAATGTCTACAAGTAGCTACATCGTTGCAGGCCTTTCTATTCTCCCAATGATTCTTGCAATAATTGGTAACACAGTATTCTTGATTACATTGCTAAAGACTTCTTCATTACACACGCCGTCAAATGTTCTTCTTGGAGCCCTGTGCATTACAGATCTTCTTGTGGGACTGATAGGTCAACCATTGTATATTGCAATCATTCTAGGCGAATCACCTGTTCCATGCTGTCCACCACACGTCAAAGCCTTTAACTTCATGTACTCCCTAAGCTGCCTTACTTCTTTCGTGTTCATCCTATTGATAACTCTAGATCGCTATGCAGCAATATGCTATCCGTATAGATACCTAGTGCATGCGAATTGCAGGAAGCCTGTCTGCATTACATTTGGCACCTTTTTAATAAGCCTTGCTCATGCCATGGCCCTAGTGACCGTTTACGGAGATTTCGCAGACAAACTTTTGCCCATAGATGTTGGTGTTCATTTGCTGGTCATTATTTCCGTGTTGATAATGTATGCTAGAATTTACAAAGTTGTGCTTTCTCAACAAAATCGTGTTGCATCGATTGAAGATAGTCAACAGTCTAGAATCTCACCAACAGAGAGGAGCAGAACACACACAGTAACAATTATCTTAGCTGCTTTTATTGCCAGTTACGTCCCACAAATCGCTTGTGACGTGAATTTCTTACTTTTCTACAGGGGACAGATGGTTCATGCCTTAATGTTCGGCGACTGGCCAGTTTATTTTGTGCTTCTGACTAGTTGCTTGAATCCAATAATCTATTGTGTAAGAAGTCAAGAAATACGAAATGCAGCAAGGAAGATTTTTGTTCCACGTTTGCGATTTGGAAGAAATTCGATGACTGTAGCTGCAAATGTAGAACAAAGTAGCGAAAGAAGAATGAATAAAAGAGACATCTGAATTGTGACTCAAGTATTTTTGACTGCATGAAAGCATCACAGAAGTTTTAAAATCAGATCTCATTCTGTTCATTTTTATTGAAACTTTTATGAAACATTCATGAGAGTTGATAACTTCAATTGTCTCAATTTTATACAGTTGCAAAGGATAGGCTTCAACCATGTGCGATAGGGCGATAGGGCACCAAGTGTGTATTAGTGTAAACTTTCAATCAGTAGTGAGCCACCCTATACCCTAACCTATTGTTTGTGTGTTTGAAGTTATTTCTATTTGTAGTGAGCAACTTCATCGCTCGTCCTCGAGTTAAAAAATTTTCAGTAGTGAGCCACCTTAAGTGCAAGTCCACCTTGACCGTAGTAAACCTCCGAGGAGAAATAGTTGTCCCCGTTTGTGGTTTACGTTTAAGGTGGCTCAATACTAAAAATATTCCAATTCGTACACCAGCGATAAGGTGGCTCACTAGCAATTAGAAATAAGTTCAAAATCATAAGCAATAGGTTAAGATGGCTCACTAGCGATAAAAAATTACACTGATGCACACTTGGTGCCCTATAGCGAAATAGTGGTTGCTGCAAAAGCTGCAGTTTCTTTGTTCTCTAACAATGTCAAACTCAAGAAAATATTCCAAGAAAGGGTTTTAGCATTTTATCTAAATTTTTTCAAGATGTGAAAAGACTTGATAGTGTTGTGTTATAAGTAAACAACATGATTAACCCTTCTCAAGAGGTAGACAAATTCAAATACGACATTAAAACCTTTTTGCAATATCTACCATATTGTATTTGACATGTTTGAAGAGAAAGGAACTGCTGTTTTGCAGCAACCACTTATTTTGAATTTCCTTTGCCATAAATCAGCAGCCACTTGTCAGATGTCAGATTAACTCAAACAAGGTTTCAAACCCTACGTTGACGCCTATCCTATGCAACTGTACATCTGAAAAACGGGGTAATTGAAGTTACGGCTCCTCCACAGCAGCTGAACAAACAGGGTGCAGCTTTTTTGAACGCCCGGTATAATCATCAACATATAGTGAAATTTCTACTCATCCTGTAATGAGGTAGCCACAATATTTAGTATTCTGGATTCTGGTCGACTTAGTTTGAAAGTGTCATGCTTTTGTTAGAAAGCTGTGTTTCAAGATTGACGAAAACCTTGAGGACTTTTCCAATTGAGGACTTTTCCATGATTATGTTCTTACCTGTAATATTTGATCAAAGGCTAGTCTTGATTGAAAGTTTCAATTAATTATTAACTATTCTACCATTTCACGATGTACAGTGCATACGTGAGTCGACCAATGTTCGAGAGGGTGCCCAAACGAATGCAACATCATCGATCAAACATGACAGAAAAAGAAACGTTTCATGAAGTTTTTGATGAAATCAAGCTTCATAAAACATCGCCAAACATCACCCAACAACGTAAAACAGCCAAACGAATCAAACGTGTTTGATCCAACAATGGTCGATGATGTTTTATAGCAATGTGTTGTGTGATTCGTTTCCCCAGGGCTTAAAACGTCGTTCAGCAATGTTTGATCATAAACAATGTTGGATGATGTTTTATGATGTTTGATTCATTTGGCTACGGCTTAAGGAACAAGGGCAGATTTCGTAGCAACAGCAACAGTTATTTTTGATTGACATACAATTTCAAAGCGATCAGGGGCGTCGCCAAACCTAAGAAAGTGGGGTGGACTTCGTAAAGAACTAAGTTCTGAAAAGGTATACCTATCCATTTTTACACCGTTTTGTTCAGGAACAAATACTGCTCTGAGAAAACTGGGATGGACATGTCCCACCCCCTGACGACGCCCTTGGAAATTATTTGCGATCGCTGACAAAGCAATTTCTCTCAATCAGCAAATCAAAACAAACGAAGCCGCAAAGATGCCGCGAACCAGCATGGCTAACTATGTCGTTGTGTACGCAAAAAAGCTTTAGAGAAATCGTCAAAAAGATGGAACTTTTTTACTCACCTTGTTGATGAAAATTTTCCAGCACATTGAATTTTGCAAGAATGGAACCTGTATTCTGGTTCGGAGACATAACTAACATTTAGGGTCATTTCACCTTGACAACCAGATACTGTTGCTTAATCCTTTTTCGATCCTCTACAAGCTCAGTTTTACAACATAAGCGATATTTCATTGTTTTATATCAATATAGCGGAGTTTCTTTAAAATACACTGAACAATTCATTTGGCTGTTTATGAAGATCATCCAAAGATAATCTGGATTTCCACCAGGTATCAATAAAGAGTTAGATCATTAAATGTGCAGCATTTTTTTAAATCTTTTTTATTCGTTGGTTTTTGGAATTTTCCAGGAAAAACACATTTGTTTTCCAGAAAGGACTTCCAAACCATCTTATCATGGACGATACTATATTTTTAAAGCATATAGGTAATCAAGATCAACCTTACATTTGGCGTCCTATAAAGCGCACTCGGAGCGCACTATATTTTGTCCTAAATCGTATTCTTGCCCCTTGCGTTATCTTTATTCATGAAAAAACCTTGATAAATATGAGTTTTCCCTCGTTCTCTTGCCTGCTCTCGACATATTTCATATTTCATTCTTTTTTTTATACATGGCATGAACACCGCCATTCCATTGCTCCAATCAAGTGCAGACCACAGAATATAAATAAATTTTATTTTTATTCTGTGTTCAGACTGTAGTTCGGGTTCATCAGTGTTCGCGCTTCTGTCGACTACTGTCAGCTCTTACGTCGCTACTTTTGGAAGTTTGAAACGTGAACAATTGCCGCTTGGGAGCAACCTCGACCCCAGGGCCTTTTTTCTCCTTCCCAGTCCCAATATAACAAAAGGCCCTCGGGACAAGGTTGGCTTGGGAGCTGTCCGTGATTGACAGAGGCGCAAAAGCCGAATTTTATTCTTCGAGTGTTTTGCTTGACGCTGCGCTGCCCAGATAAGGCTCATTTTCATGACGAAGGAGTTGGGAATCAAGTTCACAAATAGAATTAAAACCTCTATTAGGAAGACATGTTTCGTTACTCGAATATCAAACGAAATACAAAATGAACTACGAGTAAGCTGCAGAAACAACGCATGCAAAACAAGTTGCGGTTTTTACGAGATTGTGTTCTATCAGACGTTTCTGATCCGTCGGGGTTTTTTTTGGTCTGTGACCTCTCAGGCTTTTTTGTCATCAAAAATCATTCCTGTGAAATAAGACCCAAAATATTTGATTGTTAAAAACAAAGGTTCATTGTGTACCTCTTTTGTTTCGATGGAGGTGTGGCGGAGGAGTGTTGTGGGTTTTACGCAATAGCCTCGTTTTGGTTAAGAGCTTCATTCAAGAAATTTTTCGAGAAGATGGCGGCCACGCGAAGTAAGTATGTTATCAAGATTTTGCGGCTTTTTGAAAATCTGCGTTGTTCGAGCAAGCTAGACGAGTTTTGGTATTACAGAAGTGTATAGGAAGGGTTTATCCAAGTAAAATTATGTTGCAATGTTTCTCTCTTGGATAATAGTGCAGAAAATTAATGAACAAAGGTGCAAACGCGATAGCAGCGCAGCTGGTGTGTGGTTAGTGAGTGCAGTGCATGCAGTGTGAGTGCTTCATTCGTCGTCTGTCCAGAAAAGATTAGTGAATGAGAAGGAATGCCTCATTGTTATATGGCAAAGGCTTGCTCCTTATTTGCTTACTAATTTCCAGCTCCCTCGCTATTTCTGCAGAACAACGCCTTCCATTATGACTTACTTACTTATTTTGTTCAAACTCTTTTTGGAGAAAATGCTGATCGACACAAAGCCACAACCAAAAATATTAAATAGTGAGAGAGAGAGGACGGCAGGGACTCACTTTATGTAACAGCTACGAGCTTGCTACACTGCATGATTCTTTGATACATTTTTTTTCAGAATATGTAGTGTATAATCTACTTCGAAATCTTGAACGAAATACAGGAAAATCGAAGCAAACTATAGGCTACAATCCTGGGCAAAATATTTGGAACAAAGCCGTGTTTCCGCTTACTATCTCAATTATTCTTATTTTCACTTTTTCACAACCCCCTTTCACCCCCGAAACAATGTTGCGCGAATACATCTGGCATCTTGAGGCTGAAACATATCAAATCAACATTGTATCGGGGGTGAGGGGGGTTGCTCATTTGAAATTGCAAAATCTTACGTTGTTCCGATATATTTTGTCCAGGATTGTAGGCCACAACATCCCCCAAGCGTTAAGTCTAGACTGCAATGTGGTGTCGTTTCTTATCAGTTCTACCTAGAATACATGAACGAAGGAGATGTCAAACTGTCAAATGAGTCTGATAACAAGTTCAATTCATACATAAGCAGTACAATGATTTGATATTTTATAGAACCTAAAATATATGAAACAATTTATAAGCAAGGAACTGGTCTAATGATTTCCTATAACTAAGGGCCTGTTTATATGGAGGAAAGTTACTCAGATAATTATTTGGCTAGCTGAATAACCTGCCATGTATATAAATTCAATGCAATCCTTGCCATAGGTAAAACATCGGTGCAATCCGCACCTATGACATTTGATGCAATTGTAAGATTGTGAGTTTGGAACCAGTGATGATTGCACTGAAAAATCATATATTATTGTTCAGTGCAATCCTTTCTGATTGCAAGACTTTACCAATAATCCCAATGCAATATGACAGGGGTGGCGCCAGGGGAGGGCTAGGGGGGCTACAGCCCCCATCGGAAGCATCTAGCCCCCCCGTCAGAGGAAATTTTTGATTTTTGTCGGAGGAAATTTGGCAAAATGACGTACGAAAGCAGCATGTTTTGCCATTTTAGCCCCCTTGTCGGAAGTTTCAGCCCCTCCGTCGGAAGATTCCTGGCGCCACCTCTGCGATGTGAGGATTGCATCACTGTTTGTAATGCATGAGTGGCTTGCCAAGTAAATTTCATCAAAACGCATCCTTTTGCCAGCTCAGCTTGCAAGATAACTTGCCTATCCTGGCAACATACCTCTGCTAGACAGGGCCTGCTAGAGATGCTTCAGTGCTAACAGTTTCTTAACATTTGCTATTTAAATCCCTTTTCTGCGTCAACTAGATTAATCTTTTGAATATTAAACAAATTATAGATTTGTATATGAATGAAAATCATTTTTCAAAATTTAGGGAGAGCTTTTTTTAACAATTTTTATTNAGCCCCCTTGTCGGAAGTTTCAGCCCCTCCGTCGGAAGATTCCTGGCGCCACCTCTGCGATGTGAGGATTGCATCACTGTTTGTAATGCATGAGTGGCTTGCCAAGTAAATTTCATCAAAACGCATCCTTTTGCCAGCTCAGCTTGCAAGATAACTTGCCTATCCTGGCAACATACCTCTGCTAGACAGGGCCTGCTAGAGATGCTTCAGTGCTAACAGTTTCTTAACATTTGCTATTTAAATCCCTTTTCTGCGTCAACTAGATTAATCTTTTGAATATTAAACAAATTATAGATTTGTATCTGCATGAAAATCATTTTTCAAAATTTAGGGAGAGCTTTTTTTAACAATTTTTATTTTCAAAGATCGAGACAAATTTTTAGTGATTTGTTAAGAAAATGTGAATCACCGCTTGTCACCATTTGAGGTGAAGGTGAAGTTGCGGTTTTAGCACCAAGCGCTGGGATGGCAGAAATAGCTAAGCGCTAATCGAGTCCGCAACCCCTTGTCATGACACAAGAGGTGCTGGTGGGATTAGAACCAAGAGTACAGTAACTACAGAAAAGCTGTATTTCTCCCTGACACACTTTGCAAACAATTTCAAGCGGTGCTTGTTTAGTATATGATATGTGTAATAGAAATGTTTGTGTATTTCATCAAGATATGAGCTGTAATGAAGATAACAAATATAGAATAACACCCTGCCAAATGTATTTTTTAAGAAAGGATGTGAATCTGATATGATTCGTATTGTTTCACCAAAATTATCTGGTATAAGATTCTTGATCAAAATATCAAACTCTTTTTCAGCGTTAAAACTAGCACTTGTACAGCTGCATATGTCAGCAAACAAAAGTCAGGTCCTATCTAAAGCAAGATCATTGATAAACGAAGCTGCAAAGAATGGAGCCAAGATTGTTTCATTACCTGTGAGTTATTTTACATTATTACTTTTTGAATTATTATTTTAAATTCTTGAGAAACTATTTCTTTAACTTATATGAAATAGTCATGCAATAGTTTAACACTACTATGGCCAACTGCAAACTGAACTTGCCCAAGCCTAACTTTCTTTCCTCAGTCACTTATTGCCCCTGCAGCAACTTCTCAGCAACTTTTACCATAATCGACTGAGGAAAAAAGTGAGACTTCGGCAAGTCCAACTGCAAAAGAGAACTTTACCATTATTTTGAAAGAACTTCTTCTCAATTCTTTTCATTTCTGCTGATGCATAGTTATCATTCAGAGATCAATAACATTACCAAAGCGGTACCAGATTCAGGTAGCTGTACAAAAACCATGCAACATTCTCGAACTCCTAAATTACTCTTACCTTAAAGTAGTATGGTGATAGTGGCCAGATTACTGCTAACCTTAGCATTGTTATTTTGTACAGGAATGGCAAAAAGATTTTGAAAACTCTAATGCTAGGTTTAGGAAGCTTTGGAAAATTAAAAGTCTCTTTAAAAGTTTTGAGAGACCTTTTTGCAGGGCAGTTTTCATGACAAAAAGAAAAAGTGCCTCTCAGAAAAAATCAACTTGGCACATAAGAGGGTGGTAAAGGGGGGGTCAGGATCACGAATCACGGGGAAACAAATTTTGCTTTTCACGTTTCACGTAAATAAATACTGGCCTTTCACGTTTCACGGGAAAAAAATATTGCCGATCACGTTTCACAAAATACCCTTTACCACCCTCACATAAGATTATGATCAGATAAATTGCCTTTTCCATCTCAATAAATTAAAGTCGATTTGCTTCAGAAAGATGTAAGATGGCTTCCAAATAATATTATATTTTCTCTATCCAGGAATGTTTTAACTCTCCCTATGGGCTAGAGCATTTTGCAAATAATGCTGAAACAATTCCTGGAGAATCTACAAATATGCTATCAGAGGCTGCCAAAGAACTGNTAAATTGCCTTTTCCATCTCAATAAATTAAAGTCGATTTGCTTCAGAAAGATGTAAGATGGCTTCCAAATAATATTATATTTTCTCTATCCAGGAATGTTTTAACTCTCCCTATGGGCTAGAGCATTTTGCAAATAATGCTGAAACAATTCCTGGAGAATCTACAAATATGCTATCAGAGGCTGCCAAAGAACTGAATATCCACATTGTTGGTGGATCCATTCCAGAATCTAAAGATGGTAAATTGTTCAATACTTGTACAATATTTGGACCAGATGGTGTTTTGTTGGAGACATATAGAAAGGTATTATGATTATGTCTAAGATACCTTTATCAAACTGGGAGCTACAATCTTAGAACAAGTTTTTAAAGGATTCCCAATGATATAGGAATTTCAAAATCCAGCAGTCCTTATCAACAAAGATTTGCAGGACGTATTGTGTGTTATGAAAATAGCAGGGATGTACAGAACTCAAATCCCATTCCTTGGTGCCACTTTCCGAAAAGAGTAGATTTTGCGTGGTCAAAGTAAATTCCTTTGATTGTTCTCTTTTCAGTAGACTTACGAGATAATTGTATCGTATTCTTTTGATCTCTTCTGAAATCGATAGAGATTTCAGGTATGAGAAAACTTCTGCTCATGGAATTGGAAGACTTCTGAGAGATTGAATGAATAGTCGTACAAATAATGGACAATCGAATAAAACATGGTCTGTTCACTCAACTGACTCATCTCAACTTATCAAAAATTCCCAGTCTATGGTCTGATAAACTCGGGTGATAAACCACCATTTAGCGTTCAAGATGGTGCTACTGTATACCCTTTTCATTCAGCTTAAAATGGGGACTACAAAAACAGTGTCCACTGGAACTAGCTGACATCTGGCATGAAACACGAGACAAAATTAGTGCTGTGGTTAATGAACCAAGTTTATAATTTGGTCAATGAGCTAAGTGAACAGAATGTAGATTATATCGAGGCTAAAAGGCTGTATTTCAAAAGAAATAACGTTAGTTTGCGAATAGGTCTATTCTCACTTTTTAGGGATTTTCTCTGTGAAATTTGCCAACTCTACCGTTGTCAGACTGCGCATATTTTGTCACCTGAGATTTTCTCTGCGATGCGTACCGTGTTTAGAAGAGACTTCGGATACCCGATAAAATCCGCCAATTAACAATCATCTTAAAAATGACCTGAAGGGAAATGTTTATTAATGCAAAAGAATACCACTATTGATATTGAAAGGTGGAAATTACCGTTTTTATTTTTTTGATATCTCATCGCATTTTCGAGTTATCCAATTTTTAAATATCAGCTGATGACGTCATTTTGTTTGCAAACCACCAAAATTGTGTATAGAAATGTAGTTTTGGGTTACAGTTGTAGGAGACTTTGCAGCCAAGCTATTTAAATGGAATGTAAACTATGATGTTTAGGAAAGGCACACGCGTTGAGAAAATATTTTGACCAAATTTACTTGTTGAACCACAGTCATCCTTGTATATCACTTTTCACTTTATGCAAACGAAATGACGCCATAAGTTAATGGATAACTTTTTATGGTCATAAAAATACAACATAGACAAATTACAATGCGATACCACAGGGAGAATAAGAGTGAATTACAACCCTATGGCAGTTGCGTAACCGACGTAAGTTACCTTTAGTTCAAAAACTAAGGGCCCCTGACCGCTAGGAGCCCTCAAAATGTGTTGCATGATTGTTTCTACCGTGGTGAGATCAGTTTTTTCTTGATATAAGGGGGCCCCTACTCAAAAGTACACAAGGGCCCCGGTCGTCTCCGTTGCGCCACTGCCCTGTGGCCTTTACATAGAAGCACAAATATGCATCTATAAATACAGGGTGTCCTCAAAAAAATTGTTCGACGTTTGATTGAATATTAAAAATGACGATATAATGAACGGGCTCCATGCAAAGATAATCCTTCCCTAAGATCTTTAATTAATTTTAGACACCAGAATCTTGCAAATCCACTGAATATTCATTGAGCTGCAAGCTCTTGAAGTTCAAGTTTGTTCGAAAGCTGAAACCAGAGGCTTCTCCATAGCATTTGTAATGAATGTAGCATAGGGGTGTCGTTTGTTTTGTTTCTTGCTTATTTCAGAGCAAACCAAATGGGATTTGGAAAGGACTTTCGATAACTAAACTCTCTCGGACATGAATTCAAGCGTATGCATGCTTTGAGGAATTCTGTCGAGCAAAGTTTGGAAAAGCAAATTTTGACAATAATTACAAGAATTACATTACTTTCGAAATCCTATTTGGTTCGCTTTGATTTTAACGAAAGGTATGGCATTGGATAACCTTCCTTTGTCACGATTTTGGAGCTTTTGTGCATAGAAAGTCGCTTTGAGGTCTCTGGTTTCAGCTTTCGCACAAACTTGATCTTTAAAAGCTCATAACTCAATGAATTTTGTGCGGATTTGCAAGATTCTTGTGTCTCAAATAAATTTAAGATCTTAGGAATAGGGGTATCTTAACATGCAGCCTGTTCATTTTTTCGTTATTTTTCAATATTGAATCAAACATCGAATAATTTTTTTAGGACACCCAGTGCATTATGGATAACTCAAAAATAAAGTATGATATCAAATTAAATTTACGCGGGATTCTTATCANTGTCTCAAATAAATTTAAGATCTTAGGAATAGGGGTATCTTAACATGCAGCCTGTTCATTTTTTCGTTATTTTTCAATATTGAATCAAACATCGAATAATTTTTTTAGGACACCCAGTGCATTATGGATAACTCAAAAATAAAGTATGATATCAAATTAAATTTACGCGGGATTCTTATCATTTAGCGGTGGTATTCAGTTCAGGTCACCCCCAAAAGCAATCAATTTTATTATTTTACCAATTTTTTATTCACTTTCAGATTCATCTTGCTGATCTTGATATTCCAGGGAGAATGACTTTCATAGAATCAAATGTTCTCAGTCCAGGAAACAGGCTTGCAACATTTAACGCAGGTTAGTACGCACAAACATAAGTACATCATAGCTCCCAAACCCGGGGGTGGGTACTTGACTTTCATTAGTACTGGGGTGTGCACCCCAAGACCTTTTTTTTCACTCGGCTCTAGAATTTTTCACTCCAAAGTATAGCCGGCTTTAGAAAAAATCGGCGAAAATCGTACTCCAAAACGTAAACCGTCAAAACATAAAATTTCAAAACTACCCACTGAGAAAATAGCTATATTATCAAAATGAAATGAGATATTTTGATCATATTTGGGGTAAAGATACTGAATATTTATTTAGGAAAAGTCACGAAAACTAAAAAGCTCAGGATTTAACCGAAAAAATGACCTGGAAAAAACTAAGAGGGGGATGAATGAGCCCCCCCCCCCCCCGGTCCAGATATAGTTAAAGTGAATGACCTGAGCTATATGGCGCGATCTATTAATAGGAGAAAGAAAAACCAAGCAAGCCAGTGTTTTCTTTGGCTTTGCTGTCTTTCGCCACGCGCTGGATTGTCAAATAAAATAGGCTATTGATAAACCTACGAGATCTCTCTCATCTTTAAACTCAGGTTATTCACTTTAAGCTTTCCATGGTAAGGGCCATTCAAAGCATAAAAGTACTGCTCTTTAAATACTGAAAAAAGTGATAGAATATACCCTTAAATGTAATTGTACTACATTTTTACTGCAAATCATACCCATGAATATGGATTCTATTACAAAAAGGTGCCCTAAAAATGTCGCCACCACATACCATAGAGTACTTAAGTTATGCCCCTCCCGCCCCATGCGATTGTAAATTTTAGGTGTTCTTTAGGTTTTCAATGAGGTAACAGAGGATATCTTCTTGAGCTCTTTTATCATTTTTTTCATTTTAATTTTATATTATTTAACCACGGTAACCCCGTCAGTCCTGTGGAGATTGCTTTACAGGGAGCCGTGCAAAAAGACTACAAAGTAAAAACATAATTTACAAATGTTGCTAACTTAGGTTAAATAGCAACAAAAAAAACTAAAAATGTCCATAACAAAATTATACGAAATTAAATCAAAAGAAAAGTGAAATTATCAGGTCTTTTATCTTGTATTTTTAACTTCTTTTGTCTTTGATCGTGTCTTTTATCTTGTATCTTTTGTCTTCTTTTGTCTTTGATCGTGTCTTTTATCTTGTATCTTTTGTCTTCTTTTGTCTTTGATCGTGTCTTTTATCTTGTATCTTTTGTCTTCTTTTGTCTTTTATCGTATCTTTTATCTTCTTGAGCTCTTTTTACGCAGGCTCTTTAATCGATTCTGTTGCGTCTTTTGTATGTACTCTGGAAAAATAGCCAGCGCCTTCGTCCAGATGGTGAACGTCTCCGATTATCCGCCGTTAACGGTGTAATTCTGTTACCGGGTGGCGCTTGATTGCTTTCTTCGTAATCTAAGACAAGCAAATTTATTGATAAGAAATAAACATTTATTATACTTTCACCTTTTACTTTTCAATTTTCTAACTGAGGGCACCATGGATAAATAAGACAACATGAATGAAATGAAATGAATGAACTGTTAGTAGTAATAGAAAGATATAAAATTGAACTTACATAAATTCAAGCACAATTTCAGAGATACTTTAAACCCAACAATGTGCCGTAAAAACGATAGACTTGCCCCAAGTCTATTTCATCTGATTTGATTTGATTTCACATTTTTAAGGAGGGTAACCCTTCAGCAAATGCTGATTTTCAAGGGGCCCTCCATCTAAAATACAGTACAATGATGTTAATATAATATAACTAAAAGAAAAAAATAACTTATTTACAATAAATGGAATGTTTTATTAATCTAATGGAATGTATAATGCTAATCTAGTCTAAAATATCTACAAATCGCTCTAGTCTAAATATGGTTCTTGAAGGCATTAAGTGAAGATGCCTGCTTAACCTCAGTTGAAAGGCTATTCCAGTTTTTTGCACCTCTGAACGAAAAGCATTTTTGTCCAGTAGAAGAACTTTTCAAAGGTAGCCTTAAGTCAGTGGTTGTATTTCGTAGGTTGCGTGCGGCGCAATCAGCGTTTTTGATGAAAAGTTCGCTAAGATATCTAGGAGCAAGGTCGTTAAGGCATTTAAAAACCGTCATTTTTGATTGTCTATCAATCAACTGCTCGATCGTTTGCCAACCTAAACTTTGTATCAAAGGTTTACTAGGAGCATCGAACTGACTATTAGTCACGACACGAGCTGCTCTGTTTTGAAGTCTTTGCAATTGTAAGATGTCAGTGGAATTGCAGCAACCCCAGACAGAGCAACAGTATTGGAAGTGAGGCTCAACGATGCTACTATAGAGAGTTTTCACGACTGCAATAGGAAGATACTTTTTGGCGTATTTCAAGAAGCCAATTGCACGCGAGGCTTTCGCAGTGACCGCTTTTATGTGCTCCTTCCATGAGAGATGTTCGTCTATTTGGACACCTAAGTATTTAGTGTTACTTGCAACTTCGACACTCGTCTCGCGAATGGAAGGTTGGAAAGTTTGACCGGAAATCTCGAGATGCTTCTTCTTATGTTTGGTGGTAATCAACATAGCGTGGGTTTTAGTTACGTTAAGGGATAATTTGTTCCCCTTTAGCCACCTATCAAGTTTCCCTAGATCTTCATTGATAGCCTCGTTCAACTGAGAAATATCTTTCGAAAAGTAATAAAGACTTGTATCATCAGCATACATAGACACTTTCGAGTTCTTTATAATGCAGGGAAGGTCATTTATGTAGACTAAAAATAGGAGTGGACCGAGGCAAGAGCCCTGTGGGACTCCCACTTCGATACTGTCCATATTAGAGTCTACACCATTAACTCGACAATACTGCTTTCTGTTAGAAAGGTAAGACTTAAACCATGATAGCTCCCTACCGAGTACGCCATAGTGCGCGTCATCAAGTCCGTCTGGCAAATCCCTTTCCCATAAATCCCGGATCCGCCATTCCAACATCAGCATCACGGAATGTTGGAATGGCGGATCCGGGAACTATGGAAAAGGGATCGGTAAAGACGGACTTCATGAAATAGACTTGGGGCAAATCTATAAAAACGATGGCATTGAGGATACTGGACACTTTGTGTTGCTCTGCCGTTCTTTTGATATGCAACGACGAGATCCTCTCACTGGAGTTTTGCCAATACAGTAAATCCCTTCGTATAAGAACCTACAAAAATAACAACCTCAAGGCTGTTTTTCCTAATTTGTGCACCTCGTAATTAAGAACCTGTTTCAGTTCGAAGAATAAATATGTTCTTATTACAAGGGTAATAAAGTTGATTTTTTGATCGTCCTCGTTCAGTTCAGAAAGAGCCATGTATAAGCGGGGATGGCTCAATGGCAGCGCGCTTGACTACCAACCTGAGGGTTGGTGGTTCGAGTCCTCGGCCTTTCGAGCCTGCTGCGTAGAGTGAGGAGAGTCGCCAACTCTCTGTAATTCCAGGCTAAAGGAATCGCGAGGTGTGGTCACATCGAGAGGAAGGACCAGGACATTGCTTCGATAAGCTTAGCTTCTCAGTGTCCTAAAACTACCTTCGGATGCTAGGTAGCAATATAGAAGAAGAAAAAAAGATCCATGTATTCCTACCAAGCTCGTCTTCAATAGGTCCATCATCATCTTCATTATCATCAACAGCATTATGATGATCATCATCATTTTCTACGTCTTCCTCATGCGTCTTTGATAAGTATTCATCTTCTGAGCTGTCAGCTTTAATTACGAGTCGTTGCACTATGGGGGAATTATACAGATTTAGGGTAACATCAGCTTATAATCAATTGAAACAAAATTTTGAGAGTAAAAGAGCCCAAATTTCCACCAAGATGAGATTATTCGAGAGTCTCTTGAGATTGCCACCTGCAATACACCTGCAAAAATGGCACCAAGTGGAGACTGCGCGCAGGCTAACCAAGTGAGGCTCAGAGATATGTAAAGAAACCAAGGGGTGGTGGACAAAATTTTACTTGGATAAAGATGATCGAAAAAGATCTGGAGGCAACAAGGGTGATGGTGGCAAAAGAGGATGGAACAATATTTATAGCAACTGATGAATATCTAGCAAATAACAGTAGCCGCACTATGTCGAAATAGACCAATGGCAATGGCATGCAAGATTGATAGGTAGTAAAATGTCATTTACAAAAAGACACCGTCGAGCAAAATCATATTACTCAAGGGCGGAGCAATAGTAAAGAGCCTTTTCTGTAGCCAAAGAGAACATTGCAGTACTCACCGGAAGCGATGCAAATCACCAATAGCACTAAGTGTAGAGCTTTCTCCATAATTTCTTGAGTCCTTAAACTTTTTGAAACACAAGGAAATCTTGTATATTGTATGCTCAGCTCTGCTTGCTGCCTTTTACCAGAGATGATCGAAAAGCAACCCAAAATTCGTTATTTATACCATCAATTAATCAATGAAAGCTTGTTCAAGCTTCTACGTCATGAGCTTCTTCCCTAATGATAAAGACAAAGAACAGGCGCGTAGGCGCGTAGGCACTCCCCATTTCCTCTTTTTTCAGAGAATTAAACATAATCAGTTCAATAGCCAGAGCAGTCTTCCCCACAATTGACCTTTCAGCTATCTTTAAAAGAATCTTGAACGAGCAAGATTTTTCTACATTTTATAAGAATTTGACGTAATTTTTATAATATGCACAGCAGTGCAGGATGCTTTTCAACTGTGCACGTAAACCTTTTAGTATCAAATCCAAATCCCAGATTTTGAAAACTAAATGGTGATTCAGCGAAAACCCCATCGTGTTTTATTGTAATGCCTGTAATCCCAGATTATCAACAAAATTATTAATAATGATTTGGAAAGAAACTATTCTTCTTCCTTATAATCATTTTAAATTCTTCTTGCATATTTCTTTATTCCATCTCGGAAATTGGAAATCTCTTACTGCTAATTACGGAGGGGCTACCATGGAATAAAAAGAAAGAATGAAAATGAATGAAAAAATGAAACTGCTCGTTTGCAAGAAACTTGTTACTACTTCCGTGTGACCAAGAAGTGAATTTTTAAAAATTGTCAAAACTTGATTGTATCTTCGATCCTCGAAATGTCTTTACATGCGTTGATGGAAAGGACGAATTTTGATTCTAAACATCTTTCAAAGTCTTTAAATGGCCCCGAATGATGGCAATCTGTGCTTTTACGAGCTATCTGGTTTCGACTTTTTGACGCATACTCTGAAATCACAAGAAATGATTGTCAAGATGAACGCTTCCACACTACCACTTGATTTTGTTTCTTATATCCTTGAAAAAGCTCTTAACCGTATCTTTTATAAGAAGTCCTTTATAACAAACTCAACTCTCAGATCACTGAAAAATTTAGAAACTCTAGTACTGAAAAATATTACTTAAGAAACTTTTTTATTACGTCTGAAGCTTTTAATTTGCCTGAAGCATCCTTTACTACTCGGTACTACTTGAGTAATGCACTCTCCTTCGCAGAGGCTGTATTACCGGAGGACGGATGATATGATCCGCGCCGAAGGCGCTACAGCCTCTGTGAAGGAGAGTGTGAGTAATGGATAAACAGAGACGTAGTTCCATAAAACTGGCTATGAAATGTTCACGAAGGCACAGGAGATCCCCATCGATAAATACAACGTGAATTCGAGGAACCTTCTAAGAAGCTACTAAGAAACTTTCAGTACTCAAAATCTGATAAATTTAAGAAACTAAACTAAATTTAAGAACATAAAATAATTTAAAGATCGATAACATAATCAAATTTTGCTGATTTTTCAAAGTTTCATTTTTCACGGGGTCAACTGGTAGATATTGTAGAAATGTACCGTATACTTTAGGGATAGAAGCTCTTGCACCGATCACAGATACCTATCCAATGAAATTGGAATCTGCACGAGATGAAGAAGTGTTGGCTAATAGTTTTGCAATTATTTTGTTATCAAAGGACAGCCTGTTTAAATCATTTAATGCAACGAAAAGAGTTGCCGCGTGTAAAAAATTATCCAGCAGAATACATTGCAAACTGTAACTTTTAAAGCAGCTGAAAGAACATTAACGAACGTCAAAACTAGGAGTATTCCAAAGAAAGACTTATCAGGCATCCCTTGAAATTGACAAAAATTTGCTAACGACATTTTCTATTTTGTAGGTCCATGCAAAGTAGGCATTGGGATATGTTATGATCTACGCTTCCCAGAGATTGCTCAAATTTATGAACAGCAAGGTAATGTAAATAAAGATGTGAAGCCTTTTTTATTATCCTGTCGCATTTCTTACAACTGCTGGCTGACATTTTAAAATTCCTTTTTCTGAAGTCACGTTGCTGATGTTTTAAACTAAAGTCTTTCTCAAATTAGGTGTCACGCGAAAATGTCTACGAATAAATACATTTGAAGTGTTTTGTATGAGTAATTTTGCGTAATCGAAATATTTCTGGAGACAGGATTGTAAATTACTTACATAAATCAATTTACGATATGCAAATTTTTGTTTCTTCATTATCAGAAACTTTCTTATTACAGGTTGTAATCTGCTTATATATCCTGCTGTATTTAACAAAGCCACTGGACCACACCACTGGGAATTGCTGCTTAGAGGAAGGTAAGTCCAATATTTCTACTGAATGAGTCAAAGTAAAGCTACCCCTTTTGAGTCCAGTCTAGTGGATCAACTTCGAAGATTTTTAGTTTATTTCTATCGACCAAAAAGTCAGAGACCAAATCACTTTCACTTAAAATATTTTTTTTGTCACTTAAAGTATATCTCTAGTATATTTTGATCAATTTTATGACACTTGAGATGACACGACTTGGTCTCTTTGTCAAGGTTAGACCTTCATTTGCAACTTTATTGACTCACACAGCACCTTGGTATTACCTAGCGTCAGCCTCACTCGCTGCAAAATTTTGAACTGCTAAAGGAAAGATAAGGCTCATCATCTAGTTGCCTCGCCAAGTACCAGTATCCTTGGTTGCAGTTTAGGAGCTGTGCTTTTGACCTATTCTAATTGATATTGCATTTGCAAACTTTGGGGTTGAGTCGATAACGTACCTTGGAAATAAACTGTGGCAATTTTTACCGCAAGAAATAAAACAAGCAAACACCCTTTCTATTTTTAAAAAACAAATTAAATGTTGGAATGGTGATAAATGCAACTGTAGGCTCTGCAAAGTATATATCCCAAAAGTTGGGTTTCTAACAGGATAGATGTCTTAATGTGCTTTTATCTTGTATATATTGTAAGAAAAACACTTTTTAACCATTTATTTCCAGGAATTGTAAATTTATCTTTAATTTTAGTTTAGTAGGCCTTAATTAGCTTTAATTCAGCTACCATTTATTCAGCCTACGTTAAATAAATAACTGATGATGATGATAATGATGATGATGATGAAACTTAAAGTAATGACTTCAGATTTGGCTCGGCTTCCGTCTGATGTATGGCAACAGCATTCTGTTACTGTATAACTTTTGGCTCCATTTTTGATACTTGAAACAAGATTCCGTTTCTGATAAGCAAATCAATACCGGTTTTAAAAATGGTTTAGGCTCGGTGTTTTGTCCCCTAATCACATTATCAGATTTTCCATTCGTCATTTCAGGGATTTCGTTTCTTGTCTGATTTATTGAGACATTTATATGATTTTAAGGTTTTTTTCTGAATATGCTGTGTAACTTTTTGATTCAATGCTTCTTAAAAACTCTCATTACCTTTTAGGGCACTCGATCACAAAGTAAGTATTGCTTGCATTTATAGTTAAGAATTTAGATTTCAGCTTGTCTTCCCCGGACGTGGCGGTTTGATTCCAGGTACATAATAGTGTAGTCCTCACTTCTCAAAAACTGGCTGCCGTCTAGTATCCGTCAAAGCTTACAGGATGTGCCAAAGAAGCTTGTTCGTATACTTGTTCACCGTTTGGTGGCTAGATAGTGGGTAAAATGGTTCCTCGAGATGGAGCAGTAGATAGACAGTCAGAAAAGAAATTAAACACTTACAGAGAATGCTTAATACTTATAAGTTAAAGAGAATCGACTGCCTTATATGAGATGTTTTAGAAATAGAACACAGATAACAAAGCCAGAAACGTGCCATCAGTTGAACTTACCTTATGGGGGTAATTATTTCACACACACAGCTGGACTGGATATCAGTATCTCAGCAATTGGCAAAAGTATATTACCAGTATTTCATGAAGATAGTTATGCCCAGATTTTCTTTGATGTCATGTTGTCAATTTTGATTGAGTGAAACAAAGATTATGACATCATTGACTGTTTTGTATTGAACAATATAGAAAGGGATACTTATTTTTCAACATCAACTTTATTATTCCTTATGACTAGTCATTTGTAATTACTCATTTAAAGAAAAAACATTCAACAACAACCATTACCTGCAAATAGTTGGTTTCTACTAATTTTTAATTTTGTTTTTATTTAATCCTTTGTCAAAATTCACTGACCACATTGTAAAATTACCCCCTTTTTCCAAATCCTAGGTCCTAGGATTTCAAAACATTTCCCCCCTTGCTCAGTGAATCCACACACAAGCTTGCGTATCACTTCTTGTATAGAAGTGCACCCACCGGGCTCGAGACCTCGCATGATTTGATTGGTTGACCTTTGACGGGCATCAAAAGAGAGTGGCTGGAGCCATTTTTATGGTGGTCGATTCTCCATAGTATGTTAATACTTACAGGAAAAGTCTGTCTTTTTAGAAAAATCTAAAAGCTGATTTTCCGGCATTAACACAGCTCTTCTGGCTATTGAATATGGATGCAGCTTATAATGCGACCCAGCACTGGATAGAATATTTTCAAGATATCACAAGTTTAAATTCTTTGATGATCGAAGACCAATAGCGACTTCATCGAAAGTAGAGAATTTAACCACTAAGCGATATTGTCTACATGAAAAATTCGGTTTTTACTTTCTATTTGAATTTGTTGGGCAAGCACCTGATTCAAAGTCTCTCGTCCCCTGATCTTTTTCATTTGCAAGGTCAATTTTTATGAAACGTGCTGACAAGGAATTGAAAATATGTCCATTGAGAATTGGTAATAAAACAGGAGTACAGTTTCTTTTATTGTTTACATTTATCTATTCATTGTTCCCAACAGATGTTTGTGGCCGGCTGTAATCTTGCAAGAGATGATGATGCTTCTTATGTTGCTTGGGGAAATAGCACAGTCGTAAACCCATGGTAAGATGTCATTAAAACAACTAACCTTCTCTCACAGCTTCCCTACGTTAGCTCCTTCCCTAGCCTCTGTAGTGAAATAGACAGGCGTAGCAATAAGCGATCACAGAAAGGATGATGTCAATAGGCATATTACCTTGATGCATTGGACTCGATCATTGAATTTTAATAGGACTGCTGTTGATTTTAATAAAAGAATGCAATACGTCTTGGTACAATGCTCTTGACCTTCTTTGTTATTGTCTTCCACACAATCTTGCCATTGTTCTTTCATTTCGATGTTATGTATCATGTCTTCTTTCGCCATGCTACAGTTTTCATTTACTGTTTTTAAATTTCCGGTTACTCTTTTCTTTATAAACGTACGTTAAGAACTAAATTCTTTGTTGTATCGGTATGCACACACCGCACCGTAGATTGTGGTGAACTCTCCAGTGCCTAGGCAGAGATAAATTCGAAGAGAGATGTAAAGATCGTTCTCGATACATAATCTCTAGATTTAGATTAGTGGAAAATGCACCGATAAGGCTAAAAGTATGACAAGTAGGCTAGCCATAAATATTGACATGTTTGAATGTCATTATCGGATAGAATCATGCCAGAGGAAGATGTTCATCTTTATAAGAGCAACTCTCCACCATCCTGCTTCCGTCGCTACAGATGGGCAAAGTGCAATTACTCAAGTTGCCTTCTTGGACAGGCGTCCGCGCCAGGTATTCAGAAATTGTTTTTGCGGTTGGTATCCAGAGTTTTATAGTCTATGAGTTGACTCATCAGAGTTTTATTGCTGGTTTTGAATGCCCTGTTATGATATGAACTATCATTTTTTCTTTCAGGGGTACTGTAGTGGCAAAAGCAGGAGCGGCAGAAGAGATCATATATGCTGATATTGGTAACTATTGGTTGTTTTAATATGAAAGTGTCTGATGGAGAGTTATTTCGATTCTTTGTTGTTTGCAATTGACCCATTCACGTTAGACTGAACAGAATTTCAAATTTAATTTACAAAATGTTACGATAACGAGGAAAGTTTTCAATCGACAATTATATGGCATGCTTCCGAGGACCCGAAACGAAGCCTCCGTTCGATCTCCCGTGAATGTGTCTGTTCGAATATTCACCATTTAACAGGATAACCATTTCTGAGAACTACCCAACGAAAATTCTCAGCTGGTTCCGAGCCCGGTGGGGCACTTGACCTCAAAATATACGGGGGTGTGCCTCTGAGATATTGAAATTTTCACCCTGTGTGGAAGCCATTTTTTTAAATTGACTACCCTGTCTGGGAGAAAACTTGCAAAAAACAATAGCAAACTTGCAAATTCCTTGTCAAAATCCTGTATGAGAGCAATTATTTCAAAACTATACACCCCTCTGGGAGCACTTTTGTGAAAAAGGATACCCTGTTTGGGATCAAAATCACTAAAAACGATACCCTGTCCAGCGGCACATACCCGCTACAAAAATTATCGAAGTGCCCCAACCGGGGTTCCGAGGCGATCTTCTGGTTTACTCTCCAGTAATATGTAGGTGGATATATGGGATGGAGGCGGCAAGTATTTAGATATATCCTTTTATTTTCAATCTAAATTCATGTCTTCTCTTCGAAACCTCCTTTTGCTTGCTCAACAAATAAGTCAGCCATCCCGGTTTCTGGCTGTCTTTTGCGGTTTCAGTTGTTTACATTTGCAAGTTGACCAGTCGGCCGTTGAAATCCCTTTGTTTGCAATCTCTAATCGCTTGTTGTGGCCTGTCAATCAAAAACAATTGATGCTATTGTTACGAAACCTGTCATTGTTTGGGCCATAACTATGGAAAGAAATGGCTGATTTTGATTTCAACAAACTAAATTATTGCAACTAAGTTGGTTTTTTATTGAATGATAAAGCAAATATGATTGTGTGGTTTGTTGCTAAAATTTCCTTAATCTGCAATGTATGTTGCTCAGCCACTATACTTTTGGCGAGAATATATAATATTTGCTCCATTCACAGATACCGATTACGTTGAGGAGATTCGCCAACACATACCAACTCGCACCCAGAAAAGAAACGATATCTACAAAACAGAATTGGTTTCAAGTGGCTGAATTTCCTTGATCAAGGAGCTGCAGAGTCGTGGTAAATCATATTAAATGAAATTTAGTTTGTATGGTGAAACTTGGTTTATATAGTCAGTGTATGGATTCCAGTTTTGCCTTTTCGATATAGAGTGGCCAGTGAACGCTAAATAGAACCTCGTGAGCTAAATTTCTTCATTCCATGTGACACTCATTTAACGTCTATTTATTTGAAAATTATAACAGCGAAGCAATTTGTTTTAAATCGTCAAACAAGATGCTTTGGATTGCTCCAAGATCACAATATTTATTTTTTTTTATTTTTGTTACTTGCAATGAAGAGATATTTCAAATTAAACAATAGTTAGTTGTGCCGAATAGCTCCAAGTATGACCAAAGCGGATAAAGGATTTTAGAAAACTACTGGTAGATCAGATTTTAAAAATCATCTCTAATTATATTTATCGTTTAACGATAGATTCTCTTTTGACTTTGTTGCGTTTATGTTTTTATGCTAAAATACCGGATAGCCAAAAATGGTATATTGCTTTTGAAAAGTCGCGAAAAATTACTACGTATGCAAATGTCATTAAATTTTTATTTGGTTATTGATTCTGGACATTTTCAAAATTTTAAATTCAAGCGATTTCTCGATTTAAGGTAACAGCTTTGTCGCATGCTATTAAAGAGAAAGACATTGTCTCCAGTTCCGTCTTTCTTCTAAGTCCTAGCTTGCAATACAGTTGCAAATGTCACAAAGAAGATTAGAAGTGGGGTAAGGTGCCGGGTAAAAAGGACCAGAGTGAGGCAAATAGGTCATTGAGACATTCATGGATTTAACTCTTTGTCTGTTTTTTTAGTTCTCTGTGACTCTGGCACACAGGGTAGGCAATGGGCAATAAGCTCGATTCATATAAACTAAAATCCAAAATTAGTTTAACGGAGTCCCTCATTCATCATCAATAATCATAAAATCCAACTTCGCTGAAACGACTCGAAGAAATGAACGTTTCCTTGTAAAATATGCTAAATATCACTGTAATGTAGTAGATAAGTCTTCAGTTTCATTCTGTAAGCCTTGCTCATCCTCTAATTGCTCAGTAACTGGGAGTTGAATGCGATTTTTTTTCTCCGACAACTTCGCCAACTGCAACTCCAGTTCAGTGTTTGCATCGCGAAGGGGATTCCCTCTCACAGCGTATCCGCCATCTTCCAGGTAAAGTAGCGCGCCGTCCCAGACCTCTGTGAAAAGGTCTATTAGCTGTTATTGTGCTTTGTTGAAGAAAATCAGTTTCTATCATGAACAAAGACAATTTTATTAATTGAAAAAGCTTCAAGTTTACAACCAAGGATATTTG
>REGM01000273.1:196071-248260 GCA_004194415.1 Aurelia aurita | reverse complement strand
CACAGGTGGCGGAGAAAAATTGTAGATTTGATAAAAATTGATCTTACTTGCCAGTTAATTGTGTCACAGTTCTCTCATGTCTTCTCTCTGTCAGTTCAGCTTCTATTTGTATCTATTTAGGCCCTCGTGGTGTTGTGCGTTGTGTTGTCAACACAACACAACGCACAACACCACGAGGGCCTAAATAGATACAAATAGAAGCTGAACTGACAGAGAGAAGACGTGAGAGAACTGTGACACAATTAACTGGCAAGTAAGATCAATTTTTATCAAATCTACAATTTTTCTCCGCCACCTGTGGTATTAAGGGCTCATTAGGGAGAACTTCCATGCTAGTTAGTCAATAACCGAGGGCATACAAAAAATTATTTGCCCTCTTGTCATTCATCGTGATTGTCATCCCTGAAGATCTATTGTCCAAGGAATAATGTTTGTTGTCGGAGCGAGGCTAGTTTATTGTTTCCTTGGAAACAAGCACATTTGGCGGTAAATAGTTTCTATTTGCAAAGATGGCGGACAGAGAGACAACAAATGAGACACATTTGTGATCGGAGAACCGCAAGTTGTGCAAAGACTGTATTCGAAAGATCATTTCTAGCAATCGCATGAATTAATCATACATTTTTAATGACAGACGAAGAAACAATCAAATGAATAAGTTATGTGATTTCTCTGCAGAGAACTTTCTAAGAAGGGTCAAGTCATAGATAGCAAGTGAACAGTCCATGCATGAATAACAAAATCGTCACACAAGCGAGAGACGTTGCATTGTGACGTCGTCCTTTCTGGAGAAGACAAGGTTACGGGCTCCGAAGTCGAAAGTCAACTCGGATGAAAGAGAAGCTTTAGATTGTTTAGGTGTTGCGGTCCTGGAAAGTATCGAGCTTCGATGATCGCTAAAAGCCACTGACATCAATAATAGTGACACAGAGAAAATCAAAACCTCGCAGGGCAGGACCATCAATTACTTCTAGACTATGTCGCTGACAAAAGTTGTTTCAAATAGTAGTGGATATTATCTTCAAATGAACAAATCTGTTGTGAATACAATGGAATATTCGTCAACAAGTAGGGAGAGCCTCGCGATATTTGATCCTCCACAATCTGGAAGCACGGGAAGCTTACCTTCAGAGAAGAATTTGTCTGCAAACCAAATTGTGGAAGAAGAGGAAAAATCTCAAACATGGTCAGATGGATCAGTTTTCTTTGGCAATTTTCAGAATGGTCACAGACATGGAAAAGGTCAAGCAAAATGGCCAAATGGCGAGGTACACCTTGGTGCTATCTTCATGCTAGACTGGAAAGTTTGCTTTTTGCGTGTGCTAGTTTGATTGCCAAAGAAAAATTTCGTGGTGAAATTAGCGCTTGAAAACAATAGAATAATGATGCAATCCTTTGTTTAGCAGCTATAAATGTGTTGCCAAGATCAACAAATTCAAAATTGTTTGCACTTGCAATCTTATTGCTCTCACAGCAAACAATCCAGTCTCATCCAGTCTGGAAAGTATGACACAGGTGCAACCAAGATTTCCGGATTAAATGTGCATTGTCACACCTGAAATTTCAAAAAAAAATTATGAACAGTGGAGAAAAATAGACTATTAGTGTAGTTACTTTTCTTTGGGGAGCTTTAGCGGACCCCAGTGTGTAGAGTATGGCACTTTTTGAGGAGATCTCTGGTGTGCACAAGGAAATTTATTTTGTTCTCTATTGTTTATTTTGAAAAGCCTGTTGAAAATCTCTGGTATGCAGGTGCCATACTTTGCCCACCTGAGCGCACCCACAGCCATTGTTCTCTTGTATGGCCATGGTCTGTGGATGCAGTTTGAATTCTGCTCTGTTTATTTAAGTCCCCATACTTGCCATCTTCATGTCATCTTCAGTTTTGTATGCTTCTCTTCTTGGAGAAAGCTCAAAGTCCTTAGGATGAGTTGGCAACTCAGAGTTGCCAGATGATATACTAACAAATACTTGATTTCCCCTAATCCTACCTTCCTATAAAATGCGTTTTCTTTATTTGAAGGTATACAATGGAGACTTTGTTAATGATAAACGAGAAGGCAGAGGTGTATATACTTGGCCAGATGGTTCAAAATATGAGGGACACTTCAAAGCTAACAAGAGATTTGGCTATGGAAGATTTGAGTTCCCAAATGGAAATTGTTTTGAGGTAAAGCCTATGCTTCATTGATTGTCACAAAAATGTCTTTTTTCCCCCTATATGAATCAGCCAAGGAATAGAATAGCAGGACTGCTAAGCAATTGCCTAACTGTTTAGTACAGGATGAATACAGTAAATGCTTTTTACAAAAAAGTATGGTACATGATGACAGGGAAATTTGGAAGACAATTTGACCATTGACATCCTCCATAATTAAATACCACACAATAGCTGAACGGAACACTTTGCAAAATGTAGAGATTGATGTTTTAAACTATAATCAAATTAAAGTTGGGATTTTTCAATTATGTGTCATGCAAAAGTTGCCCAATCCACCATTTATTGTAGCCTGTCTGGATACTGTAATCCTTGAATGAGTGCCCCTCTCAAATGAGCTCCCCCTTTAGAGTTAAGGGACGCACTGTGCAGATGTAGTTTGTACTCTCATTTCATTGTTGGTATGCAAGCTCTGGAGGTTTGAAATGAAAAATACTATATTTGATTACATTCAATGACATACTTTTGTTACAATGTTGGTAACATCATAAAATTTGGAGCGATGGCCCCTCAGAAACCTTGGAAAAATCTATTGAGTACCCTGGACTTTCGCTATAGGATATACAGTACTGATAGAAGATGTGATCAGATAAGCAATTAAACTCCCTGTTAGTGGCATTTAGACGAAGAGAAAACATGTGATATGACAGTTATTGTATGTAAAAAACAAATAAATTTGGAGCATTTTATTAACTTCTCTTTAAAGTAATGTTATTTCAAATCTTAAAGTTTCAGATAAATTGCCACCTGCCTTCACAGCAGCTTGAGAGCAATTATCATGAGGGCAGGTGTCTTTCACCACAATAGATCATTCTGTTTTGACTATAAGCTTCAAATGCAAAGAAAAAGTCACCTTGTAATAATCTCTTTTGCCACAGTGCAACAATTTATGCAGTAACAAAATCTGATTTTACTTCTGACTTAATCAACTTTTCTGAATAACACTAGATAATGCTGTATATGGTTGAGTACTGTATATGGTTGAAGGTGTTGTGGTACCGTGTTGTAATCCACTGACTTTGCAGCCAGAACAGTCAGGCGGATGGGGTTCAAATCCCACCAGCACCTCTTGCATCATGACAAGGGGTCGTTGACTCGATTAGCGCTTAGCAACTTCTGCGATCCCAGCACTTGGCGCTAAAAACTGCAACTTCACCTTCATATGTTTTATAATTTTTTTCAAAGCTTTCTCTAATAATCATTTATTAGCTAACCAGGGCTCCAAAAAAGAAACTATCCGCTCTTGACAGGCCACGAAAATTCGTACACTGGACCGATTTTGAAGATTTATTACTTAATCTTTAGCAAAAAATACTGAATTTGGTTCTAGGATTCTTTGTGCATTTTTTAGTGTAATATTTCTTGAGCTATAAGCGAGTTTCTTAAAATTTTCGGTCTTCAAAACACTGAAAACGATCAAAGAACGTCGATCAAATTTTGTAAAGAATGGAAATGAATGGACAAAGAGAACACTTTTGCGTAGTGATTTGGGTATTTAGAAATCGATTGGTTATAATCTGCTGCACGAGCATTAGTTTTATTTGAGAGTTTGGTACCCAGGGTAACTTGTAGCTCAAACGAATGTTTTCTTACTCAGGCTCTGCATCATCAGGGAGTAATGATCATCGCAAATCTAGCTTCAATGATAAAATTGCTTGATTTTGAAATAAATTTTTGACGAAAGAAACAATTCCTGTAAAGGCTGATAAAACAAGAGAGATAGATTTTCATGGCCTAAAATATTCCGAAAAGATTTCAAATTTCATGACAAATACTACAGATTCATAAGAAATTGGCGAGTGCTGATAACCGTTATTCTTCGATACATTTTAGATACTTACCACATGGTATTATAATACATTGCTATTTTTAGGATATTTGGGAAAAGCCAATTTATCAAAGCGTTTATTGAAATTTGTTTGGAGAAATTCCTCTGGTTGTCTGCGAGATAACCTTTTTCTCCGTTGTTTGTAGACTCAGTGTTTTGCCAAGCCATGAATTCCTAATTCTATTTTTGCCAGTTTTTAGCGATAGTGGCTTGCCAAAATTTGACAAAAAAAGCAAGTATGTCACCAAGAAGACTTCTTGGATATGGTCCTTACTCTTTCGAACATTTTGGCCCCCTCAAATCTACAGTNTCATGACAAATACTACAGATTCATAAGAAATTGGCGAGTGCTGATAACCGTTATTCTTCGATATATTTTAGATACTTTCCACATGGTATTATAATACATTGCTATTTTTAGGATATTTGGGAAAAGCCAATTTATCAAAGCGTTTATTGAAATTTGTTTGGAGAAATTCCTCTGGTTGTCTGCGAGATAACCTTTTTCTCCGTTGTTTGTAGACTCAGTGTTTTGCCAAGCCATGAATTCCTAATTCTATTTTTGCCAGTTTTTAGCGATAGTGGCTTGCCAAAATTTGATAAAAAAAGCAAGTATGTCACCAAGAAGACTTCTTGCATATGGTCCTTACTCTTTCGAACATTTTGGCCTCCGCAAATCTACAGTACTTACTCAAAATACTTTGAAGCATTCATTCCCAATTTTACTCCAATAAACAGAGACGTAGGAACCGGCATAAAGTATCTATCGAAACTTCCCTCAAACTAAACAAACTGATTTTCGTCATTGTAGTAACGAAGAGAAGAATTGTTTTTATTGCAACTGATTTACGGAATTATAAACCTGTTCTTTTGAAGAAAACCAATATTTTCAACAACTGACACACAGGAACGCAACCGTTCCGTTCCATATCTTTCCGTTCCGAAAAGTGGAACGCTCAGGTGTTGCGTTCACACGAAAACGCTTCGAGTAACACCGTTCCGTTCCTTAAAATGGAACGATAAAAAAGTGATACGAAGAGTGGAACGATACGCAATCGTTCCGTTCCATTCCCGTGTGAACACGCGATCAAGTGCAGAACTGGTCCAGAAAACGGAACGATAAGATTTTTGCCCTCAGCGCATGTGTGGGTGCTGTTGTTGCTGGAAAGAATGGAAAAAATGAAGAAACAATTGCTGAACGGAACGATTGTATTCTCGTGTGAACAGAAACAAAATCCGATACGCAATCGTTCCGTTCCAGTGTGAACAGTCTAATTTTGCGTTCCAAAAACTGGAACGAAGATGGAACAGAGCGATTGCGTTCCCGTGTGAACAGGGCCTGAATCAACAAATTTAAACATTTTCGATTTAATTTTACTCCCCGAACAATCTTATCATAGCGTGTATAAGCTCAATAAAAACAAAAAAATAAAGTAATTGAAATTATGCTTTGAACAGAGTATTTATAGTACTTCATGACGTTGTTTCGAGCTAAGCCCGTTATCAATTCCTCAGCTCGTTTCGAGCTTGACAAAACAGGCTTGGCTCGTAACATCGTAAAATATTATACTCTGTTTGAAATGCGATTCAGATTATTTTTTGTCTTGTTTTTAATTTTACTCCAATTTGATTACAGGGCATCTATGTGGATGACATTCGCAATGGGCCTGGCATATTTACATATTGCTCAGAGGGCGTTCAGGACATCGGTATCTGGCTGAACGAGAAATTAATCAGAATTTGCAAGACGCTAAAGAACTCGTTCACCTTTAAAAACTATTCTCGACATTCAATCAATGCCATTGATAAGCAGGCTGAAATAAACAATGACAACAAAGCTAAAAAGAAGACAAAATCGAAATCCGAAGAACCTCGGAGTATGCCTCAAAACCAGGTCGAACAACCGACTCCTATCTGGAACGCTAGTGAGGAAGTTCTTAGGACCATACCAGAGAAATTCAACTATAAAGACATTATATATTGCATGAGAGACAACTTTGGACCAATTGGTCCGTTAGAGACGAAGTCTGAAAAGTTAATCAACGCTGCTATAACTGGAGATATATTGATAACAGAAGCGATTCTGAAATGTGGTGATATACATCCTGATGTCGCAGATAGAACGGGATTCGGTGCTATGCTGGCAGCTGCTGTAAGTTGCATATACCGGTTGCCCCAAAATGATGTATCGGCGTTTGCCAAACCGTACAATCATGAATATGCACCGATTTTAATGAAATACCTATCATTTTGAAGAAAAAAGGTTAACTTAGATGGAGAAATTTTTATTTCACTAAAATTGGACATATCAATCTATAGTTATGAAGAGTTTTCCTTGGAATCTTTATTGAAAATTAACGAGAAAAGCTAAAAATTACCATCAAATTTCGTCCAGTTTTAGCTTTAATAAGATGACAATTGCTTCAGTTATCTTCTTAGGAATGTATATAAGCAACCTATATACATTTACATGTAAGAGAATTATATTTATCATTAGGCATTGNCTCGGAGTATGCATCAAAACCAGGTCGAACAACCGACTCCTATCTGGAACGCTAGTGAGGAAGTTCTTAGGACCATACCAGAGGAATTCAACTATAAAGACATTATATATTGCATGAGAGACAACTTTGGACCAATTGGTCCGTTAGAGACGAAGTCTGAAAAGTTAATCAACGCTGCTATAACTGGAGATATATTGATAACAGAAGCGATTCTGAAATGTGGTGATATACATCCTGATGTCGCAGATAGAACGGGATTCGGTGCTATGCTGGCAGCTGCTGTAAGTTGCATATACCGGTTGCCCCAAAATGATGTATCGGCGTTTGCTGAACCGTACAATCATGAATATGCACCGATTTTAATGAAATACCTATCATTTTGAAGCAAAAAGGTTAACTTAGATGGAGAAATTTATTTCACTAGAATTGGACATATCAATCTATAGTTATGAAGAGTTTTCCTTGGAATCTTTATTGAAAATTAACGAGAAAAGCTAAAAATTACCATCAAATTTCGTCCAGATTTTAGCTTTAATAAGATGACAATCGCTTCAGTTATCTTCTTAGGAATGTATATAAGCAACCCATATACATTTACATGTAAGAGGGATATATTTATCATTAGGCATTGCAATTTGGAGAATGAACATGACCGCTTTCACTTTTTGAAGCTGAAACTTTGGAAAATGAAAGTTTTAGCTCTCTTTTTAGGTATGTACAAAAATAAGTCCCAAGCAAAATAACCTGTAATTCAGGAATGATATAGCCGATTTTAGTGAAATAAATTTCCACATCTAAGTTAGAATTTCTGCTACAAAATTATTGGTCTCTCATTCGAATCGGTGCGTAATTAATAAGACATTTTGGCAAACGCCGATACATCATTTTGGGACACCCTGTGGATTGATTACAACGTCGTAGTTGTAGCTATTGATAGACCTGCCGGACGCTCTAAGCCACGACTCATACTCATACATAGCCAGAAATCAGACTAATTTGTGTAACTTTTACACATTAATATTGTTATTAATGGCGGATGGTCTAAATAAGACAAAAAGGCTCAAAACTTATATTTCTAGTGCTTTAAGATTGGAAATAAAAAAGGTGAGTACAAAGGTTACTGTTTATTTAGCCATAAAGTGCAAATATTTAAATGTTATTTGTTTATTTGCTGTGCAGTGATTACCGCCGACAGTAAACCAAAACAGATCGGAAAATTAGTCCAGCTTTTTTACCTGTAAAATCACGAATTCTAGTTTGATGTCATCCCTACAAAACAAGTTTGAAAAGCAAGTTTTGGTTAGAGTTATTACTTTATTGTTTATAACAGATTTGCCCGGTCTGCTTTCGAGTCATCCGTTATGCTAATATTTTCTGCGAGAAATGAGGCCCTATAAGGGGTATTTGAAATAAGAAATAATTCAGATTTTCAGAGAATTTAACTTTTTAAGTTTAGAAATATGAAATAACAATAATTTTCAGATACGAAATGAAAAATCGTAAATTTCAAACGAAAATGAATCAGTTGATATTTATGAAATATTCGATAATGGTCATTTTGAAATATGATATAATAGCAAAGTTTCAGAATGATATGCGAAACAATGTTACCCTCCCTAACAGGACCTCATAAATGAACTTATTTATAATAGAATTCATTTACTCTGATTGGCTGATTTCGAATAAACGTAAAGTTTATATTCTCGAGATTTAGTTCTGCTTATAGGAAAGTATGTGAGGAGATTATGAATCTGAGCAATTTCACAGAAATCCTTTACTTGGATTCGTTTGATCTTTTCAAGGAGTGGCTATGAAATGCTAGCGTCATTTTCACCATCAGGGTAAATTGTTTATAAAAGACGCAAATTTCTATCTTCTTTGTTGTCTAATACCCCATTCATACTGGCCAGTTAAACCAGCTTAAAATAAACCAGGTTATTGAATGCTTGCTGCGTTCTAATTGGTCGATCCAACAAATCGAATGCATTTGATTGGTCAAAATTTAACCTGGGTTAGACAAAGCTGGTTTAACTGCTTCAGTGTGAATGAGGTATAAGGGCTCAAATTTTGATATTATCTTTGTAAGTAAGTAAGAAGCAAATTTAATTTGCTCTCGATGATTGATAAACTTGATAAATATTCGCGATTTAATTATTTGCTTGTCCGTTAAAATTTATTAAAATTAGGATCTCGATGAAAAATCTTGAATAACGCGCATCGAAATTTTTGAAAATCTCACCTTTATTTTCTTGGTACTAACTCGTTTATTGACCTTATTCGTGGCAGCGTAGGCGTCAGATCTTCTCAAACTTTAAAATCAATCGCGTAAAATGTTACTAGCCTTTTATTTCAAATGAATTGCTTTACAGGGAACTTTAGGTAATTCGCCAAAATCCCAGAAAGAGCATTTTTGATATCAACAATATTTTCAGAATTACAGCATATTTTATCTTTCTGCCAGTTTTGAAGCTGTGAAGTCATCGAATTGCTAAATCTTAAACCATAAAAGCTATAAACTTTTGAAGTTTTCTTGAACATTATATTGAATTTTTCCCAATCAATTTAGAATTTATGGTGCTTTTAATGTTTGTCAAAACTTTAGATACTTCCTCTCACACATCGTTTCATAAAAAAATCGCTGTAATTCAGAAAATATGATAAATGATGCTCTCGCTGGAATTATGGCAAATGTCGGTAATACGCCAATATATCAAGTCTTGAAATCCCTAACCCTGACCCTAAACCGAGCGCTAAACCTAACCCTGACCCTGAACCTAATCCTAACACTTCCCCTAACCCCAAAACTAACCCTAACCCCAATTTATTTCAATGTTAACCCTAACCCTAATTTATTTCAAGTTTTGATATATTGGCGTACTCCCCAAATATCTGAGGTTTGTTTGAAGCCATTCATTTAAAAGATTAGGACAATAACGTTTTACATGATTAATTTCAAAGTTTTGCTAAGATTTGGTGCCTATACTGTTTAATTATTGACCTTATTTGTGCCTCTCCACAGGTAAACTGCCATGCTGATGTTCTCAACTGTTTGCTCGACTTCGGTGCAAGTGTGAACAGACTAAACGATGAAGGACTCTCTCCCTTAGCTGCCTGCCATGTATTACATTACACTAATCAAGACTTTGTTGATAACATAGCCGAAAATATACCGAAAGAAAACATCTTTAATAGTATTGAATGGGAGAAGCAACGAGGATGCTACNATTATTACGACATAAGCAATCGTAGATGCCCAAGGGAACATAAAAATGCCCACCCCCCGTGCTTGGCTTGGTGTAATTTTGTAAATGAATTTCGACAGAAGAAAGCTATTCCTTGGTGGCTATATTCATTTCTATGTTTTACAATTTTCAGGTTTTACATTTCTATTCAAATGTGTACCTAAGCACGGGCATGAGCACGGGTCCTTGTCCAAATTTACTACGCTTATGTATATGATTGAGGAGATTCCCCCGACCATCGAGTTTGCAGTTTAGGCCAAAACCCAAAAGCTCTGGTTTGGAGGTGGAGGCAAATTTGGACTTTCAAGATTAATATTACAACTCTCAATGCATCAATATCAACATGCAAGGTATTTATCTTCAAGTTAACTATCGAGGAGTACTTAAAAAATTATTAGGGATTGATTCGACCTACATTCTTATCGCTAGCCCCGATCAAATCTGTTGCCTTTTTTTTGGGACACCCGGTAGGACAGAATCATAAGCCTAAGTTGCATATACTTTTAATGTCATCCCTACAAAATAAGTTTTAATAACAAGTTTTGATTAGAGTTATTACTTTATTCTTTATAACAGATTTTCCCGGTCTACGTTGGAGTCAATCGTGTACTGTATGCTCATATTTTCTGCGATAAATGAACTTATTACCCTGATTGGCTAATTTCGAATAAATGTAAACTTCATATTCTCGAGATTTAGCTCTGCTTATAGGAGAGTATGGGAGGAGATTATGAATCTGATCAATTTCACAGAAATCCTTTATTTGGATTCGTTGACCTTTGCAACGATTGCCTATGAAATTCTAGCGTCATTTTCACCATCAGGGTAAATTGTTTATAAAAGACGCAAATTTCTATCTTCTTTGTTGTCTAATACCCCATTCATACTGGCCAGTTAAACCAGCTTAAAATAAACCAGGTTATTGAATGCTGCGTTCTAATTGGTCGATCCAACAAATCGAATGCATTTGATTGGTCAAAATTTAACCTGGGTTAGACAAAGCTGGTTTAACTGCTTCAGTGTGAATGAGGTATAAGGGCTCAAATTTTGATATTATCTTTGTAAGTAAGTAAGAAGCAAATTTAATTTGCTCTCGATGATTGATAAACTTGATAGGTATTCGCGATTTAGTTGTTTGCTTGTCCGTTAAAATTTATTAAAATTAGGATTTCGATGAAAAATCTTGAACAATGCGCATCGAAATTGTTGAAGATCTCACCTTTATTTTCTTGGTGCTACCTCGTTTATTTGATTTTATTTGTGGCAACATAGGCGTCTGATCTTCGCAAACTTTAAAATCAGTCGTGTAAAATGTTACTGCCCGTTTCTTGCAAATGAATTGCTTTACAGGGAACTTTAGGTAATTTGCAAAAATCCCAGGGAGAGCATTTTTATATCAACAATATTTTCAGAATTACAGCATATTTTATATTTCTGTTAGTTTTGAAGCTGTGAAGTCATCGAATTGCTAAATCTTAAACCATTAAAGCTACAAACTTTTGAGGTTTTCTTTAAAATTGTATTGAATTTTTCCCAATCAATTTAGAATTTATGGTGCTTTTAATGTTTGTCAAAACTTTAGATACTTCCTCTCACACATCGTTTCATAAAAGAAAAAACGCTGCAATTCAGAAAATATGATAAATGATGCTCTCGCTGGAATTATGGCAAATATCGGTAATACGCCAATATATCAAATCTTGAAATCCCTAACCCTGACCCTAAACCGAGCGCTAAACCTAACCCTGAACCTAACCCTAACCCTTCCCCTAACCCCAAAACTAACCCTAACCCCAATTTATTTCAATGTTAACCCTAACCCTAATTTATTTCAAGTTTTGATATATTGGCGTACTCCCCAAATATCTGAGGTTTGTTTGAAGCCATTCATTTAAAAGACTAGGACAATAACGTTTTACATGATTAATTTCAAAGTTTTGCTAAGATTTGGTGCCTATACTGTTTAATTATTGACCTTATTTGTGCCTCTCCACAGGTAAACTGCCATGCTGATGTTCTCAACTGTTTGCTCGACTTCGGTGCAAGTGTGAACAGACTAAACGATGAAGGACTCTCTCCCTTAGCTGCCTGCCATGTATTACATTACACTAATCAAGACTTTGTTGATAACATAGCCGAAAATATACCGAAAGAAAACATCTTTAATAGTATTGAATGGGAGAAGCAACGAGGATGCTACATNCATTCATTTAAAAGATTAGGACAATAACGTTTTACATGATTAATTTCAAAGTTTTGCTAAGATTTGGTGCCTATACTGTTTAATTATTGACCTTATTTGTGCCTCTCCACAGGTAAACTGCCATGCTGATGTTCTCAACTGTTTGCTCGACTTCGGTGCAAGTGTGAACAGACTAAACGATGAAGGACTCTCTCCCTTAGCTGCCTGCCATGTATTACATTACACTAATCAAGACTTTGTTGATAACATAGCCGAAAATATACCGAAAGAAAACATCTTTAATAGTATTGAATGGGAGAAGCAACGAGGATGCTACATTCACAGAAACGATAAGAAGACGATTCTTTCCATGTATGGTACTATTCGCTCTACAAGTAACGAAACAGTTCGAGGCAAGGCTAGCAGGAAAGCATCAACTTATTCTGCACAAGGTAATTACAATTTATCATCATGATCATCATCATAATCATCATCATCATCATCGCCATCATCATCATCCTCGTGATCATCATCATCATTTTATTTGAAGGGTTTGTGCAAGGTTAGCAGGAAAGCATCAACTTTTTCTGCACAAGGTAATCACAATTCATCATGATTATGATCATCATCATCATCATCAACATCATCAACATGATCATCATCATCATCATCATCATCATCATCATCATCATCAGAGGCCGATAAAGTGTGGGAACAGGGGAACGCCGTTCCCAGGAATTTTTGGCAAGATATTTAGGCCGCAGGAAATTTTTTTTAAAAAGGCAAAATTTTTATGCTGCCATAAAAACACAAGAACCTGTTATAATTGTTGTCAAGAAAACAAAATTGAACTGCCGAAGTAACTTTAATTAAGCAGAATCTTGACAAAGAGGCTTGCATTTTGACATTTGCTATAGGTCTCTTCAATTATTGTGCCTATTTTTGAGCTACCAACCTAGAATTCATTCTTTAACTTGTATGCAATATAAGTGTTTGTTTTATGTTATGTTGAGTTTAAACCTTAAGTTGTTGGTTCGTGAACATGTTAATTTCACCAAGTAACCTACAACTTGCACAAACTACGCTGGACAATCCACTAAATCAATGTCACATCAAAAACATTTTCACAGGAAGTTTTGATGAAATTTTTACCGTTCCCAGGAAGAAAAAATTTTGTTCGGCCTCTGACATCATCATCATCATCGTCATCATCATCATTTTATTTAAAGTTTGCATTTTACCTGGCTATAAAGAAACTCATTCAAGCCAGCAATTTAATTATAAAATTACAGAAGGATATACACAAGTAAAATCAGTTAAAAAATTACAAAATTCTTATAAAATCTATATAAAAACAAGACATAGAAAACTACGAAAAAGCCGAACATAGTGAGGAATTTTATTGTCTGCAAAATCTGCAGTTGCAGTTGTCATTTTTCCAAAATTTGATTTAGTCTTGAATTGGGGTATAGAGTGCGAATCTTTGATTTCCTGTGGAAGAGAGTGCCAATACGCTGGCTGCCGGATTATCATTGATGTATGGGCTCATTTGTGACAAAAAGAAAGCTTTTAATTGTAGTAGCTCGATGGAAATTGATAGCAGTGAGTGAATGGGCGGTCTTTGAACGATTTTGCCTCCTATGAAAAATATTCATGTTGAGGAAAGAGCTCACTCTTTTTCAAACTCCCAAATTCCCATTTAAATTTGCAATGCTATCAGGAAAAAATTAAAAAATTTAATATTGTCGCATATTTGATGAACATTTAAAAATACTCTCCAACTTGTCTACTTTAACTCTTGTTTCGATGACCCAATTGATATTAGAGATGGCTGGTGTTGTTTTCTCTCAGAAAGAGGGAATAATGAATAGCACCTAGAAAACATTATTTTATGCCACATAGTATTTCTTGAACTTTGGCTCTGAGTGTCTCCCTGGATTTGCACCTTGGTGTCACTTTGCTCATGTCACGTCTAGCGATTTTTAAAGTACAGATTTGATAATTGTACCGGGTGGGTAAAAACAACTTGCACCTTTTCAAAATCATCAAAAGTTCATTACGTTACCAGTCTTCAAATTTCCTTTTCGTGTAAGACCAAATGAATTTAATAGGTGATCGTTATTTTGTTCTTCCGGGAGAGTAACGACAAGATTGTGCCATGCAAAACCTTATTTTGAGCAATGGTATTTATAGAACATGCAATTTTTAGCTAGAAAACTATAAGATTTAATGTACCGGGTGTCCCAAAAAGAAAACGCTACAGATTTTTATATGGGCTAGCGACAAGAATTTCAGGCGAATATATCCCTGATAATTTTTTAAGTAATCCACGATAGTTAACTTGAAGATAAACACCTCGTATGTTAATATTGGTGCATTGAGAGTTGAAATATTAATCTTGAAAGTCCAAATTTGCATCCACCTCCAAACCAGAGCTTTTAGCTTTTGGCCTAAACTGCAAACGCGCTGTTGCTGTTTAGGGGAAATCGCAAAAGACGACAAGCAATTAGATTTAGGTGGTACTCAGAATTTGAATCAGGGACCGTTCATTATTTATGCGTCAGGTTGGCACCGAAGAGAAATAAAACATCGATAATTTTTTTCACTTACCCAACCTTTGAACAAATCAAGAAAATAATTACCCAACCTAAATCAAAGTCAACAAAGTTTTTACGCAACCTTGAGGTGCGTGAAAAAAAGAGACAAAACTGAGGAAGGAGGAGCAGAAAAGTAAAAAACAAAAGAAAAGAAAAGAAAAGATAACTGTTCTGCGTCAAGCAAGATTGCTATTGAAGGAAAGCAAATTTATCCAAGATGAAATAAATCAAATATGTCCTGATTCCGATCTGAAAAGGGCCTAAAAGAGAATCAAAATGAGTGAAGTAATTAAAGAAGTTTTCCTGCGAAGAAGAAAAGCATTTTGTATCTGCAGTCTATTGTTGCTTTTGATGAGTTGGTTGAGGCAACAAATGATGAAGAGAGTGAAGATATGGACAGTGATTCTGACATGAGTTTGGATGACTGACATTTATAGTTTCAAGACACTTATTGATAAAAACTTCAACTAAGAAATTTCTCATTGAGAAGTTTTGTTACCCAACCCTTCAAAATCACAGAAATAATTTTTACCCAACCTTTTAACAAGCTAGAAAATGGATTACCCAACCAATTTCTCTTTGGTGTGAACCCGAGGCATAAATAATTTAAATAATGAATAATGAAAAGTTTTGGTTATTTTTCTCAACATTGCAACTACTCTTTACTGAGACGATAGTTAAAGAATAATGTTATTTTTAGGTTCAGTGTTTGCGGAGCGTGTTTTTGACACGGACGCTGCGAATGAAAACTGCCTTCCTGAAGAAAAAGAAGATGACGAACAGCAAACTATTTTAGATAACTGGAAGATGACATATTACCAACGGACGCTAAGCAGGAGTGAGGAGCTTGAAGAGATCAATAAAAGCTTTAAGAAGCTAAAATCTAGGCCATTTGATTATAAAAACGTATACGACGAATCTGATCCTCCTCCGTTGACTGTGTTGGTTGCTGAAAGAGTAGCAGAAGAGATTGCGGTGACTTTTGACGAAGAAGAAGAACAGAGCAGCAATTTGACAGAAGAAAGCATTTACATGGGTTTCGGCAGTTTTGGTATTGCACCACGTATTGAAATGTCAATTGAAGATGCTAAGCAAAGGCTGTTAAATGCAGAGAGGTATGTGATTTCATCGATTTGCTAAATTTTTTCCAGTTATTGCTATTCGATATTCCACACATGTGATCTTGTTTGGTGCGGAATGTTAATTTTGAAAGGAAACAATTGATGAAGAACTGTTCATTACTACGCTATAACTATTCTTGTTCATAACTATTTATAACTATTCTTAGTCTTCGTACAGAGTCGTATTTTAAAGAAATTAATTACTGTTTTGATGAAGAACTGAGATGCTTTGTTTTATCAAGATACGATGTTTTGCTTAAATTTCCTTTTAAGGCCGGTACAAATGAGAAAAAATTGTTGCGGAAACAATCATTGGCTTCGATTGTTTCTTGAATGTTTGTTCTTGTGTGTGTCAACGCAACAAATGTTGCAGACGCAAATTTTTAGTCTTAGAAGCAACAAGTGTTTTGAATTTTTTCATAAACATTTGTTGCTTCCTGGAGAACAGGTGTTGCCTTGTTTGCTGGCCTTGGTAGCAATGTTGTATCATCTAGGGAATTTAGCGCATGTTCAGTTTAGAGAGTGCATGCGTGATCTTTGCATCATACGTTAAATGTTTCCCTGTTTGCGTGCCCTTGCAGCAAAGCAAAAGATTTTGCGTCTCTCCGTTTGCTCGCCTGGGCAACATCGCAAGCAACATTGAGAATCAATGTTTCCCAAACAGTGCTTTGTCGTTTGCGCCGGTCTTTAAAATTTGTTGAGCAATTAACCCTACTGGGTGTGTAAAAATAACTTGTACTTTTTGAAAAATCATTTAAGTTTGATTATATCACCAACCTGAAAATCTCTTTAGGTGCATTTGTGTCAAGGACCAAATTAATTTCAGACATATTTCAAAGTCTTGAAATGGCTTTTGAATTTGTTGAAATTCGTGCTTCTACCATGGGTAGTGTGGACACAGTTCGTGTCGATCGTGCCCACAATTCATGGCCTAACTGTGCTCAAATGAATAAATGTATTTCGTTACCTTGCTTGTCTTCATTTCATTGGTATCTTTCCTCGCCTGGTTTGTCTCCTTGTTTTCGTTTGCTGTGTAGGCCTGGAGACAAACCAGGCGAGGAAAGATACCAATGAAATGAAGACAAGCAAGGTAACGAAATACATTTATTCATTTGAGCACAGTTAGGCCATGAATTGTGGGCACGATCGACACGAACTGTGTCCACACTACCCATGCTTCTACAAGCTACCTGGCTGTGAAGCATACTTCAAATCAAAAGAAATTTTCATCAAATTGAATTTTAATGCCGCACTACCCCATAGATTCGTTTGTTACGTCTTGTTTGCGTCGCGTAGGACAAGAACTTTCTTATGAATCGCAAATTAAATATTTCTGGCTAAAAATAGCATGTTATGTGAATACTGTCACTCAAAGTATGGGTTTTCATGCTGTAATTTGATTGTCTCTCGTCCAAAAGAACAAAATAGCGACCACTTATTAACTATATTTGGTCTTTCACACACTTGCACAAAAGTCAATTCAAAGATATGTATCATAATCAAATTTTGGGATTTTCCAAACGTGCGAGATTTTTGACTCACCCGCTATTTATTCTTGTTTCTTCTTTATCTGATCTTATCTGACGATTTGCTTTGAATGTCTAGCAAATGGTTCCGTTTCTCGTTTTGTGTCATGTTGCAAATCTTTTCTTTTAAATTCGCAGGAAACCTCATTTGACAGCAACGATTCAGCTGTTGCTAAACAGAGGCGCCAATCCAAATGCATCAACATTGCCGATGGCTGTCTTGTTCTTTGCCGTTAAAGCAGCTGATACAAATGCTGTTGAAGCATTACTTTCCAAAGGTGCTGATACCTCTATTCGTCTCGATTCAAAGGTAATTGATATTTGGTTTCAGAAACATCGCTACAAGTGCTAAATTACTTTGTTTACCACTGAAATGTATCTCCACAAAGTACCAGCTGAATCAAAACAAAATCCCCGTTTGAATGGCTACTCTTCCCTGGATATCAAATAAAGCAATAATGATATTGGCAAACCTTCCGTTTAATAGGGGACAATTTAATTAGATTAAAAAAATTACCTGGTTTAAAGAACGCACGTGAACCATCATGCTTTGCGAGGTTTGTCTGAGAACAGACGCCATTTTCATATTATACAAAAGTCAGATGCAGGCTGAATCGAAAGCAACTGGGCTCTAGGAAATTCGAAAGCTTTAATTTGTTTCTTTTCATGTTGCATTCCTCGTTCATGGTGCTGCTTTAGTTCGTGTTATGGTTGTTTTGGTGATGGAACTGTGAAGATGTCTGCTTCAAAGACAACGCAAAATAGGCCTGGTTGCCCAAGGTTAAAAACACACATCATACCGAGAGTAGACTTGCNCAATTTAATTAGATTAAAAAAATTACCTGGTTTAAAGAACGCACGTGAACCATCATGCTTTGCGAGGTTTGTCTGAGAACAGACGCCATTTTCATATTATACAAAAGTCAGATGCAGGCTGAATCGAAAGCAACTGGGCTCTAGGAAATTCGAAAGCTTTAATTTGTTTCTTTTCATGTTGCATTCCTCGTTCATGGTGCTGCTTTAGTTCGTGTTATGGTTGTTTTGGTGATGGAACTGTGAAGATGTCTGCTTCAAAGACAACGCAAAATAGGCCTGGTTGCCCAAGGTTAAAAACACACATCATACCGAGAGTAGACTTGCTCCAAGTCTATACTGAGAGAAGCCAATCACCCCGGCGATGATGGGACACTCTAGAAGGCTCATCATCACATCGATCCTGCTGGCCTAAAACTAGCCATTGGTGATCCATAGAAATCAAGTTGCCGGCCAGCCTCGCGAGAAAGAGTGGGCACAGTTGCTTCGAAGCTGTTTTCAGCCATTTTGCAAACCTCGCAAAGCATTGCTGACATGCGTTCTTTAAATCGGTCACTCCATTCTGAACTTATGAAGGATATTCTGGGAACAACCCCTCAAAATATATTAAAAAAACCACTGAAAATTATGAAAAAATTTTGTCAGTTTTCCTGCTTCACAGTAATGACATTTACACGTCTTAGCACGTGTTATCCTCTTGAGACGATGAAATCTGCTGGAATAATTTTGTTTTGCTCCTAGGAATGACATTTTTAACCTCCCAAAGGGATAACACTTGCTAAAGCGCGTTCATGTCATTGCTGCAAGGCAGAAATATGGAAATTTGATCGTGATTTTTGGCTGTTTTTGAAGGTTTCTTGAAGGGCTTTCTAGAGGAAAGCCCTCAACAACTACAGAACGGAGTGGCCGGTTCCAACAACTACAGAACGGAGTGGCCGGTTCCAGTCGGGTAAATTTTAAAGTTTAATTGAACGTGTCCGCTATTAAACACGATATCTGCAAATATTCTTGCTTTGATATCCGAGGAACAACAGTAGCCATTCCAACGGGAACTATTATTTTTTCTTGACTCACTTTTTTATAAGAAACTTGGCTCTGAACTTTGTGGTACAGTTTCTTAACTTTGTGCCCAATTCTTATAGTAAAAGTTTCTTGTAGAGTTTCTTAATTTTCATAAAATTTAATTTCACAATTTATCAAAATTCATTGAGGACCGCTTTTTTGGACCAAGAATTGTAAGAAACAACGAAATCATAAATGAGAATTATAGTTTTTATTATTTTTTCGTAGGTAATACACTTTCAGGTTAAAACATTTTGCAACTCAGAACCAAAAATTGAAGAGTTTCTTAAAACTTCTAATTGACCTCTGATCGTTTCTAGTAGCGTTTCTTAATTTTCTGGAAGAGGCTACTACAGTTTCTTATAAGCGTCTTCTTATAAAAAAATGAGTTTAAACTAGATCTGCTTTGATTATAGAATTGTGGATATGTCAATTAACACATGCCTGAAAATATGTATGAAATCACTAGCGAGTTTAACATGATTTTCCTCCCTACTGCAGAATCATGGTTTAGCACCTCTACACATAGCCGTTGCATTGCCATGTGCCGAGGGTATTGAAATCACGAGGCTATTGTTAGAGGCGAAAGCTGACCCAGATCTTGAAGATTTAGCATACGGACAAACGTTCAATGGAAGGACCGCTTTGCATATTGCTTGTACAAGAGAAGACTGTGACAAGGTTTGCGCTTTTTCTGTAGTAGAGGGTTCAGGCTCAGGCTCAGTGTAGATTGATTACATAATAGTAACAGTTACCACTAAACAATTCGATTCAATTAAAAGTGTAACAAAGTGTAACAAAGTGTAGCAAAGTGTAACACAGTGTAACAAAGTGTAACAAAGCAACCTGGTTCCGAGGGCCAGTTTCCTAAAAAGGCTGCCATGCTGGATTTCAACAGCCTCTTTTTGGGTCATGGGAACGAGGTTGGTAACAAAGTGTAACAAAGTGTAAATTAGTATCGTTGTTGTTGCAATAACTGGGACTATGTAGTGACTCTACGCTCAATGCTTCTACTATCGTTTTTCGCAAATGCAATTATGCAACGAAGAAACGGGTTCAGTGAACAAATTAATGAAAAGACTAAAAAAATCTTCGAAAATTGAAAGAAGCATTGTGAATTTTCTTCTCTTGGGATTTGCATAACAGAAATACAATGCAGTGTATCAGGGGCGAAGCTAAAGAAAATTATTGGGGGGTGCAGACCCCCAATTTGCCGAAAAAAAGGGCGTTTCTCGCAGGGGCAGATCCAGCCTAAAGTTGAGCAGGGGTGGCCCGAACTGCAGATCCAGCCCGAACCAACAGAGAGGGCACCGAAAGTAGAAAGTCTTTGGAAATCTGGTGTGGAAACGTAATAAATAACGCCCGAATTGTATGTTTTTCGCCACATTCTGATGGAAACAGTTCAAAAAGTGCGTTGGTACAGGCCCGTATGAGTATTTTAGCGATTAGGTAGGCATCGTATCGCGCCGAAGGCGCAACAAAAGCAGGGCCCAGAAAATTTTTTAAGGTAACACCCTATACTTTGGCTTAGAACGTCTCTCCCGACTCCATGTTGGCCATTGCTAAGATGGAAAGTTAACAACGTTTGTGATGAAGTTTCTATAAATCGGCATCTACAGGAAAGTTTTTGAGGGTACTCCCGTTACTTTGGCTTAGAATGCATCTCACGACCCCATGTTTGCCAATGCCAAAATAAAAATTCAAACAATTATGTAGGGACTTAGGAAAATTTAGTGCTTAGTGCTGCACCGCCCTCCCACACCCCTCCTTTGGCTAAGCCCCTGAGTGTAATGGCTTTGTTTCGATAGACCAAACACTGTGTTGAAAATGTTTCACTTTAAGAATTCTTATTCTTTTGGGATTTTCTCTCAGAAGTATGCCAACTCTACCGTTTTCAGAATGTGCGTTCGTTTGGCAACTTGGATTTTTCTCTTTGAAATCTACCGTTTTCAGAAAATGCCTAGGACTTCAGATGCCCAAAAGAACATGCCCTAAGGCCTCTCGTCCGTGACATATGCAACCATGCTTTGATTAACACAAAATTAAACTGGATAGAGTTTCTCGCAATTTGATTAGTGTGCAGTAAGATTAGATAACTCATAAAAACCAAACGTTTCTTCTTCTTTTGCTTAAATGCAAATTTGTCTATGAAAAAATTTATGTTTCAGGATGCCCAAAAAGTTGTTGAATATCTTCTCCAGCACAAAGCAAATCCGGATTTATTATGCCAAGGACATTCTCCTCTCTCATTGGCTATTTGTAGTGGAAACGATCTCGTAAGTATTCAAATTAGCAAACTTCAGCCACGGGCAGTAGGAAACTCGCTCAGAATTAAAAATATGATTTACGTATATGATACATCGAGCCTTCCTTGTTCTTTTTCGTTCCTGATATATCGAGTGCCATTTTTAATCCCAAGAATCTGCCACGCACGGGGATTGAAAATGGTACTCGATATATCAGGAACGAAAATTAACCAGAAAGGCTTGATGTAGCATATACGTAAATCATATTTCTAATTCAGGATTTCCTACAGCCCGTGCTTAAACTGTATCATAATTGACAAATATACCTGGCGAGTCAACAAACTTGCATCTTTTGAAAAATCGTTAACATTTGATTATATTGTCGATCACGAAAATTTATGATGTACATTTGTGTCAAGAACCAGATTAATCTTAGACATATTTCAAAGTCTTGAAGTGGATTTGAATTTTTGTGCATTTACGCTTTCAGGAGATACCTGCTTTTGAAGCATAAACAAATCACAAGGAAACTATTGTCAAATAGAATTTTATTGCCGCACTACCACTTGAATTGATTTCTTACGTCCTTGATGAAGCTCTTGTGTCTTTTATAGTTGAAATTTTGCCTCAGAATGGAAGGGCTTATTAGAAAGTGGCCTTGATAGAGAACGGCGGCTAAATAGATCTTCTACGGTAGACAAGTTTAGTTTCTGCAGAGAGTGGGATTTTTGTATAACCAGTTTGAAAACAACTGAAATATTATGTTTTTCGTTGTAGGTTGTGGATACTCTTTTGAAGTATGGTGCAAATCCAAGCTTGAAGTTGACCAATGGCGTCGGATCAGCTCTTTGTTCTGCAACGACATTCTGTGCAGAAAGAAGAAGACAGCCATACGACAGGATAAAATTGGTTAGTTCTTATTTTCTGTGATGTTTTTCACTTTTTCAGGGCCTGAAGGTGTTATGACGCAGTTTTGTAATCCAATGACTTTGCAGCCAGAATAGTCGGGCGGACGGACGGGGTTCGAACCCTATCACTTCTGCTTGGTATTCGCTATTTCTGCGATCCCAGCTCTAGGCGCTAAAAATCGCAACTTCACCTCCAGGGCCTGTCGAAGTGTACATTTTCATTTAGGAACATTATGCATAGAAGAGGCATTCAATCAGTAAAATTATGGTGTTTATGGTTATGAAGCTTTGCCCATAAAAACTTTTTCTAATTGATGAACTTGTAAAGGTGTGGCAAAAAGAACTTCATACGTTTGAAAATTCGTTATACGGAGAATACTTCATAAACTGAAATGCATCAGAGTTTGGTTCGTAGCCAAAAAAAGCCTAAAGTATTCTTTGTTATTTTTGTCCGATTATCTGAGCATGGGAAATATAGGTAAATCGAATTTACGAAAATTGCTTTACTTCGAAATGCGTGAAGAAGTGCCTAAAACCCTTGATCAAATTGTAACGATTTTCCTTATTCAGAGCAATACAAATACAATTCATGTTCCCGCTAGAATTAAAAATTATTGGATGATAAACGTTACTGCTTTTAGAAAGAGTCGATTCTTAACTCTTGAGGGGGATGAAATGTGTTTGAATGAATAAATTCTTTATAATATGATCGAGGGTTTCAGGCCCCTTTTCACGCATTTTGAAGTAACAGATTTTTCTAAAAAAAATGGAGAAAAAAATCACAAAAACTAGTTTAGCCTTTTGGCTATCAACATTATTTTGATTTATTCCAATTTATCAAGTATTTCCGTATGACGAATTTTCAAACATCTGAAGTTGTTTTTGGCGCACCCGGTATAAGAATGGAAGTCTGTTTATACCTCAAGTTAGATTTGCAAGGCATTAATTTAATTGTTAGCTTCAAATGTAAAACATGTTTTGTCATGATCAACCACCTTCTGCCGGTTCTAATAATGACTTTCTTCCTATCTACAGATTGATAAACTGATGAAAGCTGGCGCTGACTTGCTAGCACCGATAATGATAATGGAGAAATTGCCACCTGGCACAGCTGTCGACTATGCTTATCATATTTTCAATCAGGTATGGATGCTTATCATAAGAATCAAATCTTTAAAAAAACATTGCACGATTGATTGATGCATCTTTCGTTGTATTTAATTACTTGAAAGGAACTTCAGGTACTTTGCTATATGTGTTCCTTGGCAATCTTTGATATCTTGATTATTGTTAGAATTATTGCGTTTTTCATTTTATTGAAAGAATTTACGAAAAGCTTTGAAAAAAATTACAATCGTTGTCAATCCTAAATTAATAGAGGGAAAACGGTACAATCTTCAAGAAAACCATAGTTTATGAAGATCTATAATGTGGCGGTAAGCAGAAATCCGTAGCTTTTCTGGTTCATGATTTATCAATTTGATCAACGCCACAACCGGAAAATTGTTTGAAACACAGAGGACGCTGTAATTCTGAAAATAATCAAGATATCAAAAATTGCACTAATAGAATTTTAGCAAACTACCTGAAGTTCCTTTCAAGCCATTAAATTCAACGAAAGATGCATCAACCAAACGTGCAATGTTTTTAAAGATTTGAATCCTATGATATAGATGCTCCCTTCTTTTAGACTCTTGCATCATCATTTTTGTGCTATGTAAATGATAAGCCATTCCTTCTGCCTGCCAAATTTGCTACTTTTTAAACCATTCAAAAGATGGGCTATACCTTGGAAAATAATTTGTCATTTATCTGCTTGCCCAAAAGAAAGAAGCCTGAAGATTGCCTTGTAGTCCATTTTTTGTTTTTTTTCCATGCTTGGGGACTTTTTTGGGAAACCCCAGTAGCAAGCATTGAATATCCATATTTATTTGTGATTTTGTGAAATGGCTATTTTGGTGTAAAGGTAGCCCTTTTATAAGACCTTTCTACTTCCTAATAATGACAATTATTTTAAATGTCCCCTTGGGATACAAAATGAATAACAATAGTTTTTCATTTTGTGTCCCAACACAATGCATGCCGTTTTGTAATATTTTAGCAGAGAAACAGTATTTTTGTCATGGTCTAGATGTTCACACGTGCAAGAATAGGAATCTATCGAAGGCAGGCATCTTGACAAACACAATTTTACTAAAATCACTCGTAATTCCAGAACGGAAAGACCGATTTTGACAAAATGAATTTTCATATCTATGTTTGCCTTTTTGCTATGCAATGAAATTAAAAAAACAAATTTGCCAAGTAAACTGCATCAATAAAATTGGCAAACGCCCAACGCTTTTTCTGATTCACCTGGTACGAGTATATGAATTTGTTTGACAGGATCGCAGGATTGCTCACACTCCTTACCATGCTTTGACTGCAGTCGAAAGAGCTTGTCACAATACTAGAAAGGAGGTACTGGAACATCTTGGCCATTTGCTTAGAACAGCCGCTTTGAAACGTGAAAAAGAGATGCTTGAAGCAGAATTGAAAAATATCGCTGAAGCAGGTAAAAATAAGCATGGTCTTATTTATTTGAATGTGGACATTTCTTGCTAGATGAGTTGAAAGTCATATAATTATTTCATACATTCTAGTTTATTCGTCTTTTTGGGGCTTCAACTTAAGTTTTGAGATTTTAATCAAAACAGTGTCTTAACTGGTTGAATAGTGCTCAATGCCATGTAGACTGAGCGAATTATAACAAGATTTTAGTCATAGTTTTTATTGGCCTATTATTCGAAGGTCTGTTTTATGGGTCTGAAGGTCTGTAGATTGTTCGGCACAGTTCATTGAAAGCACTTTTAAAGGGAGTAAAAAGACCAGCATGCTTTGCGCACAGTCAGCGACTTGCTCTGCACAGCTTCCAGAATAACTGACTGTGCGAAATTCACAAAAACAAAAACAAACGATGGCAAAGGCTGCTGGTCTTTGTACTCCCTTTAAAACAATTCATTTTTAAATATGCACAAGGGACCACTATGGAAGCAAGGCCGTTTCTTGAAGTTTTTGATGCCAAACCTGCCATCTAAACTTAGAGGTATTTTTATTTGTTTCCTTTTAATTTTGAATAGATATTTATATGTTTTTATTGCATCTTTTATCCTTGTTATAATTTACAATTTTGGTGATTTTAATTTTCATCCTAAAATAGCTTTTTAACTTATACCATGTAAATTTTAATTTTTGATGGCTAATGTGAACTTGTGAAAAATGTGAAAAATTGCAACTATATTCTCAGTTAAAAGTTGAATATTTACCTAGACAAACGGCTTTAGAATTGTTTTGATCGAAAGCAGGGGGTTGTGGAATGAGTTTCAAACTGCAGGTGCATTTTCTCAAGTTGTATCGTTTTTGGTTAGTTCATATCGTAAAATGTTGTACTTGAATAAAACAATATATTTTTCTCAACAAATCGAGTCTAACAAAACACCATTCCTTTCCCAGAGGCTGGAGGCACATTATCGGGCACTGCAAGCAGCCAAATTGAAGCGGAACTACCTACCGCATCCGGGAAGAGATCACCAACAAAGAAATCGACCGGCAAAGATAAAACCGGTAGTGATATCCGGAGCAAATCACCCAGGCGGTATGCAAATTGTGGTCTCCCATTTGCAGTTGTAAAATCAAATGACCCAAAGACGATTGCAGCACTTGAAATGAACGCGGCAAATCAAAGGAGGCTGGAAGCGAAAAGGAGGTTTCGATATTGTTATGAATGTGGCAGGCTAATTGGTAGGTATCCAACCTCGTTCCCAGGGTGTTCTTACGTCATACGCTAGTCACGAAGCCGAGTGAACACCCTGGTACACATTGCACAAATCTGTCCAGAAAATGGACAGATTAGCAGCCATTATGGATTTGCAGTTGGCAGGGTAGCGCTCATTATGCGACCTCCTTCCCAAACAACAAAGTAACATTATAGTGGTTGTTGCTTAGTGACTAGATTATTTTGTTGTTATTCGAATAATTAGTAAGATTTCGAGAAATAGGTTGTGTTATCTATTGTTTTCGAATAGCCAATCAAATTGCAGAACGGCCACTTGTATCCCAGAGTAGAGGTAGAGCAACGAACTCACTCTGGGGACGAGATTGGTAGGTATCACCATTTGATGTTTGATTTCGTCAACTGCTTCCAATGAAGGCTCTGGTGTGTGAAGATATTTTCACGCAAACTTGCTGGTCATCAAAGGCTGTAGGAAATATCCGTACTTGTTTCCTCGAGCAGATTAGTCATGCTTTATTGCCATGCACCTTTCCCGGACACTCATTCTCTTCACAGCTACAATCTTGGTCATAATACGTGGGACAAATCACACAATTGCACTACTTCGGCCTTTGATTCCGTGTCCCCCGCTTCCCCCGTTTCAATGTTGCTTGAATCAAACGCCACGCGACCTAGGCAACATTGAATTAGGGGGAAGGGGGGGAAGGGGGATCAGAAGGTCCTAAATGTACGTTTTCGTCTCGTTTTATTTATCGACCCTACTAGGGCACTACTGATTTTATTGTCATTGTTCTGAAGCAGAAAATTTACTTCAGCGATACATTTTTCAACAAAGTCGCTTTATAACAAAATCCCCAAAAGCTCTTGAAAAGAATGCCTGATCTTAGCTAACTTGCTATAACTAATTTAATCTTTCTTCTGCATCGTGAACTTTAACAAACACAATTCGAGTTGTTTTTCGCAAAAGGATGGCCTGAAAAACGCACCATCTTTTTTTACTCACCCTCTAAATGATTGCAGTTGTATTGGAAATTTGATTGACTATTATTGTTTGACCTTTCAATTTCACAGGGGTACGTCTGGCAGCTTGCACTCGATGTAAAGAAGTATTCTATTGCTCAAAGAATTGCAAAGTCAAGGCTTGGAATGTGCGACACAAGGAAGAGTGTGCGCGATTTACAGGTATGTATTCCTACTTCCCGCGAGTACCGCACGATGGTTGTAAACTAAATCAAGTTTATACCATGTATAAATAAATTTGGAAGTAATAAATAAAAGAGTATACACTCGAGAAAAATAACTACCAACACACATTAGAAAAAAATGTGCACAACCTAAAACATGCACACTGCAAAAAATGGACTACCGAATGGAAAAAAATTTACAGACCAGTAAGAGAAAAAAAAACCATGCAACGTAGGAAAAATTCAAAAGATTGTATGCAATAAAAATCATACCCTTTAGAAAAATAAATGTATCTACTGCAAAAAATATATACTGTGGAAATAGGAAATTCACACTATAAAAATTGGTGGATACACATCAAAAATAAAATCATATATTACGGAAAATGTCCATACAGTACAGAAATAATTTATTACATAGGACAAATAAAAATCATGTAAGATAAAAAATCCATACTTTTGTCCCCTATGGCGCCTCATAGGTATGAGTTTATTATCTTCCTCACTTACAACACAGAGCAATCGCAGTATCAATCACGTCAAAATCACAGATTTTGTAAAAATCACCTTATGATCGACATGCCAATTAAAAGCGATTAGCAATAGCAGACCAAGGAGGATCTCTCAAGCAGTAAATCAAAAGAAACATAGCCGCAAAAGTTGCCTCGAAACTCATACGTCCAACATGTCTGCACGCAGGCTAACATAGACTGACTACATGAGTCTCAGTTTTCAGCATTTAATTGAATTATAGCTATGGCTTCAAACTGAGATGAGAGAAAATAAAACATCCGATTAAAAGCATTGAATGAATACAAGGAATCACGTCGTCAGTCTACGTTCAACAGTAGCGTCGCGCGCAAAGGGGTTGATAAGAGAAGACATCAGTGTATATCGAAAGAAGATGGATATGTGTAAACAGACGCCTCGAGCATTTTATTTTCCTAATTCAGAAGCTGACCAGTGACCAGTAGGCATTGACAATCTCTCGTTTTTTATATATATTTCAAACACTGAATGCTAAGCTTCTGGAATTAGATAGATAAAATGGCCTAGGCAGACATTTAGGTTAATCTTTCTTCTTTCGATACGTACTCATTTCTTCTCTACCCATTCGTGCGTGTACACCAGGATAGTTAGCGATAATTGTTTCGAGGCAACTTTTGCGGCTTTGTCTGTTTTAATTCGTTGTTTAAAAGAATTCCTTTTGTCTGCGATCGCTAATCTCTTTAAGGCCCCGTTTACACTATACCAAATAGCTATCGTCGCGCCGCGATTTTCGTATCGGTTAGGGGTGCTGTTTACATCATGCCAGAGCTATCCGATACAAGACGCTCCGCAAATCGGAATGACGCGACGATAGCTATCCGGTATGATGTAAAAAGTGGCCCTATCCGATAGAGGTCACTCCGCGACGCGACGATAGCTATCCGGTATAGTGTAAACGGGGCCTGAATTGGCATGCAATCAAAAGAAACTGAAGCTATTGTTTGATAAGAAGGGCGTATCTTGTAACAATTGTATCAGTTAGCTATGATTGACACGCCTGCACAAAGCGATTGACGACTTCAAACAAAGGGATTTCAACGGCTGAATAATCAAGCCACAGATGTAAACAAAGCAGACGGCCCAAGCTGCCCCGAAACGTAAATAGGTAACTCGGTCGTTGTGGACACGAAAAGGAGTTTTTAAGAAAAGAAATGAGTATTTATCCAAAGGAGAAGGAAATATATAAACATCAGCCTCCTAACTTTCATATCTAATTCAGTGAAACGGTCTGAGAAAAGAACTGAGCTAAATATCCAAAAGACACAACAGTCCTGCGACGCTGAATTCCAATAGATACAAGTTCGTTTTTATGTTTTATGAAAGGACGAATGAAAATTGGATTTAAAGCTTTGTCAAACATTACAAGCACCCTAAATTCTAAACTGCTTGAGGAAAATCAATATGATCAATAGAAGAAAATTTCAGTTTTTGAAGGTCTACAAGATGGTAGCAAGCAAAGTCTGTAGCTTTCATGGTTTAGGATTTAGCAATTTGATAACGTCACAGCTTCAAAATTAGCAAAAATATCAAAACGCCGTAATTGTGAAAATAATGATTATATCAAAAATGATCTCCCTGGGATTATGGCAAACTACCTAGAGTTCCCTTAGAGCAATTCATTTGCAAGAATTACATTTAACACCATAAATTTTAAAGTTTTGCAAAGATTCGACGCATATGCTTTTTCGGGGCACCTGCTACATTTTCATAATATTGACTTTCGATTATATCGTAGGTAGGAAAAGCGGGGATGGGCGCAGAGCAGGGTCACCAACTCGTACAACGAATGCTGATGACGATGTACAGTGGCATTATGGTGGTAATAAAATGGATGCTAGCAGAGTATACTACGCAAGTAGCAAAATAGATGCCACGAGCATGCAATCTAATCGAAAAACGGACAGAAAAACGAAAAATAAATTAGCCAATAGTAGACAGGCATCTGCTTCTTCAAAATCAACCTCTGTAAAGATGCCAACACGTGATTTGAAGCCAACAACAGCCAAGAAATCGATGCGAGAATCAAAAACTTCGAAGCTCCCTGCAGTTTAGTTGGAATAGCAATGTCTAAAATTAGGATTTTATGAGTGACACGACTGTTTGTATTTTGCATAGTTAGATTTTGTTGCAAACATTTTTATATGACATCGTGGATTGTAGCACTAATATACGACTGGAATTTGGGTTTGTAATTTTTTATACAGATCGTACAAAATTGAAATATTTGCGAAAACTACATAATTGCGGGCGTGATTGCAAGCATTTGTGTATGATATGGTAGATTGTGGCAGTAATGTAAGACTGGAATATGGGTTTTTATACAGATTGTACAAGATTGTGGTATTTGCAAAACTACATATTTGCAAGCGTAATTGCAGTATTACTTCGTTTGATTCTCTGGGGATCTGCGACATTGCGACATAAAACTTCAGAAGGAGCAGCAAGAAACGCTTGTGAGAATATTGATAACTAGCCTGAAATCAGGCTCTGTGCCGCAAGGAGAATAAAGTGCGTATCAACTTTTCTCTGGGGGGGGGGGTATCAACGTGATTTTTACAGATAAACATTAATTCAAGTTTACTTTGAAACAAAATGTTTTGAGACATGTTTTTACCACCAAGTGAGATATAAAAAATGGTTGCTGTTAATTTGAAAAGTATTTTCCTGCGAGCGTTGTTGTACAGCTTGTCCTCAGGCTCATAATTTCATCTTTATTGCAAAGTGAGGATAGGAATCAAATCGTTGAAAAGGATTGCACGATTGGTTAATGCATCCTTCGTTGGATTTAATGCCTTGAAAGGAACTTCAGGCACATCATTATAAATGTTCATTGGTAATCTTTGATATTTTCATTATTTTCAGGATTATTGCGTTTTTCTTTTTATTGAAAGAATTCATGCAAAGGTCTGAAAAAAATTAAAATCACTCAGAAATGAGTTAAACGGAGTTTTTCTAGACTGACGGATTGACTGACTGCAGAAAAAAGTAAACTCTCAATCGCTAGAAACAACATTAAAGAATTCCTGTTTTTTCCGGCAGCAGATTGCAGAAAACATGAAAAAAACATTTTTCTTTCTTTCGTCGCATCTTTCCATATTAAATTTAAAAGGAAATCAAAATATGTTAAAAAAGGTCTTAGGCAATAGTTGCAGTTCATCGAATGATGATCACTTTATACAGTGGTTGAAATCTGTCCTTCAGTTCCTCGTGAGACTACTAGTAGACTTCTTTTCTTCACTAAACTGGCCATCAGGATCTGTCAAAGCCCAAAGGCAGTGCATTTGTTCTCAAAGGTAGCAATTGATTAGCCCTCTAGTTGACATGGCGATATCTAAAATTGAATTTTACATTCATTATGAATTTGGATCTTGATGACTTTTTTTGGGCTGGGGGGAGGCACTTGACCAGACTTCAGTTGGGGATGTGCCATCAAAGCTGCAAAAACATAGCAAACCCCCTTTACCAATTGTTCAAAAATGTATATATACCTGAACTAAATCCAATTTGTCGTAAAGGTATACCCAACCTTATACCAAGTTTTTAAGAATAGCTTATTTACAGTATTTGTTCTTTATACCAAAATCACAAAAATGGATACCATTTGAACCAAAAACGTGAAAATTGATACCGTTTTTATATCAACGTCATGAAAATCGATACCTATCCCTAATACCAAAATCGTGAAAACATGGTACCCTTCCCGATGACATGTCCCTAGTACCCAAAATAAAATATACACAGTGCCCCCTGAGAGGTTTTGGGTATTCAATTCGAAATCTGACTAGTGCACCACAGAGCCTGTCCACACTAATACGTTATTGGGCATCTTTATTTAAAAAATTTGATAAAAACAAATCATTATATCCGCTGATGTCAGACAATTAAAAACGTTTTCAAACAACTATGAAATTGAAGTATCTGTAATGGGCCTATGAGCTGTGCAGATATAAAGCAGTATACATTTCTTTATTACTGCTAAATAAATCTGCAAAGTTGCTTCAGACAGCTGAAGAGAAATATAATGTCAAAAATCTGACTTGAGACCAGTAGATCTTGCAGCTTTAGTGACATCTTGGAAAACTGGAAGTTTGTGATTAGCATCATGTTATACAAATTCTTAAATCCGCTTTCATGACAGTGTACTTACTTTCTAAAATGCAAGCCTTTTCATCAGCAAATAAACACGTTGATCTACCTCCAAACCATGTAAGTTATTGGCATCACCTTGCAGTCTCATGAGTAATCCACCAAATGACACATATGCCGATCTAGGTAATAAACAGGATATGATGTCATAATATGTAATTTGGTACTGATTTAACTAGCTGGGGGTAAGTAAACTTAATTGTGTCGGCTTGATTGTGCTGCTTGTTAGAATAATTCTTGGTAAACGCCAAGAAGCAGGTCTTAGCCTGAAATTGTGATCCTTTTTCTATGATACAAAGAAGGTGGCCTCAGCTATAAAAAAGATTGAAGGAATATCTAATTTTAGATAGAAAGCAGTGATTTGCTAAATTGTAGCTGATGTACCGTATATATATCCAAAAACAAATTCTCTTCTTCTTGGGGAATTTTAAAAAGATTGCTTGGTCTTATTTACAGTAAGAAGAGAACACTTACAACTACATATTACTTCAACTACATAACACTTACATATGTGATCTTTGACTTGGTTTAAAATGAGCAGGCAATTTTAGGGTGTGTTTGATTGGTACCAATTCTGAAAACGGTAGACTTGGCAGACTTGGAATTTGTGTTTGATTGACTCCGAAATTCTCAAAACGGTAGGTTTGGTAGGTTTGGAAGGCCTTCTGAACCTTCTGCTCTAAAAGGCAGAAGGTTTGGCAGACTTTGGAGAGATCCTCGTTTTCATTAGCAAACCCTGGTGGTGAATCCGAAACCAACCGTTTCAAGATTTTTTTGTTTGATTGGGAAATATATTTCCGTCTCTGCCAAGTCTACTGTTTTCAGAATTTGGTAGGTTTGGAATTACCAATCAAACACACCCTAAANCACGTGCTCTTTCAGCCTCAGTTTGAGAAAGCTTCAAGTCTTTTAATATTACCCCCGTAAGATTTTACTTAAAATCAATAGAACAATAGACAAAATGATCTTCTATTTTGATTATAAGGGGGTAAAGCAAGACAAAGAAATCCACACATATAATCTAGCCTCTGTTTCGATCAATAGTTCAGCAAAGATCCAAAATGGAGGACGACACGAAACGTGCACACAGGAAAAGACAAGCGGGTCCTAAAGCTGAAAGGAAGACGAAGAAGAAAAAGCATGATGGTGCGAAAAACCCTAAAGCCTTTGGTTTTCAATCAGTCAAAAAGGCTGCGACAACTTTTCATAGGAAGCAAGATTTGGAGACAAAAAGGCAGCATATCCCTCTGGTTGACAGGACACCTCTCGAACCGCCACCAATCATAGTTGCTGTTGTTGGGCCACCTAAAGTCGGGAAGACAACATTGATACGATCACTTATAAAGAATTTCACGAGACAGAAGATATCTGATATCAAAGGGCCTGTTACCGTAGTATCAGGTATAGTGCGGTTTGAGCATTTCAATTTAAGAAAATTTAAAATGGATAGTGAGTGGGTGGGATACCGATATAATATAACTGTAGAAAATGGGTAGGCTGGGAGTTGATGAAGGTGAAGTTGTGGTTTCTAGCGCCAAGCGCTGGCATCGCAGAAGTAGCTAAGCGCTAATCGAGTCCACGACCCCTTGTCATGCCGCAAGAGAGAGGTGCTGGTTGCCAGTTTGCATTCTTTGATTTCGGCGCGGGGAAGTTATCGGCGCGGGGAAGACTTCGGCGCAAGTGCGGCTGGAAGCAGTCAAAGTGGCCCGGGGAACATCTTCCCCGCGCACTACAAAGAATGCAAACTGGGCTGGTGGGAGTAAAATGGGTAATGATGTTGATTGCCGAAACATGGTAGATTGTGAACTGTTCAATCAACATTTAATACTCCAAAAAGGAGGATAGCTCCAACAGATGTAGCTAGAAAATATCTGTATATGCCCAGACTGGAAAGTTTGTATGTTGCGCGTGCAAATTGAGATGGCCTAACCACGATTTTTGCGGATATTTCGTAGTTTCCGCGGTTGAGAATAATAGGTTAGAACAATAGAGCTTTTGTTTATTGGCAACTGCGCGACTCAGTCAGATCGAAAATCGGGTAAGTTCCTGTGCGTGCAATATCTTGCGCGTGCTCTACAAACTTTCCAGTCTGTGTATAGGCGTAAAAAAATTCTTACAAACTTTAGAACTAGAATAGCTCAAGCAAAAAGTGAATAAAAGAAGAATACTGTGCTGTGGTCTGCTTTCTGGATTGCATTCTGCACACAGTGCCAACAACCAATAATAACCAATCACTCTTAATAAATATAAGGCCAATATTGTTCCCTGCCATTTCATTTCATTGTTTTGTATCTTTATCTGTCTGGATTGGCAGTCAAAAGTGTCCACCAACTGACTCAATTTAAAAGCAAAAAACATGGATATTTTGAGTTGGGCACAAAGGGGATAGCAAACTTCTTAAAAATTCCTTGTTGCTTCATCAGTCTGGAAATAATCATGAAAATTAGGAAATTTTCCAACCAACCAACAACCAGCCCATTTTTTTAAAAGCAAAATTACGCTAACCAAACATTTTTGAGATGGTCTCCTAGTCCATTGAAGTGTTTGCTGGTTTGGGCTCCATGCAGTTTTGATTGGCTTTCTGCAAAACATTTTAAATTTCTTGCTCAAAATCACAAATCATTCAGAATCTCTGAAAATGTTACATTGACAATTAGATATAGGACATTTGACTTGATGAACAACTTTATGTCCCAAACTGAAGTATTGAAATAGTTTTAACACAAGAGCAAAAAATTTGCATGAGGTCAAATTGAATAGTCCCCAGATATGCCTACGTAATGAATTATCTTATCGCTCAATGATCTGGCAATAGACAACATGTTTTGATCAAACTCTTCTGCTTCCAGGTAAAAAGCGCAGAATAACCCTGGTTGAATGCAACAATGACATCAACAGCATGATAGATATTGCAAAAATTGCTGATTTGGTAAGTTTTTATTAGGATGCAGACATCTTTCACATTGAAACTACATCAGGTGAAAGTCCAAGGTTAAGAGGAAAAGAGTTGCAAGAGAGAAACATTAGATAAGGGGTTATGCAAGCACATGTAATAAAAGAATGAACAGTGTCTTTGAACAGTGTCTGAAGAAAAAGCTTCCTGCTTTAGTCTCATGGTGCAAGCCATTAAGATTGGTTCCTTATGTATTCGAATATTCATTTCCTTACCAGATTCAAAGTTTAAAATGGTGAAGTATTTTTTGCTATCATTTAAAATATGAAACTGAATTATTNCCATACATGACATATTCAAACTGATCTGCTTTTGAAGGACCTGTGTCATGTGAGTTGTATTCTCCATCATCCGGTGTTTCATCAACTTTCAACGTTGTTGTTAGCACTACACTGAATTTGTCATTGAGATCAACAGGGTAAATCTGTGTGTTTACGTCTAATATCATGTCCATCTTGTAACTTTCACTTTCACAATGTAACCTAGAAACTGAACGAAGATAAAAACAACTGTGTAAAAATGTGAGCTGAAGAGATTGTGCAATGTGTAACAAGTGCACCAAAATTGGAAGGGTCTGCAGGGGGAAAATGGGTAGGCCAGGGTAAAATGGGTAGTGTTGATTGATTGAAAACAGTAAACCATGAACTGTTTAAAAATAATAATCAAACATCCACTCTGTAAGTATCAAAGCAAAGTTTATAAAGTTCACTTTCAAGCGATTCAATTCACCAAGTAGCATGTGAACTATATTCTACCTACAACTTGCACGAACTACTAGATTAAAGAAGGGCATGTGTTGTTCTAAAAGATTACACATAGTTGAACCAGTACTGAAAGTTTCTTAAAATTATCGAATTTTGAGTACTCAGAGTTTCTTATTAGTTCCTTAAAGGTTCCATAACAATATTGTTATATCTGTACAGTAGATATCTTTGTGTATACTACCTGTGCCCTTGTGATCATTTCAAAACAAACTTTTTTAAGCCTTTCCAATTTTAGACATTACTCAAGTACCTTACGAGTAATATGACACAGGAAACAAGTGAAAATAAATTAAAAAGATACTAAATACTTCCTTTATTAAAAATAAATTGTTTCTTAAGTTATACTTTCCCAGTACTGGAGTTTCTTGACTTTTTGGTGATCTGAGAGTGGAGTTTCTTATAAGCGGTTTCTTATAAAAAATACGTGTATGTACTGTAATGTTTATACAGCTCAGCAGTTGTATTGCCATGCCATTTGATATTCAACACATTTTTTTTATAAGAAACTTGGATCAGGCCATATCACTACAGTTTCTTAATTTAACATTGAACATTTCGTCATTTTAGTATTAAAGGTTTCTTAATTTGTTTCTTGTTTTTAAATGCATGAATTATCATGTAGTTTCCAACACTGATGCAGATATATTTCTTGACATATAAAACATCAGATGAGAAGAAAAATGTTCTATTAGTATTACGCTCAAAACATAAAACCGTTAGTTAATATTACTCAAGAATAAGGGTTCAACAACAACATATTTATCATACTATCTTTGAATTTTGCTTTTGAAAGTTTCTTAGCTCTTTCCGAACTTAGTACTAGCCTAGAGTTTCTTAAATTTTCGGCCATCCTAGTACTATAATTTCTTATAAACCATTAACCAGGTTCTTATAAAAAAAACGTGTATTAAAGATGACTGAATGAAGTGCCCAGTGTTTGCGTCAATTTGCCATTGTTGTCAATATTTTGATTTTATTTGATTAGAAAACAAAGAAACAATCAAACTGCTTTTTATCCGTCAAATTTGGATTGGAGCTGTTCATTGGACACTGTCTTTTATCGCCTATAACTATATATAAGTATTTTCTATGTATTTTATGTACTTTTTGGCCTAACAGAACACAGTTTGCCAAATATTCTTTACAGCTGATTGATAGGGTTCAGAATAATGTGAAGAATTTGATTTTCATGAACCAGAAGAACTTATGAAGAAGATGGTTTTATATCAATACCTCTGTCAAATTTCTTTCCACCTGGATCAATGTCTTTCACAAAGAAAATATCTTCTAGCAGTGAGCCCGCCATCTTTGCTGTTTCCAAAGAACTATGAAAACTCTATCACATTATTTATCCCCCGTGAAGATGCCTTTATTTCTACGAATTCATCCATAAAGGCCGTTGTACAGGGGGTTGTCTATAGTTTCCTGTCGCACGTGCTCTTTCAGCCTCAGTTTGAGAAAGCTTCAAGTCTTTTAATATTACCCCCGTAAGATTTTACTTAAAATTTTGATTATAAGGGGGTAAAGCAAGACAAAGAAATCCACACAAATAATCTAGCCTCTGTTTCGATCAATAGTTCAGCAAAGATCCAAAATGGAGGACGACACGAAACGTGCACACAGGAAAAGACAAGCGGGTCCTAAAGCTGAAAGGAAGACGAAGAAGAAAAAGCATGATGGTGCGAAAAACCCTAAAGCCTTTGGTTTTCAATCAGTCAAAAAGGCTGCGACAACCTTTCATAGGAAGCAAGATTTGGAGACAAAAAGGCAGCATATCCCTCTGGTTGACAGGACACCTCTCGAACCGCCACCAATCATAGTTGCTGTTGTTGGGCCACCTAAAGTCGGGAAGACAACATTGATACGATCACTTATAAAGAATTTCACGAGACAGAAGATATCTGATATCAAAGGGCCTGTTACCGTAGTATCAGGTATAGTGCGGTTTGAGCATTTCAATTTAAGAAAATTTAAAATGGATAGTGAGTGGGTGGGATACCGATATAATATAACTGTAGAAAATGGGTAGGCTGGGAGTTGNCACGTGCTCTTTCAGCCTCAGTTTGAGAAAGCTTCAAGTCTTTTAATATTACCCCCGTAAGATTTTACTTAAAATCAATAGAACAATAGACAAAATGATCTTCTATTTTGATTATAAGGGGGTAAAGCAAGACAAAGAAATCCACACATATAATCTAGCCTCTGTTTCGATCAATAGTTCAGCAAAGATCCAAAATGGAGGACGACACGAAACGTGCACACAGGAAAAGACAAGCGGGTCCTAAAGCTGAAAGGAAGACGAAGAAGAAAAAGCATGATGGTGCGAAAAACCCTAAAGCCTTTGGTTTTCAATCAGTCAAAAAGGCTGCGACAACTTTTCATAGGAAGCAAGATTTGGAGACAAAAAGGCAGCATATCCCTCTGGTTGACAGGACACCTCTCGAACCGCCACCAATCATAGTTGCTGTTGTTGGGCCACCTAAAGTCGGGAAGACAACATTGATACGATCACTTATAAAGAATTTCACGAGACAGAAGATATCTGATATCAAAGGGCCTGTTACCGTAGTATCAGGTATAGTGCGGTTTGAGCATTTCAATTTAAGAAAATTTAAAATGGATAGTGAGTGGGTGGGATACCGATATAATATAACTGTAGAAAATGGGTAGGCTGGGAGTTGATGAAGGTGAAGTTGTGGTTTCTAGCGCCAAGCGCTGGCATCGCAGAAGTAGCTAAGCGCTAATCGAGTCCACGACCCCTTGTCATGCCGCAAGAGAGAGGTGCTGGTTGCCAGTTTGCATTCTTTGATTTCGGCGCGGGGAAGTTATCGGCGCGGGGAAGACTTCGGCGCAAGTGCGGCTGGAAGCAGTCAAAGTGGCCCGGGGAACATCTTCCCCGCGCACTACAAAGAATGCAAACTGGGCTGGTGGGAGTAAAATGGGTAATGATGTTGATTGCCGAAACATGGTAGATTGTGAACTGTTCAATCAACATTTAATACTCCAAAAAGGAGGATAGCTCCAACAGATGTAGCTAGAAAATATCTGTATATGCCCAGACTGGAAAGTTTGTATGTTGCGCGTGCAAATTGAGATGGCCTAACCACGATTTTTGCGGATATTTCGTAGTTTCCGCGGTTGAGAATAATAGGTTAGAACAATAGAGCTTTTGTTTATTGGCAACTGCGCGACTCAGTCAGATCGAAAATCGGGTAAGTTCCTGTGCGTGCAATATCTTGCGCGTGCTCTACAAACTTTCCAGTCTGTGTATAGGCGTAAAAAAATTCTTACAAACTTTAGAACTAGAATAGCTCAAGCAAAAAGTGAATAAAAGAAGAATACTGTGCTGTGGTCTGCTTTCTGGATTGCATTCTGCACACAGTGCCAACAACCAATAATAACCAATCACTCTTAATAAATATAAGGCCAATATTGTTCCCTGCCATTTCATTTCATTGTTTTGTATCTTTATCTGTCTGGATTGGCAGTCAAAAGTGTCCACCAACTGACTCAATTTAAAAGCAAAAAACATGGATATTTTGAGTTGGGCACAAAGGGGATAGCAAACTTCTTAAAAATTCCTTGTTGCTTCATCAGTCTGGAAATAATCATGAAAATTAGGAAATTTTCCAACCAACCAACAACCAGCCCATTTTTTTAAAAGCAAAATTACGCTAACCAAACATTTTTGAGATGGTCTCCTAGTCCATTGAAGTGTTTGCTGGTTTGGGCTCCATGCAGTTTTGATTGGCTTTCTGCAAAACATTTTAAATTTCTTGCTCAAAATCACAAATCATTCAGAATCTCTGAAAATGTTACATTGACAATTAGATATAGGACATTTGACTTGATGAACAACTTTATGTCCCAAACTGAAGTATTGAAATAGTTTTAACACAAGAGCAAAAAATTTGCATGAGGTCAAATTGAATAGTCCCCAGATATGCCTACGTAATGAATTATCTTATCGCTCAATGATCTGGCAATAGACAACATGTTTTGATCAAACTCTTCTGCTTCCAGGTAAAAAGCGCAGAATAACCCTGGTTGAATGCAACAATGACATCAACAGCATGATAGATATTGCAAAAATTGCTGATTTGGTAAGTTTTTATTAGGATGCAGACATCTTTCACATTGAAACTACATCAGGTGAAAGTCCAAGGTTAAGAGGAAAAGAGTTGCAAGAGAGAAACATTAGATAAGGGGTTATGCAAGCACATGTAATAAAAGAATGAACAGTGTCTTTGAACAGTGTCTGAAGAAAAAGCTTCCTGCTTTAGTCTCATGGTGCAAGCCATTAAGATTGGTTCCTTATGTATTCGAATATTCATTTCCTTACCAGATTCAAAGTTTAAAATGGTGAAGTATTTTTTGCTATCATTTAAAATATGAAACTGAATTATTNATACTGAAATAAAAGAGCGAAACTTTGGGTCACGCCATAAAGATTGGTCAGGCAAGGGAACGAAACAAAATTTTGAAGCAAGCAGTGGATATATATCTGCAAAAAAGCGCAAAGACTCCTTGCAAACATCGATGAAGAGGAGCCGATAAAGAAACAGCGACTCAATTATGAACAAGATGCAGATACCATCACCATCTCCAGCTCTTCAGAGGATGAAGATCATATCGAAGAAATAATTTCATCAGAAAGCGATATACGTAGACAATGACGAATTCTAAACTACGTTTTAAAGCCATATGGCAACCTTATTGAAAGCTATAATATAGTGATGAATATCGTTAATTATACTGTTTAAAAGTCAATCGCTTAAGTACTTACGTCTTTTATAGTGTTATCCTTCACAAAAAAATATCAGGCGCCTCATTTTATATGGCGCGTGATCTGTCACGCGCCTACTAAAAATCAAACGACAAGGCCTGCTACATAATAATTTTGTCTGCTGATCCCAAGTTAGGTTATCATCAAGTTGGACTCCTAAATATTTTACATTTTTAAAGATGTCAATTTCTGTATGCAGTCTTACTGTAACTGTATGTACATTAACATCAAAGAAGTCTCATGGAGTTCTTAAGAACTGTCCAAATATGTACAGATAGAATTCTTGAGAGATATGATACACTGCTAAAATGTTTGAATCTTTCTAATTTCCTTAGAAGTTTCAGGCAAGAAAACAGAATTAAAATGTACCTACGTACAGTACAGGCCATGTGTGCATAGGGCTCAAATCTTTCAAATCTTTAAAAAGGTGGGTGTAAAATTCTATTACAATTTTCTTTGAATTGAATGGCTTGAAAGGAACTTACAGTAGGATACTTTGCTGTAAATCTGCTGTGGAAATTTTTTGATATCTTGATTATTTTCAAAATGACGGCATTTTATTTTTGTTGAAAGAATTCATGGGGAATTTTGAAAAAATGAAACCATCGTAAATTCTAAATTCATAGAGGAAAAATGATAAAATCTTCAGGAAAACCATAGTTTATGAAGCTCTATAATATGGTGGCAAGCAGAAATCTGTCGCTCTTCTGGTTTTGGATTTAGAAATTTGATGATGTCACAGCCTCAAATATAATAAATGCCGCCATTTTGAAACTAATCAAGATATCAAAAGATTTCCACAGCAGATTTACTGAAAAATACCCCAAGTTCCTTTCAAGCCATTTAATTCAAAGAAAAATGCAAAAGAATTTTACACCCACCTCTTTAAAGGTTTGAGCCCTATGCTGGCCATGCGCACATTAACACTGTTTTCCTGCCTAAGAATTCTTGTCTAAATTGTTTACATGCTTGCACACCACTTTAAAATTCTTATCAGAATCTGAAGGATTCTTAAAAATTGTGAAGAATTCTTGAGAATTCTTGTCAAGTTGATGTGTGCAAGGCTTTTACTGAACCTGTGCTGTATATTGAAATGCTGGTATTCCATTGTTATTAATTCGAAATCATTTCATCCATCTATAGGGAGCGAAATTATTCAATTTATCTGGGATAACATATGGAAGCTATTCAAAAACAGAGATCCATAATCTTGGCAGATTTATATCAGTAATGAAATTCAGACCTTTGACATGGAGGAGCAACCATCCATATGTTCTTGCTGATAGGTATATATTGATTTGGTAGCGTTTTTATTGATTGCTCTTATTTTCCATTCTTTACATTGTATACTGGGTGCCCCAAAATGATGTGTCAGTGTTTGCTGTAGCATAAAACCATGGATTATGCACCGATTTCAATTAATTGCTGATCATTTTGGACAATGGTTAAAAGTCTTTGATGGAAATGTTTTTGGCTAATCTTGTGAGGACTGTGATTGATGGTTATCAACCAGGGGGATGCCAGGGGGTGGACTGGGGTGGCTATGTCCACCCCACTTTTCTCGGGTGGGTATTTATTCTTAACCAAAAACGATGTAAAAAAGTTAAGTATACCTTGTGGCTATTACTTTTATCATGTGTCTACCATCCACCCCATTCTTTCAGCGCTGGTGCTGCCCTTGTCATCAACTAAAAATGATATCATTTTGGAAGAATATAATGCATACCATATCTTTTGAAGAACTTCTATCGAGGCATGATGATGTTACAATCCATGTAAAGAACCAACAGAAACTGCTCTAAGAAGTTTACAAATTGCTCCACCACTTAAATCTGTCATACCTCTGGGAGAATTTCCAAACAAACTATATAACTTATAACTTACAGGTTTATGTATTTAAGTGAAATGGGTTTAGTCAGTAAAAAGATCCTAGACAAAATAAACACCGATATCAGAACATTGACAATGGTCAACCAATGGCAAAATTCAGCATCCGTAATCGAATGGTTTAAAAACATACCAGATAAAGCCCAACACACTTTCATAATCTTTGATATTGCAGAGTTCTACCCTTCTATTAAGGAAAACCTCTTAAAAAAAGCCATCAGTTTTGCAAAACAGTACACAAATGTCTCAGATCAAGACATTAAGATCATCTCGCACGCCAGGAAGTCTTTACTGTTTGACAAAAAGACACCTTGGACGAAAAAAGATAGCAAAAATATGTTTGACGTCACCATGGGAAGCTACGATGGAGCTGAAGTATGCGAGCTAGTCGGAGCCTACATTCTAAACATCCTCGCAGAGAAGTACGACAAGGAGCAAATTGGCCTCTATCGAGATGATGGTTTAGCAGCCTTCAAGAATGTGTCAGGCAGCAAAGAAGAAAGAATAAAAAAAGACATAACCAAAATTTTCCAAAACCTTGGACTAAAGATAATCATAGAGACCAACCAGAAAATCGTAAACTTCCTCGACGTCACCCTGAACCTAGAAAATGGAAAGTACTGCCCATATAGAAAGCCCAACGACGAACCAATGTACATCAACACCCAATCAAACCACCCTCCAAAACCATTATCAAACACCTCCCAGCGGCAATAAGCAGAAGAATATCAGACATATCCTACGACAAAGATGTTTTCAAAAAAGCTGCCCCATTTTACGACGAGGCCTTAAAGAAAAGTGGATACGATGAAAGTCTAACATATCAAGAAGAGAATGCAACTAGAGGAAAGAGGAAGAACAGGAAAAGAAATTAATTTGGTTCAATCCCCCATTCAGCAAAAACGTCCAGACGAACGTTGGCCACACTTTTCTGAGACTAATCAATAAGCACTTCCCCAAAAAGACAAAACTCCACAAAATCTTCAACAAAGGAAACATCAAAGTAAGTTACAGTTGCATGGAAAACATAGCATGCGTTATCAATGCACATAACAAGCAAATATCAGTAGCTGAATCAGAAAAACCAAACCAAGGTTGCAATTGCCGAAAAAAAGACCAGTGCCCCCTTGATGGAAATTGCCAAACCACAAACATCATTTACAACGCAAAAACCACTTCCACTAGCGAAAGAAACCCCAAGTTATACATCGGCCTAACAGAGAATACGTTCAAAACACGATACAACAACCACATGAATTCCTTCAGGCACAAGAAATACGAGAACAGCACTGAGCTATCAAAGCACATTTGGGGACATAAAGATAGAAATGAGGCATATGACGTCAAATGGTCCATCTCCAACCAAGCAGCGGCTTATTCAAACGAAACAAAGAGGTGCAGTCTATTGCTAACGGAAAAGCTATGCATTAGCAAAGCTGACAAGACAAACCTGCTTAACAAAAGATCAGAATTAATCTCCAAGTGCCGCCATGAGAACAAATTCTACCTAATTAATTTCAAAAGAGACCCCACGTAGAAAATAGTTGTAAGAATATGCCATCACGATATGCAATGTATAAATGCGTAAAATTGAGTAGAGTTTTCAGTTGTCTGATGATCGCTGTATAGCGTGAAACTCTGAGTAACAACAAAGAATGTAGTCTGACTTTGCGTCACTCTTATTATAACTTATAACTTGCGTAAGCAAGTTTTATGCGAACTTCCTCATAGGTCTCACACAAATAAAATATGGGATAAACACCCTGAGATTTAGGGGAGCTATGCAGTGGAATACCCTAAACGATGATATAAAGAATATAGAGTCTGTTGCAGCTTTCAAAAAGGAAATTAAAACTTGGGATGGAACCAGTTGCCTCTATACAATTTGTAAATAGACACTGAATTCCTTTAATTGTAATTAATATGTATTACTTTAGGTTTATTGTAGATAGTTGGTGTAAATTAGCTTTATTCTTTTAAAACTATGTAAATACCAACTTTAAATAAATATATGAATGAATGAATGAATGCTCCCTATAACAGTTGTACCCTGTTGCAGTACAAATGGTCTGTGTACTGTAGCAGAGCTGTAATGATATATGATCTTGTGATTGACTTCATAGGGTGGAAGATTTAACAGATCCAGAGAGAATAAGGCAGAATCCAAAATCAGATAGAACTGTTTGTTTGTATGGATATATGAGAGGTGCTCATTTGAAGAACAAATCTAAAGTTCATATCATGGGTGAGTTTGTGTGTTTGATTTTCATCGAACATTCACCAGATGACTGAAGTTGGAGTCTTTACTGTAGTTGTAAAGAGGGTTGATTACATTTAGCCAGCATTGGTGAAATTACATTAAATGCAGAAAATTCCTCGTTGGCACTCCTTCGCAGTGGAAAAGTATAGTCTGCACGCAGGCTAGTTTTGGGGTGAATTCTAGTGGAATCTCAATATATTTCTATATGAAGTTTGCATAAAAGCACCTGTATACTTTCCATCACGATAGTCAGGTATGAAGGATAGGTAATAGTGGTCAATCAGACTTAATCAAATAGAACAGTTATATACATGAAGAACTGACTTTGAAAGCAAAACAGAAATTTAGTCCAAGAAAGCTGTGAGAATCTTGCCTTTTCGTTGGCTATTTTTTAAACAGCTCCACAGTCTTCAACACCGTTTGTCAATTCGTTAAAAGCAACCTTCCTTTTCAACGTTTGCTTTTCTATATGGAAAGTTTTCAAATGATTTGAACAGCTTCCCAGCTTTTAAAATTGATTTATTTCGTTTTCGATAGATAAACGAGAGACATTCAAATCCCAGTGTGATGCTATGTGTTTTTTTTAATGGCTTCATTTACACCAACTCTAAATTTCAATCTGTAGTTAACGAACTGTAGCCATGTCGTTGCAGAACACCCCCTTGAATGAAACATCGAGGTACAATGAAAAGCAAATTAGTTCATTTTCTTTTCAGGTTGCGGTGATCATTATCTAAGAGATGTAAGTTTCCTTGCTGATCCATGCCCACTGCCAGAACAAGAGAAAAAACGATCACTCAACGAAAAAGAGCGTTTGATTTACGCCCCCATGTCTGGCGTCGGAGGAGTTGTCTATGATAAGGTTTGTTAATACTTTTTGATCATCTGAAACAGAACGGTTTTTTTTCATAAGGTTTTTCTTCATTTTACAATAGCTTTAAAACTATCTTTAGACTAGAAATTATACTGACTCAACAGAGTACTGAGCTGCCATAGGGGGGGGGGGGAGGGGTACTCACTAATATTCACTGACACTTTTCGTAGTGTCTTTTTACGAAAGACTATGAAATCAAGACTATGAAATCGCAAAAGACGTCTCACTGCTGTTTGATTAACCCCATGCTTATTTCAGTTGTTTTTGTTTCTACTACAGAAAATGCTGCTGATATCTTTGTACTGATTTTGATGGGATTCCTGTGTAATTATAAGAAGATGCACGTTTTACGGGGCTGAATTTAGGAATCAAGAAATTTATCAAAATTACTGTTTGCTTGTGAGCTCAAGGCTCCAAATGTACCAAACTAAACCGATGAAATATATGGCCATAGACTTTTCAAAGAATTGTCTTTACGTTTATCCTGTTTTAAATGGTTATGAGGTCAATACAAATCAATACAAAAATCTGGTACAGTTTCGTAAAAGAATCTCGAAAAATCTTGAAAATCTTAAAATCATCAAACGATTTTAGAAATCTCTAAAAATCTGAAAAGTCTGAAAATCTAAAAAAAATCCCAGAGATCTCCCCGGCAAATTATAAAGATTATTATAAAATTTTTTTGAAATTTTTGAAAATCTCACACTTTGAATCCCCAAAAATCCTCGAGAATCTCAAAGAATCTCAACAATCTTTGTAAAATCCACGAGATTTTTAAAATCCCAAAATCTTGTACGCTTTTTTCAAGTGATTTGCCTCTCGGTAAATGGGGTCAATAATTTTGATAAGCTATGCTCTATCTCACGTATGCATTTTATCTAGGATGCAGTTTACATTGATCTTGGAGGTAGCAAACAAGGCCAAAGGATGGGAGCGAAAGAGACTTCGGTATGATCTTATAATCCCTTATCAGCAATTTAATAGGGTGATATACACAGCTTTCAACGCAGATGTCTCGAATCGTTAGGCATTATACAGAAGAGAGAGTTTTCGTTAGCTTGGCTGACTTTGATGCTATGGCTCCGATTGCTTTTGCTAGCCTGCGTGCTTTGAAGTAGCTTTCATGATGAAGAATAACGACTCTGAATTAGCTTTTAAAAATGAGATTACATCATGAGATGGAAAACTTGTTCTTGGTATCATTTGTATTTTTATTGTGCTACCGGGTAAGTAACAAAAATATCCCCGTCGATACGGCTACTGTCCTTGGGTATCAAAGGATTAATATTGGCACATGTCTTATTTAATAGTGGCTCGTTGAATTAGATTTTAAAATTTATCTGACTGAAATCGGCCACTCCGTTCTCAATGTATGATTTTCTCTAACAAGCCCCTTCAAGAAACCGTCTTCAAACACTACCTAGAATCAAGATCAAATCTCACTAATATTTCTGCCATACACGCTTTTACACGCTTTAGCTTGTATTGTGTTTCTTTTTGGCAGGATAAAAATGTCATCCCTAGGAGCAAAACAAAATCATTCTGGGATATTTCATCCTCCCAAGAGGATAACATGTGCTAACATATGTAATTGTCATTACTGTAAGGCAGGAAAACAGACGATATTTGATCATCAGCTTCAGCTGTTTTTGAAGGATTTGTGAAGGGGTCTTTTCCAGAAAATCCCTCATAATTTCAGAACGGATTGGCCGATTTGATTTGATATCCAGGGAACAATGTCCTTTTAAACGGGGATTGTTTTTTTTACTCACCTGGTATTTTGATAAATATTTATATTTTGTTCTTGGGGTATCCTTCACGTAAACTTCTTTTCTTCAGTTGATACACTTGTTTTGAATTAATTGCTCTTGTCTTTCAGAATGATAACGAAGACGACAATGAATTTGTTTCTTCGTTGCTCGATACAAAGTCAACGATAGATAACAAAATGGCGACAAGTCATCTAGCAATATTCAAGGTATGTGTCTCTTTGTGTCTCTACGATAGTTAAAAGATGCGATCACACATGTCTAACAATAGGCTATTGTATTTGGTAATCTCGTTGCGTGCATGAACAAAGCAAAGCCAAAGAAACAATGGCGTGTGTAGATTATTCATAGACCGCAACATTTAGCTCAGGTCATTCACTTTAAAATGGACGGCTATAAGGGATCCAACATATGACTTGACTTATTCCTGACTACCCGTCTTCCCTGCATTTTTGTGTTGATTGAATGACTTTAGATTGAAGAAGTTGGTTTCGACCGGATTAAATCATATATTTAGCTGCTTAACTCCTACATGGTTGTGAGAGATATTAAAGACCTGAATGAATTGAGCCCAAAGATGATTTTACTGTCCAGAAAATGCATACTTTTGTCTAGAGCAAGATATATAAACACCATATGTTGTTTGCTTATTTTGTTAATGGGCCCTTGCTTGGAGGCTTGGGGCTACAACGCCCCCTACTCCCCCTTATCCGGCTCTGCTAACAAGAGATTTTTGTCTGGCCGTTGTTTTTTACTGTAAAACATTGGTTCTATTGAGTTCGATTGAAAGGATGTTCTGAAACAAAAGCTGCGCAGTGTTTCCGTTTCAGTTGTCTTTGTGGTTTTAAACTCCGTTATAAATGAANATCACCAACAAGAATAATTTCCTTACCTTCTGCGTCTAACCGTTTTATAAGTTTTGTCAGAGCCTCGAAGGTGGAAACATCTGTACCCTCGGTAGGTGGACGGTACCAACAAAGCACAATGTAACTCTTAGCGTGCTTGGGGGTTATTTCAATCCCTACAATCTCTAAATTGGGATCTTTGACATCGTCTCTTTTGTGATGGGGAAGGGTGTTTTTTATATAAAGAGCTACGCCACCCCCAGAGGTGTCCCTATCGTGTCTATAGATATCATATCCCTCAATTGAAACCTCACAGTCCTGTATGTCTTTTTTCAACCTGGTTTCATTGAGACCAAGGATATCTAATTGATGGTCGTGCATTAATTTAGCTACCTCTACCTTGTGTTTTCTAAGTGATACTACGTTCAACTGCGATATTTTTACTCCTTTTCTACGTTTTTTCTTTACATTCATGGAGTAATCAGCATTTCCCTGAAGTCCCTAGCAATATCTTATATATTTACTATAATTGGATGCTAGTATTTTAACACCCCCCTCGTTAACATGAAGACCATCAAATGAAATATTTCCATACCTTATATTATCATTATTGATAAAGTCCAGTCCACTAAGAAGCAGTTTCTCTTCGAGGAGTTGATTCGTTTTTAGCACTTTTGCATTGAGCTCTAGATCGTCATTTCATACAGTTTGGATGGGGTGAATACACTATAAATTGATAAGTGACTTTCAGAAATTCACATATTTGAGCAATCTTATACCATTTGAATTTGTCTTAGTTTCTCTGTGAAATATAAGAATTCGTCTTTAAAATAGCGCTTTCGTTTTGAACAAATCTGTGTGAATGGCCTGTCAAGAAACTGCAAAATCACCGTTTCGACAGAAATTCCGTGATGGATCCTCCTTGGGGCCTAGCTAGATCTTTTGGTTTGGTTGTCAAGGAGGGGTTCTGAGGGCGTCATAACATTACAGCCAATACGCAATTATGCTAAATATGGCGGTGAGAAACTTTTTACTTTCTATTGCCTTCATATAATGAAATTGGATGTCCAAGGCCCTTTACTAGATTGAGGAAAAACTTTGAGACCCCTCGCTTTAACGTTTCAGTGATTCAAAATGGACTAACCCAAAAGAACAAGCAATAAAAGATACTACTGGAAGAATACGGCGAAAAGCAATGTTTGAAAATGATGATGATGATGATGAAAGCGATGAAGACCAAGAGGATTCTGGGCTTGAAGAGGACGATGAAAGTGACGATGGTAATGATTCTGATGATGAATCAGGTAGTGGTGATGGTAGTGATGAAGAAATGCCTGCTAGTAAACGGAAAAAGAAAGTAAGCCTTTCGATTGTATTTGTAATATTAGACCAATAGTCTTAGGACACCTATGTCGATAAATTGTTTACCTTTTTACTCAAATTTCTATTATTTTAATTCAAAGAACGCATGAATAACCGGAAAGGGTAACCCTTCTTAAACTGCTGAGGGACTTGAAACAATATATAGTGCAATCAGTGGAAAAGCTATTGATATATAAAAGATAGAAAGATTTCTTCTCGAATCAGAGGGGGCTTAATTAGGCTTGAAAGTATCACACGGAGATCGATGAACTTGTTATCCTAGGTGTCCAGTCTCATGTTGCATGGTAGAAGCTTACTTGCCATGTACATGGTCAAAACGCACACAAGGATAGATTGATGATTTTGAAAACTTATTGATAGCATTGAAACATGAGCGTCTTCGCTTGATTCCTGTACGGTGAAAGCTGCTTTAGCAGTTGGCCTCTATTTTACACTCCAGTGCCAAATAGACGTCCCCCTCCCCATTCAATAAAATTTGAAACATTTTCCCACTCCCTGAGCCCTATTGGGATCCCCTTCTAATTTGTCCCATTGAAAATGTGAGCAAAAAGTTTAATTGAATTAGGCAAAATCGATTAAAATCGACCACCCCTTCTAGTTGGAACTAGAGAGTAAAGAGATAGCTTTCTTTTGCAGCCTTTCTTACTCCTATTTTCCCCCTTGCATATGAGATGTATTGATGAAAAATGATGTTGTAAAATCGTTGTTTTAGGAGGATTGTCAAGAGGAATTGGAATTCGAAGATGACGACGGCGATGCCACAGATGATGAGGAAACATTGGAAGAAAGGGAACCTGCCATCAGCAACGATGGTAAGTGTTTTGACTTATTATTGGACGTTTTAATTCAGTCTCAACGAGCATAAAGTGCCAGAAAACATACGTGAAATCACGAAGAAATCTCGCTTGAAGGGTCCGATTTTAGACGGCATAGACTGGAAATTTGAAACATGAGCATCTTCGCGGGAGCTTTTTCCAGCACTGAAGCATGGCAGCACAGACAATGACTGTGATGCCTTACAGTGCCACGGTTGCGGACTACTTTGTGAACTCGACATAAAAACAACTTAATAACAAACCATGCTTGATGTGAGTTGGAAAGTGTTCGCAAAGTTCGAATATCATAAAAACTTAGCAGCTCCGTGTTTTCTTAGCCTTATCCTGCAAACTTATATTGTTCTGTTGTTATATGAAGGGCTGTACGTTTGTTAAAACACACTGTTTGTAAATGCTGTACTGAATAGTTGTGGTACTATAACACCAGTTACCTGAAATTAGAATCTAAAGGCATCCCTTCGGACAGAAATATTCACAGTTAAGTGGAATAGTTCTCTTCCAAAAGCTTTTAGAAAGGTGAAGGTGAAGTTTTTATCGCCAAGCGCAGGGATCGCAGAAGTAGCTAAGCGCTAATCGAGTCCGCGACCCCTTGTCGTGACGCTCAAGAGGTGCTGGTGGGGTTTCAACCCCGTCCGCCTGACGTTCTGGCTGCAAGGTCAGTGGATTACAACACGGCGCCACAACACCTTCAAAGAAAGAAAGAAAGAAAGAAAGTAAGAAAGGAAGAAAGATAGAAAGAAAGAAAATCTTGGTCAAAATTTCTCCAACATTCTGCCCAAATAAGTGAATTGTGACTTGAGTGTCTGTTATTCTCTTGGGCGGCTGAATTACAATGTGCTAATGATCAAGTGAAAAGTAGTATTCCAAAAGCATTATGTGTTTAACGTGAGACACATACCGAAGAGTCTTTAAACTTTACAGGCCTACACGGGGTGTAGTTCAATCCGCAGTTTTTATATAAGATTGATGTTGAGAACTTCAAATTATCTTTCTTTTTCAAGAAAATTTACAGATATGCTGGTTCTGTTTTTACCTGTAAAATTATCGTTGTCTGTTAGAGATAGTGCTAAGTGACCCTCTATGCATGCATGTTATCGACCTCTGCACCCACTGTAATAATCAATCGTATGCTATGAACAGGATGAAATGAACTCAAATGTTGTTGATAGTTCGTAAAATTTTCACTGTCTATTTCCTTTTTCCGCAGACTATTAATTTTACTGTGAAAATTGTATATAATTTCTTGGTCTTTTTAGAGTTAAATAAATGGAAAGAAAATTTCAAACGAAAGATGTCACCTTTCTTGTTAAAGATGCAGAATAGACGAACTGACTTACGGAAACTGATCTACAGTGAAGGTATTGAATTTATACAATATTTTAAAACTGTTTCCGCTGCTTGCTAGTCAGCAACATTTGATCTTACTGCTATTGTTTAAATTTATTTGGTTGGTAGTTGTTCCTGTAGGTTTGAGTCATTGTTTGAGTTACTATTTTATCGTTAGATGAGGGGTTTTGCCGGAGGCGTTAATTTATTATATTCAAGGATTTGTACTGTCAAACGGGGTACATATGAATTCAATTCAAACGGACGGAATTCAGTTATTACGCATTGATCGCCAGCCTTCTTCAAGGCGCTGTATTTGATTAACCATGAGCAAGGACACACAAGGATGAAATGACTGTCCTATGAAACATGGGCAAGAAAACTTTATAAGGTGGTCCCGGGGGAGTACTTAGTATATTTTGCTGACGGGATGTGCACTCCTTTCTGGGTATCGTTTTCGCCTCTTTTTTCTAAAGCCGGGTATCAAAAGAAGGAAATTTTCTAAAGCCGGTTGTCAAAAGGCGTATTTTGTGTATTTTTTACGTTTTGGAGTATACTTTTCGCCGTTTTTTTCTAAAGCTGGGTATCATTTGGAGGGGAAAATTCTA
>REGM01000273.1:184877-195765 GCA_004194415.1 Aurelia aurita | reverse complement strand
CCCCCCCCCCCCCCGGGAAGGTAATGCGTTATGTGAAGGCCCCCTCGCCACTATACGTTGGGCCCCTGTGTCCCAAACACTCCTTCGTAATTAACATTTTTGCGTTCTATTTCAGATCTGAAGGTAGAGCAAAGGCAAGATGGCAATAGTTCAGAAAACAGTGATGAAGAAATGATTGGTGGATTATTCGCAGTCAAATCCCGCGAGAGAGAAATTGAAAAGATGAATAAATCAATAATGCATCAAAGAGACTGCACACGTGACTTAAACTATGCTACTTACACAGAGACTAATGATGAAGAGATGTTGTTTGAATCGATTAAAGATTGTTTTGTTACGGGAAAATGGAAGGATAATGAAAATGCAGAGACCTTACTTGCTGATGACGGTAAGTGAAGAAGGGGGTTGATTTGTTACAATAATCTCCGTTGCTTTGATTGACACACTAGTAGAAAGCGATAAGCGATTGCAAACATTTATGTGGCCGATTAGTCGAAGGCCGCAAATATAGATCAACTGAGAAGCAAAAACTGGCCTCATTGGCTAAGTTGTATGTGCGAAAAGAGGTTGTCAAGAGAAGAAATGAGTATAGATCGAAAGAAGAGGATGGAGCTAAACATTTTTCTCTGGTATTTTATATATCCATTCCAGAAGCTTAGAAGCTTTAAGTATTTGAATTACAGACAGAAATATAAGATAATTGTTCAGCTTTCGCCTACTTTTCAGTTTCTGCAAAAAAGATATAAAAATCAGTTGCTTTGCAATGGATTTTGAATATATTGTGTTTGTTTTCAAAAAATAATTCAACGGGCAGAAACATGATCAAATCCTTAAAAAACTCTAGGAGATAAAGGTTAAGAACTATGGTTGCCTATAAAAGAGCGACTGCGATCTAATAAAGAAGCGTATTGCATTGTTGGGGTTTATGGAGCTGTTTAAAAATTATCAAAGCAAAGGCATGTTTCTCACCGGCTCCTTGGACTACATTTGCGCTTTGCTTATAAATCAGCATGTGCGTGAAGTTTTTTATTCGTTTAGATGTGATGGACAATTGTACATATCCTTTTTTAATTTCTAACTTCTAATTGTACATACCACCTCAGGAAAGAATATTCATGCAATTTTGTGTAACTTCTTGACAATTTACTGCAAAAATCTATAACAATAAGAATAATAATAACCTATATTTATACAGGCATACTTGATCAGCTTGCACAAAATCTGCTATCATCCAAGGTCCTGTTAAAAATAAAAGTTTAAAATAATTAAAAGATATCAAATTACAAGTTCACGTTAATTAAAAATCACAGTCAAGTTGATCGCATAGTCTCTTAAAATTTACTATCGACTGTTCTCCTTTCAACGTATTAAGCAATTTGTTAAATATTGTTGACTCATGAAAGAGGAACGATTTACGGTCTGCTTCAGTGCGGCCAGCTTTATTAAAATTGGTGAAGGTGAAGTTGCGTTTTTTAGCGCCAAGCGCTGGGATTGCAGAAGTAGAGAAGACCTAGTCGAATCCGCGACCCCTTATCATGACGCTCAAATGGTGGGGCTCTACCTGGAATCGAACCCTGTCCACCTGACTTTTCTGGCTGCAAAGTCAGAGGATTACACCACTGCGCCGCAACACCTTCAAATTTCCTGTATCGTTTACCCCTCAAAGGATGCTGTTGTGTTTTTCAGTGTTTTTTAGTCTTTATAATTTTGTAAATCCTATCTTATTCTTCCTTTCTTCGATAGATGACGATGATGATGATGAAATGTTTGGTGATTTTGAAGACTTGGAAACGGGAGAATCACACCAACAAACAAATACTTTGAATCCGGAAAAAAAGGATGTTGAGGAGAGTAGTGACAGCGATGGAAATGACGGAGATGATGAAGAAAAACGAAAGAAAAAGAAGATGAAATTGAAGGAGAATTTCAATGCTGAATATCCTTTTTCTTCATTTTTTTTGCAATTTTAGACTGATTACGTGATCCTCTGCCTTCGCTTTGCCATAGGACCTGATAAGTTGCATTGCATCTGTGACTACTAAATGACTTTAAACTAAATATGTGCAAAACTGGCAACATTGCAGACTGTTATTGTTCTGATGCCGTTGCTAATTGTTAGGCCCATTTCCTCACAAAGCACTGACTCTCTCAAAGCCTTGTTGTAATAAGACAATTATTCTGAATTCAGAACTTGGCGACGAGTCCTTATCCTTTTTCAGAACAAGGTTTCTGGATCAAGGTTTCTAAGACTGCGTTCACACGATGCCGGCACAATTTGAAAATGGTGAAAAATGTGACGTTCACACGAAAACGGCACATTTTTTGCCGGCAGATTTTGAAAACGGTAGATTTTGAAAACGGAACTCTAACCGGCACATTTTGAAAATGGAATCGTGCGAACAGTCGAAAACGATGAAAACGGAACAATTTTCGACGCTTTCAAAACGAGGCTGATCGATTTTTAAGGTGTATGTACATTTCTTTGGCATGAAATTCTTTCGGAGATTGCAAGGAGGTTGTTGCCGTCGAATTTCCTATCGTTTTCAAATTTTGACAGTATCGTGTGAACGCTAGCCATAATTTTGCTACCGTCATAATTTTCACCGTTTTCAAAATGTGCCGGCATCGTGTGAACGTAGTATAAATTTAGAGAAATAAGAATAGAAATTTTTTCTAATTTCCTTTATTTCCACATTTGCACAAGACTTGACCGAATACGGGAAGGTTTTTGAGACATTTAATGGAAGTTGCAAGTCTCTTTTCTGGCAAGTAAATATGCAGTTTTGTGGCGAACTTCATTTGTCGATAATTTTTATTTGGCAAATTCGAAAGGAATGCTTTGATTATGGGAGACTTTTTACCAATAAGGTTAAAGCTTATAACAAAAAATTTTTCCATTTTGTCCTTGACATTCCATAAGTATGACGGTGATAAAGACGGAGACAAAGATGGCGGTGCTTCTTTTTACGATGATCTGAAAAAAGAATTGAGCTTACAAGGCCAGGTAAGTGCAACTGATGTTTGCTTTCTGTTTTGCTGGATTTTGACTTGCTGGATGAAGGGCTAGGAAGATCTGTCTGTGTTTATGCCTAGCTAGGCCCATTGGTTTTGTCTGCACGTGGTTTAGAAATGAAAAGTTACTTTCACTTGTGTTGTTTCTTCGTGTCACTCTCGCTTTTAATTGAAAATGGAGCCATCTCAGTCATTCAATGTAGTCATTATAAATGTTCTAACTCGATCTCCACTGCGTGTAATTTTGAATGGCAGCCATGACTAGAACACCCCAATGACACCAAGAAAACACACAGTAGAAAGTATGTTTTTATTTCTAAACTACTTGCAGACAAAACCGATGGGCCTAGGCAGAACAAAAACAGACAGATCTTCATACAGCCCTTGGCTGGATACTATAAAGTCTCAGAGCAGGAAAAAAGAATTAACTGTCAAGTGATATCTTTCATACTATTTAAACACGAACTCAACGAGTATAATATTCAGAAAGATAGTTCTTTTCAGTCCTCTTCGCCTGAGCCTTCTTCTTTCTCCTTCTCCACAACAACAACCACCAGTACAACAACAACCACAAACAAAAGCAAGCAAAATACCTTCTTAAAATATCTGCTCTCTGTTTACTTGAAGTTCTTGCTTTAGTTCAGCTTAAGCAGGGGTTTCTCCGTTAAAATTGTCCTTTTAACGAAAGTGCATAGAATTCTCGATACAGTGTAGTTATGCTCCCGGGGGGGGGGGGGGGGGGAGTTACTTCAATACTCCATGGTACGGGGTTGTGCCATTTTTATGGTACCTTTTGTGCGATAATATCCGGATTTATGGGTATAGTTGTTAACGATTTTTAAAGATTTCCGGATTTATGGGTATTATTTTTTGAAAAAACTGCATTTAAGGGTATACTTTTTCCAGTTTTTCCGGATTTATGGGTACAATTTTCGGCTTTTTCCGGCTTTACTGGGTATACTTTTCAGAAATGTTTCCGGATTTATGGGTGGTACTTTTATGCTCTGAAGGGCACAAACCCATACCACGGAAACTTAAGTTATATTTTTCGTCATGTTAATAATTGACAAAGCTTCCTATTTTTGTGTACAACGTACAAAGACAATAACGCTAAATATGGTGGCCGCGCAAAGCATGCTGGTAAAAAGCTCCCTCACGACCACCTAACGACATAAAATTTGGTCTGCCATTTCGACTAGCTAGCTGTGGTAAAGTTCCCAACAAGTATTCAATGTAAACAAATATGAAAATGTTGTGATTCGAACACGAATCTTTAATGAAAACTTCAATTCGAATCAAAACTATACTCTTTCTGCTTTGGAAAGGTTTCCTTTCGAACCGTGTTGCATTCGAATTCAAGGTCGATTCGAATTCAAGCTAGCTAATCGAAAATACAGACCGAAATTTTTACGTCGTTATGTGGTCGTCAGCGAGCTTTCTACCAGCATGCTTTGCAGCAAAACACAACAGAGTCTTTGGAGCTGCCATCTTTGGCGTTATTTTCCATTATTGTTATTACATACCCCAGTCCCATTATGTATTTGTTTTGTTGAACAATTGGTATGCAAATAGGTGTTAAACAATTTTAATATATCGCAAAGGCACATTTTGCAGTTTCAAAATATCATGGTTTTATTTATTGTAATTTACAGTTGAATCAGAAAGAATTTGAAGACATGGAAGATGAACTTCGCGTTCAGTATGAAGGTTTCAGGCCCGGAATGTATGTTCGCATTGAAGTTACATCAATGCCGTGCGAATTTATTGATAATTTTGATCCATCGTATCCGGTTGTACTCGGTGGACTACTCGCTGGAGAAGATGATATTGGATTTATACAGGTGAGAAAATTTTCTGAACTGGAAACCATCAAAACAATTATACGTTTCCACTCTATTGCTAACTTTACGTGATAGGGACCAACTCTCTGGCAGCGGTCAAATCAACTTATTGTTTTTGGGTGCAGTCAAAAAGCTTCTCTTTATTTTATATCTACCAATAACAAATTCGTGCAGGTGCAACTGATGAACTCCTAGCTAGAGTAAAACCTGTACATAGAGCCGTCACTTTCTGAGCTGAGCCTAGAGGAATTTAAAGGATCTAAACTGTCAAATTATGTATGCAAGAGGCACTCAAAAGGTTCATGCCTCTCAAAAGGCATATCAATCGCCCCTTTGAGCATCTTGCACCTTGGAACAACTTTTTTATGGTTTTGATATCGCCTAACTATATTTTCAAACTAAAAATATTGCTCTAAATTGTAGCCTCATGTATCTTAAAAGTACTATTATGCGAATTTAGATTAAAAGCCGGAACCTATGTAAGGTCGCTACACGTGATATTTGTGCTGAGTTGTTTGTTTTTTGGCTGTGAAGCTGTATGAGACAATAGCCGATGCTGGATTTTAATACTATTTTTGAATTAGTTAACAGTGAATATCCAATCAATGTATGTATAAACAAGGAGATCGGACAAGAAGTTTTGCAATCCAAAGCAGCGCATTTTATTCTTTCTTTTTTCACTTGAAATAAAACTTCTTATCTACTTAGTCCCGTTTCAAGAAACATCGATGGCATGATAAAATATTAAAGAATCGGGATCCAATCATTATTTCATTGGGTTGGCGAAGATTCCAAACAGTACCCTTATACTCGGTTCAAGATCATAATGGGCGCCACAGAGCCTTGAAGTACACACCCGAACATTTGCATTGCACTGCTACTATGTATGGTATGTATGCAAGTTTCTGAAACAGCCTATTTTACAGTAATGGATCTTGAGGTTGACACACAAAATGATATGGCCAGCTGCTTCGGAAGTATGGCCATCTGCTTCGGATAGCAATGTGAATTGATAGTATTTTATTTTGTTTTTCATATAATCCACTAAAAGCTACAATGACATATTACTAATTACACTACTTACAATATTACTGTACTATACTACTAAAACGAGACCACAGGGAGCAAAAAGCTATGAAAGATAGTATTATCACCATCTGCAAGATATTGATGCCAGCCATTACATAAAGCTACACTACTAATGTATACGACGTAAGAAAAGAAACCAAAATACACATAACTACTACAAACAAAAACAAACATGAGACAAATAAAAGAAAAACAATTACTAAAAGGGGACGTGGTTGTTGTGTGGCTTGTACCGGAGTTTGAGATTTTCTAATTGAGTCGACCTGTTTCGTGGATAGAGCTTAAAGTTAAAAGAAGTTTACCCTTTTTTAATTCAATTAAATTCAATTTTATTCGCAGAATACAACAGCCTAATAAAATGTAAGATAAAAACAATATGTATTCTACACGACCCAAGAGAAGCAGAGCTTATCTAGCCTGGGCCGTAAACAATTATATTCTTAAAAGGATATGTGAAAAAAGAAGACAAATTACGTCATAGTACAAAGCTAAACAAATTTATATTACCCTTGATAGTATAACCAGGGCTGGCATAGATGGGTCTCCTATCTGCTAATAGTTCTGTAATATTTTTATCTGAGCTCTTCATAAAAACAGTGTCGGAGTTCTGAACAGTTTTAAGGCAAGAATGAAGATTGTGCTTTTGTAATTTGTAAATTTTACTATCGCGAACAAGCATTGTTTCTATTTTTATACGGTGATGTTGTCGTGAAAATGGCTGCTTCTACACTATAGGAAATAGAGTATTTTTCTACGAACAGTTGAAGGATTTAAAGTCTAGATTGCTCAGATAATATTGCAGTAAAAGGATTTTTGATGCCTGCTCTATGGCCAATGCTAGAATTTCAGCGAGGTTTGTACAATGGCCTCTTTTTTACTGAGGCCTAAATGAGTTTCAGCTGAAGCGAAATGGTCAACATTCAGCATCAAAAAGCATTTGTTTTTGTCGAGCAATTGACTTGAAATTTTGTTTTTAATAGAAGATTTTACACAACTGCACAGCATATCTAAAATTATCCAGTGGTTTGTCTTTCATCGTTTGACTACTGATGAAGGGTTATGCCCGATATGCAAGGCTGGAAAATGTGCTCGAACGCGCGACCGCCGGTCGGAGGCATATTTAAAAAACCGACATAACAATGGAGGCACGTTTTAAGCTTCGCTGAAAGGGATTTTACTAAATATTTTCCATTCTTAATTCTTTCAATGTTAAGAGAGCATCACATAAGGTTTCTTCGAAGAAAAATAATTTTATATAACAACATCATATTGACTTTCCAAAGGAAGGCAGACCATCGTTTCTACAGATCTTCTTTTATTTTATTTGGGATGGCCAACAACTTAAAGTGTTTGAAATGATTTGACAAAAGACATTTCTGAAGATACAAATATACTTGTTATAAGAAACTCTTTATAAGAAATCAACCTTTCAGATAGGCAAACAATTAAGAAGCTTTAGTACTGGAAGAAAATTATCGAAAACAGATTGTTTTTGCACATTTAATCATTAACACCCGTTCAATAATATACATTTTTATTAAGGATAAGTGAGAAAAACTTTCAACATTTGAGGCGTGGGGAGATGGGGGCATTTGTCCCCCCCCCCTTCTGTCCTCGAGAGTCTTTCAAAAAAGAGGAGAGAGTAGCCTAGTATAGGTAGGGTGGGTAAGAATTTGTCCAAGAAATGCTGGAAAGTGACTGAGAGTCATTCTAAGCCAAAGTAAAGGTTGGCATTTTTTAAATTTTCCCAGACGTACTATCACAGAATTTTCAAGGCCTCCATTTCGGGGTCAAGCAAACATAGGATTGTCAGAGAAGCGCTATGAGAAAGTACAGTATAAGGTCTTTGCGCAAAAATTTTCCCCAAAATGGTCATTCATAAAAAACTGTTACAAAATCGTCAAAGTTTCCAATTTGGCATTGCTAAAGATGGGATGGAGATAGAGATTCTACGCCAACGAAACTGATGTTTACTCAAAAATTTTCCTGGGCATGTTAACCTTTAAAACAAATTTCACAAAATGATCAAAATTCTATGCTAATACCGGCGAATATGGGATCGAGAGAAGCGTTCTAAGCCAAAGTAGAGGGCGTGTCCTCAAAAATTTTCCTGTGGGCTTTGGCCTCAGACCCCTCATTCTAATACCTCAAGTCAATTTCTCCTGGCCACGCCGCTGATTTTGAGCCACAAAAGTGTAACGGATCGGCCTCCATCATACATTTTCCCCGCTAATTTCAAACAATTTTGTTCCTTCTGTCTATAGAATGAATTATTTTGCTCTGGAGGAGCAGTGTAAACGTTCTTGAACCGTAACAACTTTGTAACGAATCAAAACTGTACCGGTAGTGTAAACGTGGTCTTAATTTTACGATTTCACATCAATTGTCCTTTCATACAACTTAATGTTTTGACGCAATCAGCCATGTTTAAAAATTTAAATAGACGAAAGGGTAGACTACTAACAATTCTGTGAGCTTAATTGTATGGATCAAAACAAGTTAGGTCACAAAACTTTGGAATTTTGCCACTTTGATTCAACGTTGATACTGTAAATGAATTTGATCTTTACTGACACCCCAGAAAGGAAATTTTAAATTTTCCAAAAGTTTCGAATTTCAATGATTTTCAAACCACTAGTCAGCTTTAGTTCTAAAAATTCCTTATTTTTGATGTAGTATCCACATCTTACATTTTACATAGCTACTGTCGTTATCGCTCACAACACATTTTTTATATACCTATCTTGGAGGCAATTAGTTAGTACATTTCCCCGGTCGGAGGCATTAAAAAATCTTTTCCAGCCCTGCCGATATGTTAAGTGTTTTCAATCTTGTCATTTTAGTTTATTTAACACAGAATTGTTTGTATATTTGCTGAAACTTTTGCCACACGTCGCTCACAACATATTATTACGTTTGTTTTTCATATTTGTCGACCAAATGGATAGTTTACCAAGCATGTCTCTGTGGACCCAAGGCGTATCACAGTGGACCCAGGCTTAAAGATAGGCCAAAAGTGACATTTGCCGAAAGAATTTCAGTGATTCATAAAGCCCAGTAAATTTCTCATAAGATACAAAAATATCATGTTAAAAATATCATATTGTTGTTGTTGTTGTTGTTGTTGTTCATTTATTTTAATTCGATATTTACATAGCTAACAATATATACAATACATACAAAGTTAACTAATCTAAATCGAATGAAATTAAAATGTTTAAATAATCTATTGTTCAATAAAAGTAAAACTATTGCAGGCATTACATTTGCATTCTGGGCAAATATTTGCAGTAAATTTCACTTTTGACTGCAATTTCAATAGATTTGATAATATAATATGGCATATCTGGAAAACAGCATATATCCAGTCACTTAGAGCCTGTTCATATGGAAAAAGTTTTCCCGTCTCGCCGGGAAACTCGCTCAGCCGGGATAATATTCCTTCACCTTTCATACGAGAAAGGTTTCCCCGGCTAGCCGGAGAAACTAAACAATAGTGCTCGTCTCTGGCGCCAAAGGATTAACGATAAACAAAAGAGTATACCCCGCTTTGCCGGAAAAACCTGTTCATATGGGAAAATATTTCCTCGCCTAGGCTGGTTCCCGGTAGTGCTCAAGCGAGATCTCGGCTAGCTGGGGAAATGTTTTCTCATGTGAACGCTTGTGCTTTTTTACGTAGTAAAGCTATACGAGGCGGGATCTCGGCATAACGGAAATCCCATTTCACCGGGGAAATGCTGGGGGAACTTTCTCCATATGAACAGACCCTTAGCCATCTCATTTTAGGAAAGTAACGGGCCTATCCTTTCGAATAGAAAAATGATTTGAGCAGGACATCTCATTTATTCTATGTTGATAATAATTAAATTTTGAATAAATGGCATAAACGTCCCCAAAAACATCCTCACCTATGATTATTGAGTTCTAAAATTACTGTTTTCATTCCAGGTCCTATTACACCACCAAATACTGGATTATTGGCAGTGCAATCTGTCTCAGGGACAAATGTAAGAATTTTTAAATTTTATTGCTTCTTTCCTGATTGGCTTTCAATACGTTCTCCTTCAACTTCAAGAGAACATTTGTCAACAGATTTATTGTCATCTTTAAAGTAATTGCTAAAATCGATAGTTTACAATAGAAACTGTTGGATTCGCCAAAGAATAGAGGAATCTATTCAACTTTATTTTGTATTAATGGAAATTCTTCCCAATGAAACGGCCGTTTTAGATCAAAGGATATAGATACACATACAGCTTCTATAAGTTGCAGATCCAGGTGATTTTTTTCCGAGAGCTAGAGCCCTATCGCCCTCTTCCGATCACCGGCTGCTTCGAAGTCTTTCGTGTGTACAACCTCAAAAATTTTTGTTTGAAAAGGGAATGGGCCTACTAAGAAACAAAAGCGCACGAAAATCGTTTTGCTGACGTCATGCTTTGCAAGCTCACAAGTTTGTGTTATTCTTTGTCAAGTTTATCCAAGCTAAAAAGAAGTTTAACAAGGCCTACCTGCGATCGCATTGTAGGTTTCCGCCATTTTCTACGTTCGTGTTTCCATGAGCTGTAGGAAACGCGTGGATTGCTTTTTGAAAAATATTGTGGTCATAGGTTGGGGTTATTAAGATTAAATTAGCCGCGATGTTTTTAGAGCGGCTTCCTGTTATTTTGTAGCCACTTACGGTTGACCCGGCAGGCGCTAATCTAGATTAAGTCGATGGGTAGATTAGCATGTACAATTCTTTCGAGAATCCTCGAGAATACAGAGATCACCGAGATAGGCCTATAGTTATTAGCCTCGTTTTTAGAGCCTGATTTAAAGATAGGGGTGACCCTCGCCAGTTTCCAAACGTCAGGGAAAATACCCTTTCGTAAAGAAGAATTGAAAACCATTGTCAACGGTTTACATATGAGGTCCGCGGCGTCCTTTATCAGCATAGTCGGAATCTT
>REGM01000273.1:166415-180746 GCA_004194415.1 Aurelia aurita | reverse complement strand
CGTGAATTCTTTCAATAAAAAGAAATGCAATAATTCTGAAAATAATCAAGATATCAAAGATTGCCAATGACCACTTATAATGAAGTACCTGAAGTTCCTTTCAGGAGATTAAATCAAACGAAAGAAGCATCAACCAATCGTGCAATGTTTTTTAAAGATTTGATTGTTTTTCTCACAAGGTAGTCCGTCCCTCCCTGCATGTCATAAAATTCTTCATAGTCGTCAAGTATGCGTTGTTGTACTGGGTGCGCCTAAGAAGTACCCACTTGTTACAGAGCATGAGGAATTAGACAATTTGTCTAATTGACACATTGACAGAATTATCTACTAACTTTGCGAATTGGTTGGGTTGTTCTCTGGGTGCGATTTTGCGGGCGGGTGGTGCATTTGCCCTGATTCACCCAGTACGTTTTTTTATCTCTCTATGTAATGGCCATCAGGTTGACATAGTCTATTGCTCCCGGTGGTATCGTCCTTGTAGTGTTTGTAGGGTCGTTTGTAGGTAGCGTAATTAGTAAATTTGTCTTGTAAATTTATTAATGGAATATATATATAAAACAAAAAACAATTTGTTGATTTCGAAGATCAAAATTGTTATCCATCGATAAATATCAATGTAAACTTTGCTGTTGTCTATGAACTCCTACAATAGACGATAACGCTAAAGATGGCGGCCGCGCAAAGTATGCTGTTCAAAAGCTCCATGACGACCACCTAACGACATAAAGAATTTGGTCTGCCGTTTCGAATAGCCAGCTGTGGTACAGTTCGGAATAAAGAATCCATGTAAACAAATACGAAAATTTCGTAATTCGAACGCGAATCTTTCATTGAAACTTCAATTCGAATCAGAACTTTACTTTTCTGCTTTGGAAAGGTTTCCTTTCGAACCATGTTGCGTTCGGATTCAAGGTCGATTCGAATTCAAGCTAGCTGGTCGAAACGGCTGACCGAAATTTTGATGTCGTTAGGTGGTCGTCAGAGAGCTTTTTACCAGCATGCTTTGCAGCAAAACACAACAGAGTCTTTGGAGCCGCCATCTATCGCGTTATTGTCCATTATAAAGATTTTTCAGCTATATTTTTAATTTATATTTTCATTTTTACAATGATATTTTTGGTTTCTTTCCAGTCAAAGTTTCGCATCTCAGCAACTGGTGTTGTGGTAGATCAAGACAAATCAGTGCAAGTTGTGAAGAAACTCAAGTTAATTGGTACACCAATGAAAATATTCAAAAACACTGCATTTATCAAGGTATTTACAATACGAGCTTGTTTGTTGCTGGCTGAAATTTTGTACTTCTTTTCCTATTGCTTGTGTAGGTTTTTTGTTGATTACTATCTTATAGATTTAGGGCCTGATTACATGGGGAGGGCTGGCCCTGCTAACAGGGCCACCTCGGTCAACAGGGATGAAATGTTGCTTGCGATTACATGCAGTAGGTCACCCCAGGGCTGCAAAGTAATTTTGGCGGGAAAAATCAAATCATTGGCAATATGGCGGCTTGGTGCGTGCGCAGTTGAAAACTTTGGGAAGCCCTGTTTCCAGCCCTGCCAAGCGATTACATGAGGAAAACGCTATTATTTCATCCCTTCGAACAGGGGACCCTGTCATGCAGAAGTGGGATCCCAGCTGCCAGGGCTGGCCCACTTACTATATAATCACGTTTCAGATTTATTGCATGTCTCCTATTGACAAAGGGACCTCGCCTAAAATCGTCCACCTCGGTAAGCAGGGCCAGCCCTTCCCATGTAATCAGGCCCTTAAAGTGACTCTCAATACGAAACTTGGGTTGTTCGGACATGAAAAACCTTTCATTAAGCAAAACACACAGTTGTCTTCGTGTCGGTACGCAAATACGACCTTGCGCCGGCACACAACAGTGGTTGGTACACTATTTAGCCAGATACATTCCACATTAAGTTAAAAGGCCAGTTTCGGTTTAGTAGCTGAAAGTGTAAACAGCTCCTGCATGCAGTTTGAGAGATTAACTATTCTGAACAAAAGTTTGCATTGTGCAAGAAGCTCTAATGAAAATACGAACAAATGCTACCTTCTTTGCTTGGCGGTGTACTGAAGCTGAAGAGTGGCAATTTTCACAGAAGAAATGGACACTACTTGGGGAGAATGCTTGATAAAGATAAATTATGCTTTTCGCTCTTTCAGAAAAACGAGGATCCTAAAACGTCAACAGCAATGAATTTAAATGTATTAATTAAACTAACATTTTCATCGTGTTTTCATTTCAGGGCATGTTCAACACAGCCCTTGAGGTTGCGAAATTTGAAGGGGCAGCGATCAAAACTGTCAGTGGAATTAGAGGACAAATTAAAAAAGCTATCAAGGTTGGTTTTATTTTCATTTGTACTACTGTTAAGTTTACACAAAAACAAACAATAAAATAGGACAGGACAAGAAACGAAACGAAACGAAACGAAACGAAACGAAACGAAACGAAACGAAACGAAACGAAACGAAAGGAAAGGAAAGGAAAGGAAAGGAAAGGAAAGGAAAGGAAAGGAAAGGAAAGGAAAGGAAAGGAAAGGAAAGGAAAGGAAAGGAAAGGAAAGGAAAGGAACGGTGAAGATGAATACGCAGACCATATTTCATATCACTTTGTTATGACGATGCGGCATAGGAAGGTATCCAGGATTGATTAGATTCACCACATTCGTCACATTCTTCCATTACTTGCTCAATCCAACCATTCTATTAAACATTCTTTCTTTTCGATAATCTTCGTTTCTGCTAAGTTTCTTTACTACTGACGAAGGGCACAGCCCGATACGCTTAGTGTATATTTTCTGTGGCGTTTTGAGAATTTTGCAGATAATCGATTGTTATTGCTATTCGCACTTCGCCACACGCTGCACAGTTATTTGAATTGATTAGATTCATCTTGGACGTTCTAAATCCGATTTTCTCAATTTTCTCCCCTGAAAGTTCACTAATCCTGTAGTTAAATGCCAGGGAAACAGCTAGCGATTATTGAAGCAGCAAATATTTGTCTTCAGAAGATTATTTTCTTTCAACTCTTGAGCTTCTTTGCTCAAAATCATCTAATTTTGTGTATATCATCTTAGACTATTGATGGTGGCTTCCGTGCAACATTTGAAGATAAAATATTAATGAGTGGTGAGTTTTACATTTATCATTAGCACATTACAGTAAATCCCCGCTTATAGGAACCTACAAAAATAAGAACATACAGGCTGTTTTCCTAAATCGTGCACCTCATAATTAAGAACCTGTTTCAGTTTTATGAAATATTATGTTCTTATGATAAGGGTTATAAAGTTTATTTTTCATTTTCCTTATTATGTTTGTTTTTGTCCCAGTTGGCTGTTAAAATCTGAACCTCCTCCTCTGCTATTTGTAAGCTTAGAATTAGATATTTGGTCCTTAATAATATCCCCTAAAAGGTTTACAGAAGGACCCCTTCAAATAGGAACCTTTAAGAGCCTTATACCCTGAAATTAACATAATTGCCTTTAAAATAAGAACCTAATTCAGCCTGGCTCTCAAAAGAGTAGGTTCTTATACGCGGGGATTTACCGCATTTTAGTGGAGAAAAGTAACTTGAATGTCAGTCAAGATATTCCAGCTTTTTCGCGGATTTGTATACTTGTGATCGTTGAATCATGTTATTGCGGCGGAGCCGCAATCTATTCCAGTTGAATTGAAAACCTGCGAGCGATGTGGAAGGAACCACTGATCTCAAAAAAAGACTGGATCGAGCATCTGTTGTTCAGAAAATGAAGCCAGCAGAATTGCGCGGCGGCCATCTTAGGTAGGTCCCACTTTGCTCTGTGAATGGTGTAAAGCCTTGGAACTGATGGAGGAAATTTCACTCGTTTCGGGGGTATTTGGAAAGATTTTTGAGGTTTGTACACTTTATCTTGCTCTTTCTCGTGTATTTCTTCGGAATTTTCTGTTAGTTAGGCCATGTNGGGCATTTGGTTTAATGAAGATCCCTATCAAGTTTTGTAATTATTTGTAAGAAATGTTGTTATATTTCACCATAACAAGGTCTGTTCGATAAACTGTTACATCATTGCACGTGGCTTTGATTTTATAATCCCAGCCAAGTGCAATTTAATAAAAGTTTTCCGAATTTTGTTACAGTCATTCTGACAACACTTGGCAAAATAGTCTAGAAACATTTTTAAACTTTGTTTCATAGCAAAAGGGCAAAAGCACCCTTGGTGCTTATGATGATCTAGACATTTTCTTGTACAATAGTGTCCACCTTCACTGGCTAGGTTACAGTCCCCCTCACAAGATAAGCGTAGGTATCAAATCTTTAAAAAACATTGCACGATTAGTTGATGCATGTTTCATTTGATTTAATGGCTTGAAAGGAATTTCAGGTACTTTGTTATATGTGTTCATTGGCAATCTTCGATATCTTGATTATTTTCAGAACTACGGCGTCTTCTGTGTTTCAAACAGTTTTCCGGTTGTGATGTCATCAAATTGCTAAATCAGGAACCAGAAAAGCTACGGATTTCTGCTTACAGCCATATTATACCGGGTGTATCAGAAAAAACGGGCCACTTGCAAAGCGCCTCTGCGGTGGTGACTTGAGTCTTACAAATTTATGGTATCGATTTTCGTAATCCATAAGCTTCAACTTAAAGTTTGATGCATTGCTTTTACCTATATTTGCCAATGAAATAGATTTGTTGCTCAAAGTTGCCCAAAATTGTTGACCGGTCGATGACAGACGGTCTCTATTTTCTGATACATCTCAATTCCTTAAAATTCCCAAACAATAAATTTGTTGTTGTTTTTGTTTCATTTTTCAGAAAAGTAATATTATAAAAGGCTAGAATTAATTAATTTCTCCTTGCATCATTGATTTGAACGTTCGTGATAGCATAATTTTGCCCCTAAAGAATGCTATTTTTTGACCATGTTTAAAGAATATCTGACACTTCTAATGTACGAAGGAATCGTCAACCCCGTAATATAGACCAGCTTAAAGATGCGATAAGAAGAGAATGCAATGCAATGACAAGAGAAATGATAAGAAGAGCCTTCCATGCAATGGGAGAGCATAGAATCAGAGCAGAGCATGCATAGCAAACGATGGACATGCGTTTGCAAATGAATGAATTCTTTCAACTGATTGGCGGTTGTTGTTCGTATTAGACAGGACTAAGTGAAATGTTATTAACCATAGAGTTTAGATAATAGATATCTTTTCTGTAGTCATTTTTCTCCAAGAAACAACACTCTGTCATCGCCTGTTCTAGAAATCAGAGTTACTTTCGGCAATGTTTTTCATTGAACGCACCAAATTCAGCTCAGAAGTTGTCAGATATTCTTTAAACATGGTCAAAAAATAGCATTCTCTGGGGGCAAAAATATGCTATCACGAACGCTCATATCAATGATGCAAGGTAAAATTACTTAATACTAGCCTTTTAGAATATTACTTTTCTAAAAAATGAAACAAAAAAAACAACAAATTTATTGTTTGGGAATTTTAAAGAATTGAGATGTATCAGAAAATGGAGACCGTCTGTCATCGACCGGTCAACAAATTTGGGTAACTTTGAGCAACAAATCTATTTCATTGGCAAATATAGGTAAAAGCAATGCATCAAACTTTAAGTTCAAGCTTATGGATTACGAAAATCGATACCATAAATTTATTAGACTCAAGTCACCACCGCAGAGGCGCTTTGCAAGTGGCCCGTTTTTTCTGATACACCCGGTAGAACTTCATAAACTATGGTTTTCTTGAGGATTGTAACGTATATCTTCTATTAATTTAGTATTTACAACGATTTTAATTTTTTTCAAAAGTTTTTCGTGAATAATTTCAATAAAAAGAAACGCAATAATTCTGAAAATAATCAAGATATCAAAGATTGCCAATGACCACTTATAATGAAGTACCTGAAGTTCCTTTCAGGAGATTAAATCAAACGAAAGAAGCATCAACCAATCGTGCAATGTTTTTTAAAGATTTGATTGTTTTTCTCACAAGGTAGTCCGTCCCTCCCTGCATGTCATAAAATTCTTCATAGTCGTCAAGTATGCGTTGTTGTACTGGGTGCGCCTAAGAAGTACCCACTTGTTACAGAGCATGAGGAATTAGACAATTTGTCCAATTGACACATTGACAGAATTATCTACTAACTTTGCGAATCGGTTGGGTTGTTCTCTGGGTGCGATTTTGTGGGCGGGTGGTGCATTTGCCCTGATTCACCCAGTAATTTTTGTTATCTCTCTATGTAATGGCCACCAGGTTGACATAGTCTATTGCTCCCGGTGGTATCGTTCTTGTAGTGTTTGTAGAGTAGTTTGTAGGTAGCGTAATTAGTAAATTTGTCTTGTAAATTTTTTTTTGGAATATATAAAAAAAAAACACCTTGTCGATTTCAAAGATCAAATTGTTATCCATCGATAAATATTAGTGTAAACTTTGCTGTTGTCTATAAACTCCCGCAATAGACGATAGCGCTAAAGATGGCGGCCGCGCAAAGCATGCTGTCAAAAAGCTTCATGAGGACCACCTAACGACATAAAGAATTTGGTATGCCGTTTCGACTAGCCAGCTGTGGTACAGTTCGGAACAAGGAATCAATGTTAAAAAATACGAAAATTTCGTAATTCGAACGCGAATCTTTCATTGAAACTTCAATTCGAATCAGAACTTTACTTTTCTGCTTTGGAAAGGTTTCCTTTCGGACCATGTTGCGTTCGAATTCAAGGTCGATTCGAATTCAAGCTAGCTAGTCGAAATGGCAAACCGAAATGTTTACGTCGTTAGGTGGTCGTCAGGGAGCTTTTTACCAGCATGCTTTGCAGCAAAACACAACAGAGTCTTTGGAGCCGCTATCTTTAGCGTTATCGTCTATTATAAAGATTTTTCAGCTATATTTATATATTTTCATTTTTAGAATGATATTTTTGGTTTCTTTCCAGTCGAAGTTTCGCATCTCAGCAACTGGTGTTGTGGTAGATCAAGACAAATCAGTGCAAGTTGTGAAGAAACTCAAGTTAATTGGTACACCAATGAAAATATTCAAAAACACTGCATTTATCAAGGTATTTATAATCCGACCTTGTTTGTTGCTGGCTGAAATTTGACTTCTTTTCCCATTGCTTGTGTAGGCTTTTTGTTGATTACTATCTTATAGATTTAGGGCCTGATTACATGGGGAGGGCTGGCCCTGCTAACAGGGCTGCCTCGGTCAACAGGGATGAAATGTTGCTTGCGATTACATGCAGTAATTCACCCCAGGGCTGCAAAGTAATTTTGGCGGGAAAAATCAAATCATTGGCAATATGGCGGTTTGGTGCATGCGCAGTTGAAAACTTTGGGAAGCCAGCCCTGTTTTCAGCCTGCCAAGCGATTACATGAGGAAAACGCTATTATTTCATCCCTTCGGACAGGGCCAGCCCTGTTATGCAGAAGTGGGATCCCAGCTGCCAGGGTGCATATACGTACAATAAATAATTACTAAAAACGAAAAGCATACAAAATTATATAATCTTATTTACAAAATTTTCTGTAAAACAAATTAAAGTAATGCTAACTATAGCGTGAAAGAAAGAATCAGCATTCGCCGTTGAAATTGCCAATACTTTTTTTGAATATCTCATAAGTTTTGGACGATTTGACTTCAACAGAAAGATCGTTCCGCAATTTTGAACCCTTATACGAGCGACATAAAGACAACTGTGTGTTTTGCTTGATGAAAGGTTTTTCATATCCGAATAACCCAAGTTTCGTATTGAGAGTCACTTTAAGGGCCTGATTACATGGGGAGGGCTGGCCCTGCTTACCGAGGTGGACGATTTTAGGTGAGGTCCCTTTGTCAATAGGAGACATGTAATAAATCTGAAACGCGATTATATGGTAAGTGGGCCAGCGGCGGCCCACTGTAAATCAGTCCTGACTGACGTGGCCACCGTGCCTAAAGAATTTAAAATCAAATCAAATCAAAGTCGCGTAGGTACACAAATACGACCTTGCGCCGGCACACAACAGTGGCTGGTACACTATTTAGCCAGATACGTTCCACATTAAGTTAAAAGGCCAGTTTCGGTTTAGTAGCTGAAAGTGTTAACATTTCCTGCATGCAGTTTGAGAGATTAACGATTCTGAACCAAAGTTTGCATTGTTCAAGAAGCTCTATTGAAAATACGAACAAATGCTACCTTCTTTGCTTGGAGGTGTACTGAAGCTGAAGAGTGGCTGTTTTCACAGAAGAAAAGGACACTACTTGGGGAGAATGCTTGATAAAGATAAATTATGCTTTTCACTCTTTCAGAAAAAACGAGGATCCTAAAACGTCAATAGCAATGAATTTAAATGGATTAATTAAACTAATATTTTCATCGTGTTTTCATTTCAGGGCATGTTCAACACAGCTCTTGAGGTTGCGAAATTTGAAGGTGCAGCGATCAAAACTGTCAGTGGAATTAGAGGACAAATTAAAAAAGCTATCAAGGTTGGTTTTTCTTTTCATTTGTACTGCTGTTAAGTTTACACAAAAACAAACAATAAAATAGAAAAGGAAAGGAAAGGAAAGGTGGAGATGAATACGCAGACCATATTTCATATCACTTTATTATGACGATGCGGCATCGGAACGTATCCAGGATTGATTTGATTCATCTTGATCGTTCTGAATCCGATTTTCTCGATTTTCTTCCCTGAAAGTTCACTGATTCGGTAGTTGAATGGAAACAGCTAGCGATTATTGAAGCAGGAAGCAGCAAATATTTGTCTTCAGAAGATTATTTTCTTTCAACTCTTGAGCTTCTTTGCTCAAAATCATCTAATTTTGTGTGTATCATCTTAGACTATTGATGGTGGCTTCCGTGCAACATTTGAAGATAAAATATTAATGAGTGGTGAGTCATACTTTTATCATTAGCAAATTATTTTAGTGGAGAAAGTAACTTGAATATCAGCCAAGGTCTTCCAGCTTTTTCACTAATTTGCATACTTGTGATCGTTGAATCATGTTATTTAAGATGATAGAATAGGATCATAACATAACTTTCGGTTCTAACAAGTCTTGAGTCCGTTGGACCTCAAATACGGAATGGTTTACCAAACAAAATGAAATCCGCAGAAAACTTGAAAAACTTCAAACTTATGATAAAGCAATGGAATGGCCCAGAATGCAAATGTAGTGCCTGCAATAGTTTTTTTTATTGAACAATNGATTTGTTAAGCATTTTAATTTCATTCGATTTAGATTAGTTAACTTTGTATATATTGTATATATTGTTAGCTATGTAAATATCGAATTAGAATAAATGAACAACAACAACAACATCATGGCGGCCTGCGATTTCTCAAGTGGTTTTCGTGTAATGATCCCTGTGTTAATCACATATAGAAGTGCGAAAACTTCAATTTTGCTCAAGTGCTTTTTAGAGAAATTCTATTTGCTGACATTACAAAGATGTAGATTTTTGTTGATTTTTAAATTCTTATATTGCTCATACTTGCCTTACCTCATTCTTAAAAAACAGCAGTTTCCTGACAAGTTTCATAGGATTCGCAGCTCTGCTGGCAGCATTCATTGATATCTACAGTAATTCTCAAAAATAGCATATGAGGTGCCAACAGTTCTCGAATCCAAGCAATAAATGAATTTGAACGAATAATTTCACTTTATCGCTGAACTCACGAGTAGGCCTGTTCATTGACCATCGATTAATCGATCTCGAGGTCTGAATAATCAATTACCATTTGGCCTAACCGATTAATCGAATAGTGCCGAATAATCGATTAATCGACTACAGGTAATAATTGACTTTGCTGAAATAATCAATGTTGAGTCGCTAATAGACGATTGCGCTAAAGATGGCGTTGAGGAATTTTTTACCAAGATCCTTTGCGGTATTGAAGAAATCAACCAATCAAATCATTCGAAATTCAATTCGACGCAAAGCATCATGGTAAAAAATTCCTGTCCGCCATCTTTAGCGCAATCGTCTATTGATTTTCATTCATAATCGATTATAAGAAAATAATCGATTTTCATAGATCATCGACTAAGATGAATAGTCGACGATTGGAAAAAGAAACCGGTTTTACAAAAATAGTTAGTTAAATGGGATTCCAGATAGTGATCGACTATTCGATCGATTATTCTGTCTATAATGGACCCTTTATTACTGGGATTCTATTCTATTGCTACCATTATTTGTTCCTTCTTATAACGTAATTATCACATTCTAGGCCAATCGATTAATCAGAAATTTTGCAAACGATTAATCGAATAGTAAAATCATGGTCGATGGACAGGCCTACTCACGAGTCGTCTATTTGTAACGGATTTGAAAATGGTCGGTCTGGATTGGACACTTCTCGGCTTTTAGCCGTAAGCAATCATCCCATGATTTTATTGCTGTTAAAGCCAAGGTATTTAACTTTGTAGTCTACCTAAACTGAAGCCTATCATTTTCCTTTTTCAGACATAATCTTTTGCCGAACATGGTACCCCGTTGCTTGTCCAACATACTACAATCCTGTGAAGTCATTACTGCTTAATAAAGACAGCAAGAATAGTTGGTCTGGTATGCGAACTGTTGGCCAGATGAGGAAAGAACTTGGAGTGAAGATTGAGCAAAATAAAGATTCCTTATACAAGGTATGTGTGCGTTTTGCTTTATTAAGTTTATTGTAGAATAGGTCTCAAATCTTTCAAATATTTCAAAAGGTATGTGTAAAATTCGATTTCATTTTTCTTTGAATTGAATGGCTTTAACGTAAAGTAGGGTACTTTGCTGTAAATCTGCCGTGGAAATTTTTTGATATCTTGATTGTTTTCAAAATGGCGCCGTTTATACTTTCGTTGAAAGAATTCATGGACAATTTTGAAAAACTTAAAATCGTCGTAAATCCTAAATCAATGGAAGAAAAATTATGCAATCTTGGAGAAAACCATAGTTTATAAAGGTCTACAACATGGTCGCAAGCAGATGTCTGTCGCTCTTATGGTTTAGGATTTAGAAATTTGATGACGTCACAGCCTCAAATATAATAAATGCTACAATTTTGAAAATAATCAAGATATCAGAAATGTCCACGGCAGATTTACAGCAAAGTACCCTTAGTTCCTTTCACGCCATTTAATTCAAAGGAAAATGTAACATAATTTTCCACCCACCTTTTTAAAAATTTGAGCCCTGTGCTGTTCATCATAGATTTGTCAACCACTTTTGCGTTTCCACCCGATCTAGGCGAATTTAGCACAAACGAGTATTGCTTTCCTTTACATATTTAATTAAAAGCCACATCTCGTGATAAAGCAAATTTTCAATAACGACGAGCTCCTTTAGAACAATTTATGCAAAGCCATACGCTGTACCTGAGAACAATTTGTAAAACAGAGACCCAATTCAGCGACAGACTCTACAACCCGAAAGTGTTAATGTGCTTCCCAGTTTGGCAGATCTGACTAATAAAGTAGGACGAGGCAGTTTTTAAAAAGCCTAGTTGTTAATGCAAATGTTTTTTACGTTTCCTTGTAGCCAATCGAAAGACAAAAGAGGAAGTTCAATCCGCTTCACATACCTGCAAAACTGCAAAAGGAACTTCCGTTTAAATCGAAACCAAAACTAACCAAAAAACAGAAGCAGAAGACATTGGAGCAACGAAGAGCTGTTGTCATGGAGCCTGAAGAGAGAAAGGTAAGTACAAAGAGTCATAACAGATGCCAAGGGATTATCTTGGCCACTCCACTTTAGGTGTTATCTCATATTTTTGGCGATTTAATTAAATCTTCGTCCAGATACAAACCTGATTTTAAAGTTTCTGATTTTTTGCACAATAAACCTTTTCGGAGATAGAAATTTCCAAGTACGATTTCAAAGAAAGCAGCCCATTTTGTTTTTACTTAATGCATGCGTTACCAATAGCAATGCACGAAGTTTTTCAACAGTCGGTGAAGGCTCGATAGCTTTTTGTTCCACGGTCTACTTTCTTTGGAACTTGCAGCCTCTTTCCTCGGACTGAAAGTTATCTCCGAAAAGGTATATTCTTTATAATTCGTTTTTCTGAGGTCTTCTATCCTTGTTATCTATTGCATAGGATGTCAAAAAATCGATCAATAAATTAGCATGGCTGGTTTTAGGTTTGAAGGTTTAAAACTTCTTCGGAATTGATTAAGACATTGCAAGTTAAAGGAAAATTTGTAGGATTTATTCACTAATCGACTTTGTTGATTTTCAAAAACTGCAGGTCATTTTTCACTAGCAGTGTACAGTAAATCCCTGCATATAAGAACCTACTTTTGTGAGAGCGAGGCTGAATTAGGTTCTTATTTCAAAGGTACTTAGATCAATTTCAGGGTATAAAGGTTCTTATTCGAAGGGTCCCTTGTGCAAACCTTTAGGAGTTCTATCAAAGAGATTTTCAACCATATTATTTGTTTTGGCAATGATATTAAGGACCTAATAATTAATGCTAAGCTTACAAATAGCAGGGAGGAGGTTCAGATTTTAACAGCCAACTTCAACCATTTCTGAGTTTAATTTTTGTAATCCTTTGCAGGCCTATACACTAATGAAAGAGTTGTTTACAATTCGCAACGACAAACGAGAAAGGCAAAAAGAAATCCTGGACAAGAAGAGAAAAGAATTCAAGAAGAAATTAAAGAAAGATAATGCAGTAAGGGACGCTAAAATCAAGGAACAGAGAAAGAAGATTTATAAAGCGATAGGACAGGACGAAAAACGAAAACAAAGGATCGCTAAGAAATCTGGTGGATTATAGTACGTATTTGTCATTATATATTTTGATGAAATTTACTTTTAAAGCATTGTATGTTTTGTAATATGAAAAAATATTAAAGAATTTTGGTCTCATGGGAAAAGAAGATATTCTTGCTCTTTCAGTCACTTACTTTAAAAACAAAACAGTCACAAGCAAAGTTCCTCAGGACGATATTTTGGTCAATTTTGCATTATTTTTTGTCCATATGGGTAGAAATTGATGAAACAGAATGTTATCACCTGTTGTGGTATTTCCGACCGACGATATAAAGTAATTTTCTCTTGAAGAGTTTTCTTGCCTCGCTTCTTATTCGGTCTTCAGGAAATTTGATTGATGTTTTTTATCGGTTTTAAAGGGAATCGACATAGTTAAAAGCTGGCCCGGGCCAAGTTAAAAATATAGTCTATTGTATTTGATACTGTTGGCACGTGCCGTTTCATTGTGTAGCTGAAGAAATAATGGGTGCGTGGGTGTTTTCGTAGCCTATTTATAGCGACCACTCAATATAGCTATGTCTATTCCCTTTAAGCTGTTTTCAGACTAACAATTTCGTGAAATCGCTTATAACTCGAGAAGAAGCGCCTTCCGCCTTGTCGCCCGAAAAAAATTATTAGAGAAATTCGCCGAGCAAAACTTTAGGATTTTTCCAGAGATTAAATGATCGGGTTTCAAAATCGGTCCATTTTACGATCAATCGTGGTTTGAAAAAAGTCGATACTTTTTTGGCGCTCCCCGTTTTGCGACTGTTTTGCGCACCTCGTATGAATCTTTGTTTTCGTTTGTTTACAATACATATTCCCACTTTTCCAAAACAAATGTAATGGAGGTTGCCCAAAAAATCTTTATGAACTGGACTGATGACATGAGTCTAAGTTTTGCTCTATTGAATTGAAGTGTTGTTTATTGTTATAGTGGTATTGTTGAGCCACATTTGAGATACTGCTGTTGAGCCACTTATTCTTTGCAGGGTATTGTTGAGCCACATTTGAGATACTGCTGTTCTGTGTGGGGGAACTGTGCTGAGTCCCGACTAGTTAAACTTCAGAAATTGCAAAATCGTGCGGCTAGAATTATCACAAATAGCAGCTACGATGCTCCTGCCGAAGCTTTAATTAAGGAATTAAAATGGCCAACTGTGAAAGATCTGATTAGAAGTGAGACAGCAACAGTTGTGTATAAGTCTGTCAATAATCTCGCTCCTGATTATCTTTCACACTTGTTTATCAGAAACTCTGAACGCAAAATCATCAGTCTAAGAAATGCCGATACTGACTTGCTAGTACCATTCATGAAAACTAGCAATGGGCAGAAAGCGTTTTCTTTTAGTGGAGCGAAGATCTGGAATCAACTTAGCCGCGAGGCCAAGCAAGCTCCCTCTTTATCTTCTTTTAAGAACAAGATAAAGGACTATCGTAATTAGTTTTTGATTGTATATATTCTGATTGTAATTAGTTTCTTTTTACCATTATTATGTATTACTTGTAGATTTTTAATTTGTAAAGTTTTTGGCACGGCCCCCTGAAAATCAGTTATGCTGACGGGGCTACCGTGGATAAATAATTTTAAAATGAAAA
>REGM01000273.1:154683-166291 GCA_004194415.1 Aurelia aurita | reverse complement strand
CGTTATTATGTAATACTTGTTGATTTTTAATTTGTAAAGTTTTTGGCACGGCCCCCTGAAAATCAGTTATACTGATGGGGCTACCGTGGATAAATAATTTTAAAATGAAAAATGAAAAAAATAGTCATTCCGCTAAACTTAGTTGAAGCGGAATGTGTATTATGGGATATAGTTAGGGGCAATGGAGTGAAAACAAGAACTCATGTAATAAGTCTAGTGTGAACTTGGATAGCTCTTACATTTTACTGCAAATCAAAGTATGGCTCAGAAAACAGACTGAGGGCCTGTTTATATGAGGAAAAACACCTCACCTGCCAGACCCGTGGCTGACAGGCGAGATTTCTCCTTCCCACAGAATCCTTCGTATTTTTCATTTTGCATTTATATGACGAACGCAACACCACCGGTATAGCGAGATCTCACTTCACCAGTGGTGGAATCTCACCCAGGTGAGGTGAAATTTTTGCACATAAACGAAACACCACCGGTGTGGTGAGGTGAATTGGTTTATTCATTGATTCTTATTGGTTGATTCGTTCTAATTTCACGGAAGGGAAACTTTACGCCGTCTCACCTCTCAGCCCCGGGGCTGACAGGTGAGGTGACATCCCATATAAACAGTGGCTGAAATTTACCTCGCCTGTCAGTCCCGGGTTTGGCAGGTGAGATTTCCTCCCTCGTATAAACAGGCCCTAAGGGTTGCTCCATTGAATAGAATTGCTATTTATTGTTATAGTCATTCCGCTAAACATAGTTGAAGCGGAACGGGTATTATTGTGGGGTATCGTTGGGGGCAATAGAGCGAAAACAAGAACTCATGTAATAAGTCTAGTATGAACTTGGATATCTCTTTTATTTTACTGCAAAGCAAGGTACGGCTCAGAAAACAGACTAAAAGGTGTCACTTAACAACATGGATTTTAAGCATAGTTTAACATAAAATGTATGCACATGTTAAATACATTATCAGACAAGACAGCAACCAACATTTGCAGCTCAAAGGATACATCGTGTTTATGATTACATAATCTGGTAAAAGTTCTTCATCGGTGAATATTGGTCCTTCGAAATACAGTAAGTCCCGGCATATAAGAAAAAGACATATAATCATATAAGAATTTGCAGCCTGCCATCATAGGGAATTCTCCTTTATAAGAAACTAAACAGACAGCCTGATGTTAATCAATTTCTTATAAATGATCAAAATAATGAAATAGTTTTGTTGCAAAATTAAGATTGTTTTCCAATCTCTCATATTTGATATTTTAACACATGAAATGACATATAGAAGTCATTTAGATCTTCAGATCTTTCATTCTTTTGACCTTTGTAAGATTGGGACATTCTAACTTTATTTAATGTACCATATGCAGCGTGGAGCATAGGTTTCAAATCTTTAAATTGGCGTAAAAAGGTCGGTGTAAAATTCAGTGACCTATTTCTTTAAATCGAATGGCTTGAAAGAAACTTTAGCTACATTGCTATAACTCTACCGTTGGACTTTTCAGAAATCTTGAATATTTTCGAAATTACAGCGTATTTCACATTTCAACTCATCTGAGGATGTGACGTCATCAAATTTCTAAATCGAAAACCAAAAGAGTGAAAGACTTTTGCTTGATACCATATTGTAGACATTCATAAACTATGTTTTTCTGGAAAATTATTCGATGTTTCCTCAAAAAGTTTAGAAATTACGATGGTTTTAAGTCTTTTTCAAAATTTTTCTTGGATTCTTAACAAAGAAGAAAAGCACTCTAATTCTGAAACTATTTAAGATTTCTGAAAAGTCCAACGGTAGAATTATTACAAAGTAGCAAAAGTTTCTTTCAAGCCATTCCATTCAAAGAAATAGGTCACAGAATTTTACACCGACCTTTTCAAAGATTTGGAAGCTATGCTGCAGCGTGGTCCTAGAATTTGAAATATTTGACAGCAAAAATCATCGCATATGAAAGGGGTTTCTTATTGGACATACAAGAAATCTGCTAGCCTCTTTGAAAGATATTTCCTCACATATAAATAACTAGACAGCCTGATTTATGATTTTGAGTTTCTTATATGCAGGTACTTAAAGTATTCGCGGTTTTTGCAAAAAGGAGGAAGAAAACCTATTTTGTTTTAAATGATAAATTACAGATTAAAGACCCGTTGCTCCCCATGATTAATTGCAGTCTCACAATGAATTTCATACTGTATTTGCAAGCCTAACCCTAACCCTAGGGTTAGCAATTGCAAGGCTCTTTCGTATTTGCAATCTTCAAATGAACGTTGTCATGCCATCGCTTTTGAACTCAAAAAACAGACAATCCTGAAAATAATTAAAGGACAAGGAAAGCAAATCCTACTATTTTGTGTTGAAAATATGTTCTTTACGGCTATATGATGGTTCGCGCGTGCAGAGGATCCTGGGGAGCACAGGTTCTTTAATGAAGCTAATATTGTATCAACAAATACCTCGAAAACGGAAATTGAGGGGCTGATAAAATGTTGTGGAATAAGTTTCGGTGGGTACAGTTTGGATATAACTGCGGCGAAAGCAATTTCGGCCTAATTTCATGTGATCTTCCCAAAGTTTGTTTCAACTTTGCGAATTAAACGCTCTTTAACAGAAGATGCTGATCGACAAGTGGAACTTAAGAGTTTCTTTATCTGAGTAAGACATTTATTTATCAGAGTAAAAACCACACTTTGACCAAAGATCGCCTTTTACTGCAACATGTAGATGGATTTGTCTTGTTTTTCATTTTCTTTTCCTCAACCTACTTGTATCCACAAGGGTGTCATTTTTGATGAAATAAAAGGTTGGAACTATCGCTAAAGTCGGCGCAACAAATTATCAGCCATGATCAGATTTCGGACGAATATATATATATTGATCAAGAGTATGGGCGAAAATTTTGACGCCGAAAAGTTTAAGTTCTTAATGTAATCGTGGGTGAAGGCGGTTATTGGGCAATTCAGCGGTGCAAATACAGAATATTTTACTGACGCCATACTGTGCTATTTTCTAACTATCATAAGAGTTATTTTCTAGTGCTAAGTTTCTAGAAATGTTTGATAAGTGAAGTTGATGTCCTTTGCATTTCTTATTTCATCATTGTTCGGACTTGCTCTTGGGCAACTTTCGCTGTCCTCTCCTAGTCAAATCGTGGGGCAGCTTCTGGCCAAATCCTGCGATGAGTCAGGGAAAATTTATTGTCATCTAAAGGTTGCTTGACGCGATCAGATTTTCAGAATCAGAAAAACCATTTTTCTGAATGATCTCAAATGTCACATTTTTTTTGGGTGAATCAACTTTGTCGTTGTTTGTTTGAACGAGCTGTTGCTCTTCAAGGAGAGGATTGTTATTTTCATTACGAGGTGTCATCTCCATCTTGGATTTGTCTCGCATTGATCCGCCCCGTGAGCTGGTTCTCTCGTAATCATCTTCTGTTACCATGGTACTCTGGCGCAGGTCAAATCCAGGAACTCTCCCGCAGCAAAGCACTCTGCGGAGCTCTCGCTTGAATCTCGCGTGCATATGCGAGTAGATAAACACATTGACGCAGCTATTAGAGACATTGAGGACTTTAAGCCACGCGTTGAGATTGTAAAGGGCATCCGTGTGGGCAATTCCTGGTGGGACCATCCACGATATCGTGCTCGCTAGAATTAGGATATCCTTCGGGAAAACAAGGATAGCAAACACGATTCCAATGCGGAATAAAACACGACAAATTCGCCTGGAATTCTTGCGACGCTTTTTCAAGCATTCGGAATTCATTTGAATTTGTTTGTCGACTCCCAGATGAGAATAAATTGCGATACTTGTGAAGCAAAACAGAAATATGTATCCGACATCGCGAACCAATGTGATGATAATATAAGGAATGGCATGGCCTGGGGTAATACTGTTCTTTACGAAACATGGGAATCCTTTGTCTACTTCAAGATGATAGATATATCCCGCATATGAGCAGACAGAGACAATTATCGCTGTAAGGACAAAGGCGTTTATATGCACTTTCCGATAACGTCCTTTAAACGGAGACACAATCGCCCGATATCGATCAATGCAAATTATGATTATGATAGTTGCTGAGAGTGTTATCAATATCGGGGCCAATGGGACGAAAATCTTGCATCCTGCAATCCCGAAGTCCCATCGTTGATATCTAGTCACTGTCCAGTATATGAATAGCAACGGGTTTACTAGAGATGCTAGTAAGTCCACGATACCGAGATATAAAAGCAATGTCTCCGTAACTGATCGCCTTCGTCGTAATTTGTAACCGAAAACGTAACAAACGAAACCATTGCCGAAAATTCCAACGATGAACGTAAATGCGAAGCCGCAAACAAGAAGAATTTTGGCGGGTGAGAGTGGCTTGTTAATTGGTCTAATTTTAACCTGATGCGTTGTTGAAGCCTTAGCTGTTGAGGTGAAAGCTTTCTTCTCTTTGGATATTGTTTTTATTGCGTTCACAGCTCCATTTAGGCCATTACTGCTAGCAGCGCTGTTTTGTTTGCTTGGAGTTTTTGTTGTCGAGGAGGGCGATTTGAGTTGCTCCGCCCTATGCCTTGTTTTCACTGTGTTCGTAGCCCATTCATAGTCTTTACTGTGAGAAACTGCAACAGTTCTTGGTCTTGTGTTAGTAAGCGTTGACTTCGCATCTCCTATCACCTTTGTTATCTGTCCATTCTGAGTAGGCTGTACAGAGACAGTTACTGTGTTGTTTCCTTCCAACGTTGCTTCCTTCACCATTAAACAAAGTAGTATTATCAACAAGTTTGTGTGTGCCATCTTCACCAGTTTATGGTCGGGTTTCCTGTATTTGATTATTTCTGATCAGCACCTAAAAAGCAACAGTTTTGGTCGGGTTTCTTGTATTTGATTATTTCTGATCAGCACCTAAAAAGCAACAGTTTTTAACATCAATATTGATAAACTAACATTGGAGCCGGCAATTTCCTGGATCTGAACCATCTGAACATCTGGAGTTTGCGAGCCGTACCGTTGATCCTCTTGTCTAGATTTGNGGCTGTACAGAGACAGTTACTGTGTTGTTTCCTTCCAACGTTGCTTCCTTCACCATTAAACAAAGTAGTATTATCAACAAGTTTGTGTGTGCCATCTTCACCAGTTTATGGTCGGGTTTCCTGTATTTGATTATTTCTGATCAGCACCTAAAAAGCAACAGTTTTGGTCGGGTTTCTTGTATTTGATTATTTCTGATCAGCACCTAAAAAGCAACAGTTTTTAACATCAATATTGATAAACTAACATTGGAGCCGGCAATTTCCTGGATCTGAACCATCTGAACATCTGGAGTTTGCGAGCCGTACCGTTGATCCTCTTGTCTAGATTTGAGAAAAGGATTTATGCAAAGGTGTTATAACTGTTGGTGAAAATCAAAGGCAAAACAAACGCATTGTCACGCCAAACAATATTGCGCTTCGTTTTTTAATGTTTGTGGATTTCTTTGGGATTTCGCACTTGGCGTTAAGTGTAATCCTCGTACCGCTTCGTAAAAGTACCCTTGGGCATATTGGAGATATTGCTCTTATCAACCTCGATTCCAGGGCTATCAGTGTCTTCAGCCTCGCTTCAGCGCACATGATACAAATTGGAGATATTGCTCTTATATCAAGGCATATCTTATATCCCCGCTCGCTATTGTATTCTCTCCTTGCTCGGATAGGAAAGAACATGTCTACGTTGTTGAAACGTTGTTGGAGGAACCAAAGGAACCACTTTGTGAGGAAACAACAAGATAGAACTCGCTTTTGGGTGGCCCAGTCTCTATCCAAATAATCCAAGATTGTCAGTGGGGACATCATATCTCTAGGTTTGAATTTTACGGAGTCCCTGACCTGACATAGAGAGACACCACCACCACCCATTGCAAATCCTATATCCCCTGGGGGGTATATGACATGTTGAGGGTACTGGTATGTGCCGCCCATATGGGAGATTTTCCTTATTAATAGATCGGTTTGGCTGAAATCGGCAAAAAGTAGTTAAAAATGGGTAGGTTTCCGCCAAAGTTCATCGGTGCGATGAAGTTAAATTCACCCAACTTTGTGGCAGTGGCAATGTGTCGCCGCGCTCCATTGTTATTCGGAATGCGTTAAGAACAATGCTTCAGGCGTGAATTCGTTTAAAGCTGTAGGGTAGGGTGGGGTAATGTGGGTCTAAATTGAACAAAATCTCAAAATGCATAGCTGGTAAAACGACAATAAAATGCAAATACTTTCAAACTTTTCGTTTAATTCACATTCAATGCTTCTTGTTTCATTCCAAAAAATCTCAGCTCTGATAGACGCAGTTGGATATTTTTAAAAATTATCTTTTTAGGCAACTAAAATAGGCCCACATTTCCCGACTAGCGGGAAAAGTGGGTCTGTTTTCAAAACTCGTATAATAGGGGAATATTGAAAGGTAAACGATTCAAACAATTAATGGAATCATATTCCCCAACTATTTTCTATTCGATAAAGTGCCGATCTTTGCCTTTTATCGCAAGCAATCCCGTTCCCGCGATGAAAATAAAACTGTTGTCCTTATGCGGTGATCCACCATCGTTTTGACTTGGTAGGCCGTGATCGAATTTGATAGTAATGATCAAATAGAAACTTTTGCAGTTTCTTTTCGCCAATTTACTGGTTACAAGACAGCACTTGCAGTAAAAGCAAAGCCTTTTTCGCATTTTAGACACAAAACAACGTGGCAGGATGAATATAGGTGCGAAATTTTAAGCAATTCAAGGCTTCCTTGAGTTTGAGTTATAGCTGAATTCTCAGTAGGCCCACATTACCTAGCCTGCGTGCAGACTCAACTGGTTTTTACAAAAATTGAAATTGAGTTGCATGGAAATTGAAGAAAAACTCCCAGTAGAGAATTTAGAGAATTCTACTGGGAGAGAATTTTCAATTTTCCATGCAACTCAATTTTAAATTTTGTAAAAAACCAGTCGAGTCTGCACGCAGGCTAACATTACCCCACTTAGTAAAAAAATATGAAGAAAAATAATTATCGCTTCAATGACTTTGAAATAAACGTTATTTCACTTGTAAAAGACCAAACTTTTACCTCATGTTCATTTAATGGACCAGAAAAGCAAAATAACAGTGGCGGGGGAAAGTTCTTCTCGGCTTTGAAATTCTTCCACAGTAGGCCATTCACTAAAACTATTTTATAAAACGAATGGAGATACATCTAAGACGAATGTTTTATATAAAAAGGCTTCTTATTATGTAGACATTACAAGAAAAATAGCCAAGCTTTCTTCGATTTTACGAGGAAGGATATTTTTAGCAAAAAGCTTAATAGACCCACTTTACCCCGTAGACCCACATTACCCCCACCCTACCCTATTCGACTAAAAACTCCACGCTGCAAGCGAAAAATACAAAAACGACTATTTCGTTGTTATATGGCCTACAGTTACGCCCATTTTTCAGCTGGAAACCATCGAAACCAAAACCTGTGACGAGTGTGGCGAGTGCGACAGGGCGTTAATCATACTGCTTCATATTGCACAGATGGTCTAAAGCAAGGGCAAAAGCATTGTTCGAGAACATATAACGATGAGACAATATCGGTAGGGTAACGTGTGAAACATACATCTAAATTGTGTTGCAGATGCACTGGTTCCCATTTCAAATTGAAATATTTGCTAACGTGTCAAACACACGTGATTTTCAAATTCAGATTGATTTTGCCAAATGCGTTTATTTTTCTGTAAGAACGTGATTTAAAGGAAGTTATTTCTATCTACCGTGTGTTCTAAAATGATGTATCGGTGTTCGCAGAAACGTAGAATCGTGAATCGTGGACCGATTTTATTTAATCAGCAATCAATTTGTTGCAGAAAGGCTAACTTAGATGAAGAAATTTATTTCACTCGTATAGGCCATACCGTTCTAGAGTTACAGGTTATTTTGCTTTGGAGATTGAATTTGTGTTTGCGAACACCGATAAATATGTTATTTTGTTTCTGAACCATGTTTCTGAAGATACTCCAATGAGTACGGGTGATTTCCATAACTTATTGGTGGGCCTAAGTTTCCGTTTGTATCAAAACAACAGCAACGAGCATGCTGTCTACTGTCTAAGAAATGGGGTGAGTGGCCCAGCGGCTTATACAGTTTCCGTTGGGCAACTGAAGTTAAGCTTGGTCGAGTGAGGTCGAAATCCGGATGGGTGACCTTCCAAATGCCTGACCAAGCAACTCACTTCGCCGTCCTTCAGAAGGGACGTTAAACTAGGGGTCCCATGCCTGGATGCGGCATGCATAGTAGGCCTAAATTAGCTGTAATATAGCTAGAAATCTTTCCAGCCTACTTAAAATGAATAAATTAAGTAATGAATGAATGAATGAATGAATGAATGAATGAATGAATGAATGAATGAATGAATGAATGAATGAATGAATGAATGAATGAAAAGCATGATCATCTGCTAGCGCGCCTAACAAATGACAATTGTACGTCTTACATGTAAAAGTATAATGGTTGCATATGTAAGTTCCTTAGAAGGTACGCAGTTGGCCCGCGCGCAGCCTCAACTCCTCCTCAAAGAAAGGAGGAGCTGACGCTGCGCAGGCTCACTCCCCTCTGTAACGTTGCGTGACATATATACGGGCGTGGCATGTACGGGACTGACATACACGGGCCTGACATACACGGTCGTCATACATAAGGGCAGTTCTGTAACATTACGTGACATGGCGTGAGATGTACATTTATATGGTCAAAACATTTTTGGTCTGCATCAACTTTGGGAGTACTTTGGTAAGATTTATGAATAAGTGTCAATAGAATTCGCACTTGAAACTATGTCAAAAAGTTTCCCGTACTGCTGTACATTGTCAAAACACTTTGTGTGACCTAAACGTTTCCAAACAAGGTAGCAGGGTTTCATAATCTTCGAAAAAATGAGCCTTCTTACTTTGAGCATAAGCGGTCTTTTACTGAGTGACTTGTTGTTAACTATAGCTGCTAGAGTAGGGGAGACCGGTGCTAGTTATAACAGGTAACAGCAAAAGCTATTATTTCGTATCGTTTCCCAGTGTTTTCGAACAAGTCGCGAATTAGAATGACAAAAAATTATATTTTAAGGATAATGTAACAATAATGTTGCTTTTTCGGGCATTGGGCTAATTTGCGGCCCGAGGTTTTAAATTTGAGGCCCCGAGTGTTGCTATTTGCGCCCGACGCGAAGCGGATATAGCAGGAAAATTAGCCCAATGCTCAGAAAAAGGGCTCGTATTTGCGCCCTCCGTTCGTGATCTACCAGAGTGCTTATGCCCGCTGTATAAGTAATAATGTTTATTATATTGAGTTTTAAGATAAACGTTTTTTGAATATAGCCTAATAGTTGCAGGCAAACCTTCGAATAGTGTTTTTATGGCTTGCACGCCTTATTATGCCTGATGTTGTAAGTTTCTGAGCTCAAGGGATGTATCGACATCTCACTCTGCAATTAGTTTATTGAGAACCATCGATTTACTTTGTTTTATTTGTCTTGTTACAACTTGTCCCACTGTCTGTTACAACTTGCTCTTTGCCCTGGGCAAGCTGTAACACCTCGATGTTAATTTTTTATTTCCGAGTTGCTAAAAACACAATAGCTCCACCAATGAAATACAACTTACCTTCGGGAGCCAATACCCCAACATCTTCAATGGTTGCTAGAGGATAGATTTCTCTATAGTGTTGGAATGTGAAACTATTCTGAACTTCGAAATTTATTCTGGGAAACCATGGAAAACTGAGGGTAAAAGCACATTTCCTTGGAAAGTATGGAGAAGCTGTTCTTTTCCCTTGAATTTCCAACTTACAAATTTTGGAGAAATTCCTTTATTTCTTGCAAAGAATCTGCTTGTTGCTTGTAAGGAGGAGATTACCTTTTTCCAAAAAGTGTTACAATCAGTCCCAGTCTTCCCCCCGTATCGATCCCATAGGTTGGCTTGCACTGAATTAATTTTTCAAAAATGTTTTGTGCAAAAATATAGAAATGTTGCAAACGTTAAAAGTTACAGCTAGGAACAAATGCTTCTAGGGGAAACGAGTGTTTGGCCTGGATATGGATATAGACGTATCAGCAATGGTATAATCACATGCTGAAGGTAATACACACGCGTGCAAAGAACTAGCATAGCAACAGTAATATTCAATTGCAAAAATCAATCGCAAAAATCGCAAGAATCATTCACAAAAATCTATTCAACGTCATACCAAAATACCAGAACAAAGAACGTGTCAGACCTACCGTATATGCCAAGCCCGTAAATGTCACACCCATATATGAGGCCCGTATATGAAAGGCCCGTATATGTCACGCCTGTATATGTCACGCCCGTATATGTCTCACGTCCGTATATCAAAGGCCCGTGTATATAAGGTCCGTATATGTTAGGCCCGTATATGAAAGTCCCGTATATGAAAGGCCCGTATATGTCACGCCCGTATATGTCACGCCCGTATATGCCACGCCCGTATATGTCACGTCCGTATATGAAACGCCCGTATATGTAAGGCCCGTATATGAAAGGCCCGTATATGTAAGGCCCACATATGTAAGGCCCGTATATGAAAGGCCCGTATATGAAAGGCCCGTATATGTAAGGCCCGCATATGTAAGGACCGTATATGAAAGGCCCGTATATGTCACACCCGTATATGAAAGGCCCATATATGTCATGCCCGTATATGTCATGCCCGTATATGTCACGTAACATTGCAAACATTTATCAGCAGGCTAGTAAATAATACAATTGTCGATAATTTAAAGTAAATAATACAAGGCTTAAATCTTTTCTTCTGCGAAGGCGCACTTACACACAGGAATACAAGGGAGTTAGATTCGAAACAGCGGTTAGGCCCAGTTAGGCCAAAGTCGGTTGAAATGTTGTTAAAAACTTAGGCAGGGAGAGACAAAACAAAGAAGACAACAACACTCAAAACAAGGTAAATAAATATTTATTAATCACATTATAGGTGTCCTGACACCCTTGTTATAACATGGCCAGTGCAAAACGCGACGGGGCTTCTCCTTTTTTTTGCCCATGCACAACGGGGTTATCACTTTTTATCACGAGAACATGTACGTGGAAGTAACTTTCTTATGAGTTAAAAATGAAATTTGAAAAATAAAATTGTTCATTTTGCTAAAAAAAATGTAAATACCTAGTAAACACCATACACCGTGAGAAGTACTTAGAAAGATGTGTTTACACTGATATAAAATTGTAAAAAGTGTCCATCCTTTCCTAATCCAAGAACACTTTATTAGTCGTTTGTATCTGAAATCTTCAAAGTCAATACTGTATCTCTCGTTGGCAAAAACTTGTAACATAAGTATACGTTATGTTTCTTGGACATCAACCAGAATAAATTTTTCATGATCATTAGCTTATTCATCTGTAGTATAACAACCAACACTTAGAAGTACGGGGCAGATAAAGCGTGACAGGGCGGTTAGTTTTTTTGAAAAATTTTCAACAGGGTGAGCAGATTTTTTTGCATAATTTTTTTTCTCCACCGGCCATGTAATAAACTAAATTGTGCGTTGTCCCTTAGCCGTCTTATTAGAACATGATTGGTGATTCAGTGAAATGAA
>REGM01000273.1:118228-148136 GCA_004194415.1 Aurelia aurita | reverse complement strand
GTCATTTTCCGGAATCATCTCACCCCGGATTGCTGTTCGCTTCGAATAGGAGGGTGTAGTTATACAACGCCGAAGCAATCCGGTGTCACTCCACTCCGTTTTCGCGGTTCCGTTCTGGAGGTGAAGTGAAAACCAATCCGATTCACTCCACTCCGCATTCTATCTCGTGTAACTGCATGAATCTGATCATGATCTGATGTAGCCTGTGTGCAGAATCGACTGGTTTTTACACAAATTGAAATTAAGCTGCATGGAAATTGAAAATTCTCTCCCAGTAGAAATTAAAATTAAAGTTCTCTACTGGGAGAGAATTTTCAATTTCCCATGCAACTCAATTTCAAATTTTGTAAAAAAACCAGTCGAGTCTGTCACTCCACACTCTCCACTCCAAAACATTTCTCTGCAAAATGCTTTTTTTTTGTAGAACAAACAAATTTGGTATCGCAGTTGTAGAAAACAATAGGTGTTGACTTCGCAGTGCATGGTGATTCGGTTTCGTGTAAATGCAATCAAAAGTGTGTTAAAGACAAATGACGGAGATATAAGGCGACTTAAATCAGGGGCCTGGGCAATCCAAATATAGCCTATTGTATTCCATTGTATTTGATGACCTCAAGAGATTATCAAATGTACTGGACAATGAAGGCACTCAGACATCTTTTGTTCTATTTTTAAACCAGGCGCTATATATCCGTCATTTGTCNCTGCATGAATCTGATCATGATCTGATGTAGCCTGCGTGCAAACTCGACTGGTTTTTACAAAAATTGAAATTAAGCTGAATGGAAATTGAAAATTCTCTCCCAGTAGAAATTAAAATTAAAGTTCTCTACTGGGAGAGAATTTTTTTTTTCCCATGCAACTCAATTTCAAATTTTGTAAAAAAACCAGTCGAGTCTGTCACTCCACACTCTCCACTCCAAAACATTTCTCTGCAAAATGCTTTTTTTTGTAGAACAAACAAATTTGGCATCGCAGTTGTAGAAAACAATAGGTGTTGACTTCGCAGTGCATGGTGATTCGGTTTCGTGTAAATGCAATCAAAAGTGGGTTAATAGCAATCCGGTGTCGTGTAACTGCAATGGAAACGATGCGTATTCGAAAAGGATAGGTTGAAACCAATCCGATGAGAAGAGCAAACTGGTACCGTGTAGCCCAGGCCTTAAGCTCTGATCTCCTCTAGCTGGAAAATTCCACGCGTAGCAACAATTTCTCGCATCTAACTGGCCTAACTGGCTTCGGGAGACTGCCATTTAACATTCAAGTGGAGTCGCTCGTTGGGGCAATTTGTTTGCAAGAGGGTCTTGCAATCGAGGGGCAAATCACTCCAAAAATAGCGTACGAGATTTTGAGATTTTAAAAATCTCTCAGATTTTTGAGATTTTTTCTGAGATTTTTAAGACCTTGTGAGATTTGAGATTTTTGAGATTTTAAAATTTATCGAGATGTTCAAAGATTTTCGAGATTTTTCAAGATTTTTCAAGATTTTGCAAGATTTGTGAGGATTTAAACAGTTTTTGAGATTTTCAAAGAATTGTTGAAAGATTTTTTTGAGAATTTCTATCATTTGGTGGGGAAAATTTCTGGGATTTCTTTAGATTTTCGAGGATTCTTACGATTTTCTTTGAGATTTTCAGATTTTTCGAGATTTTTGGGATTTTTGAAGATTATTAGGATTTATTACGAAAGTGTGCGAGATTTTTGGAGTGATTTGCCCCTTGCTTGCAATCATCTGTGTATTTTCACAGCATCCTTCTAAGTGGCTTAAGATGAGATGGAAACAAGCTACGGATGGAAACATAATTTTGTCTTTTATGTATTACTGTAGTCCATAGAGGATATTTTAAAACTGGTCTTGCAATCGCATTTTGGCTATTTTATTTTTCAAACTTGTCTACCGGGTGTCCCAAAAAAAGTATACAGATTTGAACGACCATAGCAATGAGCATTTAGCGAGAACCAATCCGAAATAATTTTTAAAACATACCTCGATAGTCAACTTGAACATAGATACCTTGTTTGCGGATATTGGTGTTTAATATTAATCTTCAAAGGACGAATTTGCCTTCACCTCCAAACCAGAGCTTTGGGGTTTTGGCCTAAGCAAATTCTTGAAGCACAGCGAATAAGTCAACAATAGACTTGAAATACTGTGAAACAAGAGGAGAAAATTAAAGACTGCACAACAGATGCGTTTTACAAAATATGATTTACGTGACACTTATCATCGGAGCTCCGAAGTTAACTTCACTTCAATATCAACCATATTTATTTCATGAAGTTTACTTCGGAGCTCCCTTGATGATGAGTGTCACGTAAATCATATTTTGTAAAACGCATCTGTTCATGGGCGGTAGGAGACGCGTGGATTGCTTTTTGAAAAATATTATGGTCATAGGCTGGGGCGCTTAAGATTAAATTGGCCGCTATGTTTTGGAGCGGCTTCCTGTTATTTTGTAGCCATTTGCGGTTGACCGGCAGAGTCGATGGGCAGATTAGCGTCTGCCGGTCAACCGCAAAAGTGGCTACAAAATAACAGGAAGCCGCTCCAAAACATCGCGGCTAATTTAATCTTAATAGCCCCAGCCTATGACCACAATATTTTTCAAAAAGCAATCCACGCGTCTCCTACCGCCCATGAAATTACAAGCGAGTTTATAAAGAGGTTAACCTCAAAATCCTTCAAAACAGGCCGAAAAATCCTTGATCAAATTTGCTAGCAATCCAACCTCGTGATAATAGAAAATAGACAAAAAAGACTCAATGGCATTTCCAAGTGGGTACGATTATCTAGCAGCCTCTTTATATACCTAGTAAACGTTGGAGCGACAAAATTGAGAGATAGTATTTGATTATGATAGCTGTGGGGCTAAATTGCTGCCAAATTTGATCAAGGATTTCAGGCCCTATTTTGAAGGATTTTGATATGAAGCATTCTTATAAAATTGCTTGTAAAATGGGAAAGACACTACCAATTTTGACAAACTAAATTTTCTTATCTAAGTTGATATTTTAGATAAACAAGCATTATCAGTTTATAGGAATCTGATAAATGATTTGAGAGCTACAGGCTTTCAAATGTCTGTACATTTTTTGTACTCACAGGGTAGCAAAAAAAGATGGCAATTTCCCCATATTGTCCATTTAAAACCTTTTATATTCAGGATCATATTGTGACTTTGAAAATACTGATGAAAATGGCCTTGCACTGGATGGCTCGAGATTCTCCCAATATTCGCGTGTGCTTCTTCGTGCTAGCCACGGGATTTTGTTTCTCTTCATCTGTGCTCCCCAGTCTCCGGTCTTGTCACTGTTTGGCGGTAGCAACCCTCCTCGTTCCGGTGCAAGCTCCATCGCAATTTCTCTGATATGATACGCTTCATACCAGCAACATCCACCTATGTACCGAATACCTTTATTGTACGCATCCCTTGCGTATTTTCTCATATCAAACCGGGTCAATTTTCTCGGTTCCATTGCTAATGGGTATTCCGGCATGCCATCATATCCATCTTTAGCTGCATCCGTCATCCAATAAGCAACCGGTTGACTGATCAGGTGTTTCTTATACCCAGCTTTCTCAAGTGACGCTTTCATCATTTTCACCCCTGAAATTATTTGAGCCGGGTCAAAACAACAGTTCAGTCCGATCACGTCTGCTCCTGCCGCTGCCATTTTCACAGCACAGTCCCCCGTTGGTACATTATTTTCCCAGTCCCCAAACTCTCCAACACACATTGAAGCGACAACAGGTTTGCCAGATTCTTTCAGCGTCTCGATTGCCCAGCAAATTTCTTCGACATATCTGAAATATTCTGCAACAACAAAATCGACATCTTGCTCCATGAATATCTTCAGCTGCGATTTAAATGCTTCTTTCACTGCTCCTTTGCTTGCTGGGCCTTTGTAGATACCTGTTTCGGAGAGACTTCCTGCCACTAGAATAGACCGGTCACTTTCTGCTGCCACCTCATTTGCAATGATGCACGCTTTGGTACTGATTTCCTCACATGTAGCATTGATACCGTATTGCCGCAGCTGTTCATTATTAGCCCGGAAGGTCAGCGGTTGCAAAACGTCTGCACCAGAGTGGATAAATTCCCGATGAAGTTGGCGAACTGCGTCAGGGTGTTCCACGACTACTTCGGGTGTGGATACGCCAGCATTGACATAACCACGCCTTTCTAAATTTGATATCATCCCTCCATCTCCCACTATAACCTCTCCTGCACCTAGCCTTTCGAGGAGACAACGTTTGCTTGTACTCATCTTGTTTTGGTTGGCCTTCTTGACTGCCAGACTTTGGGTGGCTAGGAAGTGAAGAGCGGTAGTGGTAATGTTACCAAGAGCCAAGGGCAGAGAGGGTCGGCATGTTGTAAAAACCAGACCTTAAGACCCTAGGACCCCTGAGACCCTTAGGACCCTTAAGTACTAAAGATGAAAAGGACCCTTAACACCAAAGGGTCGTCACCACAGACAAACAATAGGATGATGTCATCAAGCTGTCAAACAAGAGGTTGCGTATCGTAAACTTCCTCTCTTCCATCCCACGAACTTCCGCTCCTGCAAACCATGCCAGGAATCATGCAGAGAGCTCTCAAAATAGTAACGGGGGATACTAAAAATAGTACTCCTAAATAGTTTAACACATTGAGGCCATTGAGTGCCATTTTCTTTCCTGTGCTAATCAATTCTTACAATCTCCATTTGAAAGACCACTGCTCCCTGGATATCAAGACAATAATATTGGCAAATATGTTATTCAATGGACATGTTCAAACATAAGCGTACGAGGCGGGGGGGCTGGGGGGGCGGCAGCCCCCCCAGCGTTGGAAAAATTTACAAAAATCAGCCTTTCTCGGGCAAAAATCCGACGTAAGTCGGGCAAAAATTTTCGTAAACAATAGACTTTGTGTTGGGCCGCCCCCCCAAATTTTTTCGTCCCGTACGCTTATGTGTTCAAATAAACTTTAAAATTTACCTGACTGAAATCGGCCACTCCCTTTCTGAAATTTTTGAGAGCTTTTCAGGAGAAAAGAAAACCCCTTCGAGAAACGATCAAAACAGGCCAAAAATCACGATCAAAGCTTCCAAATATTTCTGCCTTCAAGCAGTGACTTCAAAACGTTTTAGCATGTGTTTTCCTCTTGGGAGGATTAAATCACCGAAATAATGTTGTTATGTTCCCAAGGGATGGCACTTTCATCCTCCCAAAGGAATAAATGACATGTGTGAATGTGAAGAGCACTAAGAATTGCTTACAATGATTACAATTCCAGTTTTGAGGCCTTGCTCAGTAAAGGATTGTGCCACAACTATCCATCAACACAATTTAAAGCTCCTAGCAATAGAAATGTATAAAGCCAAAAATGATATGAGTCCTGGATTCATGAATGAGATTTTCAAATTTGATACAACAGCTTATGATCTAAGAAAAGAAAAATTTTCATCTAGGACTCCAAAAACAGTTTTATATGGTACAGAAACAATAACCCATAGGTGCAACCAAATATGGAACAGCATTCCAAATGAAATTAGAATGGCTAGCAGTTTAGGAATATTCAAAGCTAAAATAAAGCAGTTTTCCATCCCTTGCATTTGTAGGCTCTGTACCCCGTACTTACAGAATCTTGGCTACACGGGCGTAGGGGAAAATAAATTCTGGGGGGGCTGCCTGATAAAATTTCTATTGTTTACCAAGTTTTTTGCCCGACTTAGGGTGGATTTTTGCCCGAAAAAGGCTGATTTTGGTAAATTTTTCCAACGTTGGGGGGGGCCCCCAGCTCTAAGAATCTAAATCTAGATATCGTTCTCGTTTCGTTTTTGCCACTTTACTATTAATTATGTTTATGTGTATTAATTATGTTATGTTTGTTGGTATTAATTAGCTGATTCTTGCATTTATGTATTGTAATTAGCTATCTTACCTATTCACCAACGTTAAATAAAGTATGAAAAAGAAAAAGAAAAAAAAAGCATGGTATAAGTCATTGCTGTACTGTAAGGCAGAAATATCTGGGAAGTTTGGTCATGATTTTATGCCGTTTTTGAAGGTTTCCTGAAGGAACTTTCTCGAGAAAATCTCTCATAATTTCCGATCGGAGTCGCCTATTCATTCAAATTCAGGTAAAATTTGAAATATTTTGAATATGTCTACTGCACTGTTAAATGATATATTTGCCAATATCATTGTCTTGATATCCAGGGAGCAGTGGCCTTTCAAATAGAGACTGTAAGAATTGGGCCCAAAGTTAACAAACCGTAGTTTCTTATGAAAATGAGTGCAACCTTAAAGACAAATGACGGATATATATAGCACCTGGTTTAAAAATAGGACAGAAGATGTCTGAGTGGCTTCATTGTCCAGTACATTTGATAATCTCTCGAGGTCATCAAATACAATGGAATACAATAGGCTATATTTGGATTGCCCAGGCCCCTGATTTAAGTCACCTTATATCTCCGTCATTTGTCTTTAAAGACAAATGACGGATATATAGCGCCTAGTTTAAAAATAGAACAAAAGATGTCTGAGTGCCTTCATTGTCCAGTACATTTGATAATCTCTCGAGGTCATCAAATACAATGGAATACAATAGGCTATATTTGGATTGCCCAGGCCCCTGATTTAAGTCGCCTTATATCTCCGTCATTTGTCTTTAAACCCCCAGTCAGTTCTCACAGTTAAATCCTTAATATTTTTTTCAAATTTTACGTCTTTAACGAATTATTATTAAGGTGCCAAATAATGGCAGTTGTTTTTTGTGTATTGACTTGGAACATTCCTCCTGCAATTAGTATGCAATTAGTACAGGAAAGAAAATAGCACTCAATGTGTTAAACTATTTAGGAGTACTATTTTGAGTATCCCCCGTCGTATTATTTTGAGAGCTCTCTGCATGATTCCTGGCATGGTTTGTATGAGCGGAAGTTCGTGGGATGGAAGAGAGGAAGTTTACGATACGCAACCTCTTGCTTGACAGCTTGACTACATCGGTCTATTGCTTGTCTGTGGTGATGACCCTCTGGTGTTAAGGGTCCTTTTCATTTTTAGTACTTAAGGGTCCTAAGGGTCTCACGGGTCCTAGGGTCTTAAGGTCCGGTTTTTACAACATGCCATTATGTGATGCATGATTGAAAGCAAGATATTGATGATAGATTAGCATTGATTGTTCTACGTTGTTTTGCCTAATTTAATCATTCAAATAAGCAGGGGGATATCCCAACAACATTCCACAACAAACGTTGGTAGGCCTCGGGCTCGGGGTAGGTTGGGCATTGGGCATGTCACACTGGGGACGATGTCCTACCTCTGTCCGAAAACCGATAGTTTGCTAAAAAAATTTGCATCACCTTTGTCCCAAAAGCCAGTCTTTTTTTATGATAAATTTCCTGTGTAATTTTCTTCAATTTGGCAGAAAAGTTTGAATTAAGTAATCAGTGACGATGTTTGTCCCAAAAACCGATAGTTTTAGTCAAAAAGCTTAACCAGACATCCGAAAGCAGGTTGTAGTTGTATCTGTTAAAGCAGAAGTGCCCAAAACTGGTAGTCTTGGTTGAAATGCTAGTCTTTTTGCCTCTTTTTGGCCTAAATTTGCCAGACAAAGGTAGAACTGACTTGCATAAATCTAATTTTGTGGTCTTATTTGTGTTACTTTGCTGGACAAAGGTAGAACCAGTGAAGGCTAAACTTTCGAATTTTGGCCAGGTACGACAGCAGTAGAATGCATTTTGGTAGAACAAAGATCAGATTTTTCTAATTTCACCTTTGTCCCTAAACTGGTTGTTTTGGGCAGCAACAATAATAATAATAGTAATAATAAACTTCTTATTTACAGTTGGTAAGTTAATTACTGATAGTTCGTACTCTTTAGAAGAGTGAGCTAATAAAAACCAACTAATATATACATACTTTATACAGCAAATCATAATATTTATAATCAACAGCATAATTTACAATTGCATCCTTCCCCACCCCATGTTTAGATTTTTTTGCAAAAGGAAGGAACCGTTTCGCTGCTCTTTATCACATCAGGTATGCTGTTGCTGTTCCAGAGTATACTACCCCTAAAACATATAGAGTTCATGCCAAAGGCCATGGTGGATGTGCTTGGAAGTAAAACTGTGTTCTTTATTCTTAGATTATATCTGACCTCTCTTCTCTGGAATAACTCCGAAAGAAATAGAGGGTTCACGTGATGTAATGTTTTGTAAATCTCTATCATCAGTCTTTGTAAATTCTGAACATGGACAGTTTGTTCATTATTTCTGAAAAGAAGGTCAGCAAAAGGTGTATCATAGTCGTCAAACAAAACACGTAGTGCTCGTTCACTGTGATAAAACAAACCGGTCTTTTTTCACAATACCTTGGACAAACATTGGGTCAAAACTTTTACAGTACTTGCCCGCCCCTGGGGTAGGCTAAACCTGGGTAGGCCTGGTATCTCGCATGAACGAAGGGCACCAGAATTTGTCTTTGGTTTACATACTCATTGTTCCCAAGTGATCTTTCCTTATAAAAGAAAAGAACAATGCACACCAAGGCAGAGTTTAGGGCTATCATAGTTAATATGAATATTCATCATAGTTAATATGAACATCTATCTAGCAAGAGTGGAGCGTAATCCTTCACAGCGGCCATTTCACTCCGCAACTTTGTAAGAATTTTGGGAAATCAATCACGGAAACACCCCAGACTAATACCCTCTGTCTTAATTCATTCAAACAAATCTAATTTCAAAAAGGCGCTTCGGATAGGTCAATAAATCCCGTAGGCAGTGGCGTGGTGGCTCCAAATTGGCTAGGGGGCACAACCAATTTTTGTCGCCCCCCAGAAAGCTGTGACAATTGTCTGTTGTACACATATCCAGACTTTTGAAAGAGAATTCTTTCTTCAGACTATGTGTTGAGACCAAATGATGACAATTCCTTGGCAGCCCCATTTGAATAAATATCATACAGTTTAGGGGGGGGGCTAAATCTCACTGCGAGCGGAGCAAGCAAAATTTTTTGAGACCACGCCCTTTACATCGTTGGAAAAAGCACCTCTTGTGAAAATTTCACCTTTTAACTGAGAAAAAAGAACGCGATATCGAGAGGCTTCTCTGGAAAATTTTGCAATTAGAGTATCGACTGATTGCCTTTCTTTCTCTTTTGCACAGTTGGTGAAAATTGATATTCACTGGGGCTCCGGGCCCGCGAAAGTAGATTTAGCGATTCTAAATCCTAAGAGAATGAAACTTCAGAGTGAAATTTTAGGCTTCAAGAACGCGATTGGTACACTTATGTCGTTGCAGTGAGGCAAGGAATGTACAAATGATATTACCAGTCTGGTTTTCGATCTTTACACTCAGTTGTCACCAGCCTTATGGCTTGCACAAATGACTGGTATTGGAATATAGATAGGGGCAAGTACACTGGTTTGATTTTCATTGACCTAAAAAGGCGTTTGATACGGTAAATCATTATATTCTGCTTGAGAACCTTGAGCAATACGGAATAAGTGGACTAGAGCTTGATTGGTTCACTTCCTACTTGCAGGAGCGAAAGCAGTTCTGCAAAGTCAATTCTACCTCCTCTAGTATCAGAGATATAAGTTGTGGTGTCCCTCAGGGCTCTTGTCTTGGCCCACTTCTGTTCCTGATTTACATAAATGATCTACGATTTTACCTACAAAAGGGAAAAGTCACCATGTACGCTGACGATACTGCGATTTCGCATTCCTCAAAATGCCTTTCTGAACTTCAGGATGATATAAACCAGGATCTTTTGAAGTTACAAAACTGGCTTCATGGAAGCAAATTATCTCTGAACGTGGTTAAAACCCACTCTTTGATAATAGGTTCCAGACCAAATATTCAAAAGATCGAAAAGCAGACTGAAGCTAAGCCTATTTTAAAATAGGCGACCAAAAAATAAATATGTTAACAGATACAAAGTATCTGGGAGTTCAGATTGATAAACTCCAATGGGATCGCCATATTCAACAAGTTAAGACAAAGGCACTGCGAGCTCTCGGTCTCATCAAGCATGCCAAGAAATTTCTCCCATCAGGTGATCTGCAGAAAATGTATAGGGGAATTGTTGAGCCACATTTTAGTTATTGCTGCTCGGTTTGGGGTTGTTGTAGTGAGACCAAACTTAATTCTCTCCAAAAGATCCAGAATAGAGCTGCTAGAATAACTACAAATAGTCCATATGATGCTTCTGCTGTCCCTCTGCTCCGGAATCTTGGCTGGCCGTCAATTAGAGATCTCATCAGAAAAGAAACAGCGTCGCTGACCTATAAATCATTAAATTCACCTGCCCCCCAATAATTTGCTAAAGTTTGTTCCCTTTCTTTGCTGAAAAGGCTGTAAAAGCAAAGATTATAGAAAGAAAGATTTGAACTTACTTATATTCAAGATTCAAGGAGGTTATCAACTGAAGTTACCAACTTATTACTGTTCATATAATTGAATTAAAAAGCAATCTATTTCTAAGCGATTTTGGAGTCCTATTTTGCAAAATTTTCGGGGAAATCCTTTTGTCAGTGGCAATCCTTTGCTCATTTAAATGGCAAAATCTTTACGACAGGGTCATTTTCCGACGATCTAAAGGGCGTGGTCACAAAATTTTCCCCGGGGGCAGGCCCCCGGACCCCCATTTTTGCTCGCTCGGCTTGCATTTACTTCCAGCCCCCCCAATATGAATTTCGTTCCAACGGGCCTGCTGCAGTTTATTGCAATATACCTGAAATAGTCCACTTCATCTAGATTCGCGCTGGCTTAAGCGTGTTCCTAAATTCAGGCATTTTCAGTTAATCAAGAACAACATGCTGTTTTTTTGTTGGTTGGTAATCTTGGATCCGCTAAAACTCAATCAAACTCCTATCTATTTTCCAAGCAGTCCCAAACGTGGTCTATCTGTAGACCTAAAATCAAAGAACCTAAATAGTAGCAGACCCGAGAAAATTTACCCTGGACCCAAAAATTATAGGTAGACCCAACTCAAAAAGTGCCTTGGGTCTGACTTGGACACCCCGTCCAGTGATGAGTCATAGGCTTATCCTGAATCATTCGTAAAGATCTGTGGACAATTTGGAGATCTACTGCCAGTGCACCACTAGGTCTATTCGCATTCTCAGAAACTAGTTGCATCCATGTACCTCCTCCCAAACCTCATTGCGAACCTTCTTATCATTATGGAAAGATACACATTTTTCAAGGCCAGCTTTGTCGAAATATTTGTCAACTACAAGCGCGCAGAGAGGGGTTCCAGTGTTTTTCTGCTCTGCGGCAGCCAGTTTCTGTATCAAATCAATAACATAATTTTCAGGAGGGATTGCAAAAAAGTCGTCCGTTATCATACCTACATCTCCGCTGACGATGCTAGCTTCAACCCCTGAAGTGTTCCAGATTGTAAGGTTTCGTGCAAGGCAGATAGTTCGCCTATTCTTGGTGCCCTCCCGTCTCTTCGTTGCAAATTTCCTGTGAACATTAAAGGCAGCCTTTAATTTAATCTTTAATTAAATTTAAGTAGCAAGTAAAATTGCTTGTTTGTGTGCTTTTCAAAAGTTAGATGGGATTTGTGTCATTCGGAGAGAAGAGTACAGCAAATTCCTTGTTTTTTCGATTTTGCATTGAAGTCAACCAAATTGCGTGGATTGAATTCAACTGGCAATAATGTTGCAAAAGTGTAACATGTAAACTTTAATTTAAAAAAGACAACAAAAAAAGAAGAATCCATAATTACCGGTACGTCCTCAGGTTTGCCGTCACCACCACCGCGAACTCCACTACGTTGTAAACACGCTGCTGTCACTGGAATGTAGATATAAGACATCATCAAATTTTGTTCTTGCATTGCATTAAAACAGACTGATGGCGAAGAACAGAGTTAACTATCAACCCAAGAAATTGGACCAGGTTCGTACTTTTCACTGTCGAATAAACTTAACCCACCTTCTTAATGGTTAACTAAGAATTACCATTCATATTCATTAATCAATCAATTGATCAATTTGTTGTCTCATTCATTGATAGATTGATCTCAAATAGATCCCTGCCGTTTTAAATTGGGGGTGTTCTTTAGATTGAATTTGTAACTTCTCATATTTATATTATATTGTACACCTGTAATTAGATCTATTTAGTTTCTTAAATTTATGTTACATTTAATTTTAATTTTTGATGGCAAAAAAGTACACACATACATACATACATATGTACATACATCATAACAAAGTAGCTAAAGTTTCTTTCAAGCGATTCAGTTCAAAGAAATAGACCATAGAATTTGACACCAAACATTTCAGAGAACAATCTGATTAGCACAGTGATCCTAGTGATCCTATAGTTGTACTGAAATTTCTTTATAGCATTGTGGGGTACGATCAAAATCCGTGCGTGCGGTCAAAATCCGGATGGGTGACCTTCTAGATGCCTGACCAAGCAACTCACTTCGCCGCCGTCCTTCGGAAGGGATGTTAAACTAGGGGTCCCATGACTTTATGCGGCATGCATAGTAGGCCTAAATTAGCTGCAATATAGCTAGAAATCATTCCAGCCTACTTAAAATAAAGCAATGAATGAATCAGTACGTTATGTTGCAATGCGGCATTATTATGACTCTTTTACAAACATCTGTTAGGTATTATACGAGATGTGAAAATGAACTTGATCCCGTCAGGATAACCTTGAATCTCTTCAATTATTTCAGTGTTTGTTTATTTTACATACAAAAACATATGCTAACATTTCACACCGAGCCATGTTTGTTTTGTTATATCCTCGCCAGGCTCTTGAGAAATGATTAGCCGACAAAGATACAGGGGGCGATCAACCTCGTCCCCAGGGCCTTTTCGTCTCCGTCCAAATATGACAAAAGGCCCTGGGGACGAGGTTGGGGGGCGATGTGGCCAAAATAGCAGCAACAAAGTATACCAATGCAAAAGTGTTCTTTCATTAGACTGCGCGTATTAAGTCCATCTTTGAACATTTTGTTTTACTTGCATTTATCCTGCCTATTTCAAGGGTGGGCATGTGCTGTGTTTTTGGTGGTCCAATGTATGTCTTAGAAAAACGATTTCAACAACCCATTTTTCAGCGTACCAGTACAAATTGCGCTCTTAAAAAGATTGGTTTTGGGGACATACATTTTTATAATACTCCGATAAAACCCAATTTTGAGGAAAAACATTGACCAGCATCCAAGAACAGGAACAGTCCAAGTTAGTTGCAAAATGATATTGTTGAAAAGAGTTCAAAATAAACCTGATTTTAGGGACATACATTAACATAGTATGCGAGAAATAAACCGGTTATGTGGACATACATAGGACTACAATCCTCACTGCAACATGCCCACCCTTGCTGTTTCTACGAGTATTTTTTCACAAAGTTTAACAATTGCAAGGGTTCACTGTTCATAGCTGCTTTTCCACTAATCAGTGGGACGACGGGCTGGGGTGGTTTTGGCAAGGTGGTGGCCGTGAAAGAATGGTGGCGAGGCGGTTTAACTCCGCAATAATTTCTCAAAAGATGCGTCATTGTTCGACTATCCATAACTTACCGTAATTTCATTTGGGGAAATCGGCCCAGATTTCGCCGATAACTCAGACTTGCCGTAAGTTTGATGTTTAACCCCCTGCTAAAGATGAGCCAAAACTGTCCTTAGGTTTACACATGCACCGACAGGCGGCTATAAATAAATAGCGATTACTTTACAATCAAGGAGGTAATATTTGACTCACGCTAGTTCGTAATTGGGTAAGCAAAGAGATTACTCTAAATCAATCGTCTGTTAGCGTCAATAAAGAAAGATTTAGCATCAACGCGTAAAAAGTGGAGCCGGTTTGCTGGAATCAAGTATTCGAGATGGTTAGAGCGGAAAGAGGTATGCATGCCAGTTTGGCAAGCAAAGCGATTACTGCAAATAGATCAATTGTGGGCCTTACTGAAGAAAGACTTACCATCAACAAGCAAGAATTTGTTGGTTTGTGATTGGGTCAGCAACTAGTTGCTACAAATAGATCATTTGTTGGCTCTCAATAAAGGAAGATATTTAACATCAAGAAGCAAAAATTGGCTAATTGGTAATTGAGTAAGCACCAATAACTGCAAATAGATCGTTTCTGGGCTTTGGTAAAGAAAGATTTAGCCATGATTTAACATCAACGCGTAAATTTGGAACCGGTGGAATCAGTTGAGAGACACTTGAAATGGATTGTAAGGAGTTACAACTGAGGCATGTTATCTTGAGTGTAAGCTAAGAGAATACTGCCAGTACAGTAGATCAGTTGTGGGCTTTACTAACGAAAGATTTGACACCAGCAAGCAAGATTCTGAGCCGGTGTGTTGCTGATGGTATCAGTTGAGTGATAGCTGAGATTGTTAGAGCTAAACGAGGTTGTAGCTGACGCATGCTAGTGGCAGTTTATGACTGGGAATTAGAACGTTAGAAGAAACCAAAGAAGATGATATCGAGAACTGGAAGACATAAGCAGGTTAGTGAACTCTCTCTTCATTTATTTTCTATTGCGACAGCATCAGTTTCTAATCTTTCATTGACCCGTGGGCCGTGGTAAAGGAAATGGTCTTTAAACTTTNAAGATTTAGCCATGATTTAACATCAACGCGTAAATTTGGAACCGGTGGAATCAGTTGAGAGACACTTGAAATGGATTGTAAGGAGTTACAACTGAGGCATGTTATCTTGAGTGTAAGCTAAGAGAATACTGCCAGTACAGTAGATCAGTTGTGGGCTTTACTAACGAAAGATTTGACACCAGCAAGCAAGATTCTGAGCCGGTGTGTTGCTGATGGTATCAGTTGAGTGATAGCTGAGATTGTTAGAGCTAAACGAGGTTGTAGCTGACGCATGCTAGTGGCAGTTTATGACTGGGAATTAGAACGTTAGAAGAAACCAAAGAAGATGATATCGAGAACTGGAAGACATAAGCAGGTTAGTGAACTCTCTCTTCATTTATTTTCTATTGCGACAGCATCAGTTTCTAATCTTTCATTGACCCGTGGGCCGTGGTAAAGGAAATGGTCTTTAAACTTTTCAAATAAGGTCGCAGAAAATAATATGAGCATCCAGAGAAGCATCCGGAACGGAATTCAAATCCATTAGCAGCATTTTAAGGACAGCACTGGTGGTCAGGGTAGGAATTGAACGAGACATAAATAGATAAAATAAAAGATGACATTCATTGTTAAGAAGATTTGAGATGAAAACCATTCTTTCATTGAAAATCAAATACATTTTTCTTGATCGAATACATTTTTTACACCACCTTGCAAATTTGCTTCATGTTGCGCCTGTATTCAGTTCATATTTCGAGACCCCCGTCCTTCTTTGTGGTCCCACCAATGACCCTTGCCGAAATCAGGCATACATTTCGGGAACTTTTATTTTCATCATCAGATTTAATTTTGAAAAAAGGAGTTTAATATTTACCATAACGTAGCGATCATCATTAATCCTGTGGTCTGCCTTCTCAGTATGTTTATGCTGTGGTTCAGTCATAGCAATAACCAAATTTTACGTTCTTCAAATTTCTAACTAATTACAATCCTGATCTGTTGAATACTGTGTGCTTTGTTGAAGAGCTAGATTTTATGCTGTGCTTCTTTCTTTAGACTTAGTACAAGAGAGCGGTTCAAGTCGCTACATACAGATACATTCTATATACTGAGCTCCTTTCTTACAGAGTATTTACAATTTATGGAAACTTTAAATGTATTAAACACAACAGCTAATATTCAATGTTCTCTCTCCTTCAGTGCATGACATCCCCAACAATAATAAGAAAAAATGCTCACCAACATTCCGAAAAATCAATTGGGCTTGGGTCGTCTTTACTTCGACTAGGCCTCAGGGGCGGCGCCAGCCACCAAAAAGTGGGGTGGACACGCGATCGGAGCGAGAGAAAAATAGGGGTCTGGGGGCTCGCCCCCAGAAAATTGTTTAGGACCACACCCTCTAGAAACTGGGAAAACGCCCTTTTTCTAGATAGAATGCAAATGTGTGTTCTTTGAAAANTTTGTGATTGGGTCAGCAACTAGTTGCTACAAATAGATCATTTGTTGGCTCTCAATAAAGGAAGATATTTAACATCAAGAAGCAAAAATTGGCTAATTGGTAATTGAGTAAGCACCAATAACTGCAAATAGATCGTTTCTGGGCTTTGGTAAAGAAAGATTTAGCCATGATTTAACATCAACGCGTAAATTTGGAACCGGTGGAATCAGTTGAGAGACACTTGAAATGGATTGTAAGGAGTTACAACTGAGGCATGTTATCTTGAGTGTAAGCTAAGAGAATACTGCCAGTACAGTAGATCAGTTGTGGGCTTTACTAAAGAAAGATTTGACACCAGCAAGCTTGATTCTGAGCCGGTGTGTTGCTGATGGTATCAGTTGAGTGATAGCTGAGATGATTAGAGCTAAACGAGGTTGTAGCTGACGCATGCTAGTGCCAGTTTATGACTGGGAATTAGAACGTTAGAAGAAACCAAAGAAGATGATATCGAGAACTGGAAGACATAAGCAGGTTAGTGAACTCTCTCTTCATTTATTTTCTATTGCGACAGCATCAGTTTCTAATCATTCATTGACCCGTGTTAAAGGAAATGGTCTTTAAATTTTTCAAATAAGGTCGCAGAAAAAAATCCAGAGAAGCATCCGGAACGGAATTCAAATCCATGACCAGCATTTTAAGGACAGCACTGGCCTTGTGCACATTAACACTGTTTTCTTGCCCAAGAATTCTTAACAATTCTTAAAAACTCTTAAGAATCATTGTTTGTATATTTTTACAATCTGTTATACCTCTCAAGAATGCCCACCAGAGTGTGAAAAATTCTTATGAATGATTAACAATTCTTGTCATATTACTCTCCGCAAGGCCGGTGCTGTACACGTATTTTCTTATAAGAAACAAAAAATTTGAAGTTTCTTAAATCAATAAAAAGATGACATTCGTTGTTAAGAAGATTTGAGATGAAAACCATTCTTTCATTGAAAATCAAATACATTTTTCTTGATCGAATACATTTTTTACACCACCTTGCAAATTTGCTTCATGTTGCGCCTGCATTCAGCTGAATGCAGGCGCCACATGAAGCAAATTCAGTTCATATTTCGAGCATAATTCAGTGCATAATTCAGTTCATCGTTCATATAACTGAATTCAGTTCATATTTCGAGACCCCCGTCCTTCTTTGTGGTCCCACCAATGACCCTTGCCGAAATCAGGCATACATTTCCGGAACTTTTATTTTCATCATCAGATTTAATTTTGAAAAAAGGAGTTTAATATTTACCATAACGTAGCGATCATCATTAATCCTGTGGTCTGCCTTCTCAGTATGTTTATGCTGTGGTTCAGTCATAGCAATAACCAAATTTTACGTTCTTCAAATTTCTAACTAATTACAATCCTGATCTGTTGAATGCTGTGTGCTTCGTTGAAGAGTTAGATTTTATACTGTGCTTCTTTCTTAGACTTAGTAAAAGAGAGCGGTTCAAGTCGCTACATTCAGATACATTCTTATACTGAGCTCCCGGGGGGGGGGGGCACTCCTATACTTTTCTATAGTATCATGCTCGTACAAAGGTGCAACATATGCACCCTAACCGCCGACCTTTTTTAAGAAAATACATACCCTAATTGCGGAAAATTTTCTTGAGAACATACCCTTTCCCGTGTCAAATTGAATTTGTCAAGTTTAGGTACCCTAATCGCGAACAAGTCACTTATTAATTTGTTGATATGACCAGTGTGATTCTGTGTGATGACTCAGGGACGAAGAGTTAAACCTGAAGTAATTGAATTTGCCTAACACATTTTTCTAATTCAAATTCTACTTTAAAATCCTTTATTAAAAAGATAATCACAGAAGGGTTCCGATTTATCAAATGCAAAAAAGTACACACTTTTTGAAATTACGGTAGAATTGGCACCCCTAAAGGAGGGCCCGCGCGGGACCGTGCCTACGTCCAAGAAAGGTCCCGAGAAAGGTACCCTTTCCCGCGTCTTTTTGTACGAGCATGATAACACATCAGCCCCCCCTCCCCGGGACTGAGCTCCTTCCTTACAGAGATCGTATTAGTGATCTTACAGAGATCGGGACTGTGTGATTTAGGTCGCTACATGCAAATATATTTTCTATTGTGGTGCTTTCTTTTAGAGAGACTATTAGGATCATCTGAGACAGCGTTGAATGTAGCTACAGTCAAAGATTTGTATGTTGATCACTGTTTAAAGGCGGTCCTAGATTCTAGGTTGCACTAGTCAGCAAATCCTTATCATGAAATCGTGAATTGAACTCTGTTTGTCACTGTTCGCTGTTAAAACGTTGACCAAATATTCCACTGCTATCGAAGCTGAACTCTTGTGATTTGTTTCAATCATGTGGTCTGCTGATTATCTACGTCTTTATCCATCGTTTCAGCGAGTAATCTGAGTGACTGAGCTGTGAAATTACACTCATGTTGGTTCAACGACAAAGATCACCCATCTGGTAACTATGCGGACATTTTTGCGAGATGAAATAACGAAGGTGTCGGGGAACTACTGAAAAGAAAGCAATTCAAGTTCTTTCGAAGTATCTGTGGAAAATAGCTTGAGGGTATTCCGTACAACGACTTATACTTTGCAGTACTTCTGGCAAGTCATTGTTGTGCTGTTGAAGACGAGGACCAACCAAGTTCAATTAAATTGATATAAAGAGCTGGTCGAGGTACTAGTAGAAACAAGGTAATTGAATTATTTGCGATTTTTTTCCTGAAAACTTGAAGATTTTTGTGTTACTTTGTTGGGCTTTTTTGCCTTGCCTTGCTACTTCTGTCAAGTCATAGTTGTGTTTTTTTAGCTACCCTGTTGCGAGCAGATGGAATTTTCGTGTGATTTAATATAGCGGTTGTCGAGGAAGAAAAAAGGTAACTAAAAAAATCTTTGCAAAATTTTTATAGGATATTTTATACAGCTTGTTTTACTTTGCTGTACTTCCAGAAAAGTAGGAACCGGGGGCACTGGGGGCATGTGCCCCCCAAGATTTGGCAAAAAACGACAAATTGCCCTTTTTACTTGAGGAAATGCCCCGCTAGCTAAAGGACAAAAGTGCCCTTGAAGTGTCGTGCCCCCAAGTTTAAGGTGCTTCCTACGGCCCTGATGTGTATTTCTGTTAAGTCATTGTTGTGTTTTTGAAGAGGAGAAATAACCAAGTTTCGTCAAGATGAATATTTCGTTCTTGAAATGAAACGGTGACTATTTTGAAATGAAGTGTTTTGAAAAGGCAGCTCAAATTTTTATGAAAATGATGTAGAGAAAACATTGAGACTATTACTCATTACAACTTAGACTACTCCGTTACAATCATTTCAAAATTTTATTACGTTTTGAAGACGAAAACCACAATAAGTTAGATGTTTGTTGATGGACTTTTCGTACTTGAAATAAAAGTGGACTGTTTGAAAAAAACTTCTTGCGACCAGGTAGCTCAAATCTTTACAAAGTTTGCGAATGAACGTTTTGAAGTTATGGGGGTTATTTCATACAATTTTCTCTACCTGATTATAAATAAATCCGGGGCTTGGTTTGTTTTGAGGACGAAAACCAACCAATTTTTAATGCTAATTTGCTATTTCAAGAACCAGTCTATAGTACCGGGTGTCCCAAAAAATGCCCCTGTTTAAAAATCACAAAACTCGAGTATCAAATTAGAAGCTTGATATACACAAACAAATTGATCTGATAATCACGAGTGCTTTTTCTAGTATGATTCAAAACCAGGAGCCCTAGATAGAGCTAAATTTCCTTATTTTTACACCAATTCAAGATCAGCTAAAGAAATCTGAAGATCGGCCTTGTAATTAGATTTTGGTGATTTTTCAAACAGGGATTCTTTTTTGAGACGCCCGATAGCTGTTTGGAAACTTATAAAGAGGACATAATTCAAGCTTGTAAGTTAGGAAAACCTTCTTATTCTTAATAGAACATCAGACAGGCATTAGTCAAACGAATTGTTAAAGATTTAGTAGTAAAAGATTGGAACTTATGGAGAGTCAGTCAGTCAGTCAGTCAGTTATTTGTTTTTAAGTGGGCTGTCAGGATTTTCTAGCTACTTAAAGCTAATTTAGGCCCACTATGCATGCCGCATCCAGGCATGGGACCCCTAGTTTAGCGTCCCTTCCGNGTTTCACAAAATATAATTTACGTGACGCTCATCATCAAGGGAGCTCAGACGTAAACTTTATTCATTTTAAGTGAAGCAAATTGTGGATATTGCTTAGGCCAAAACGCCAAAGCTCTGGTTGGGAGATGGTAGCAAATTTGTCCTTTGAAGATTTATATCTCTACTCTCAAAGCAACAATGTCAACAAACGAGGTATCATTGTTCAAGTTAACTACCAAGTAATGTTTTAAAAACGATTTAGGATGGATTCATGCTAAATTCCGATCGTTATGGTTGACCAAATCTGTATACTTTTTTTTGGGACACCCGGTACACAAGCAAATTGATCTGATAATCACGAGTGCTTTTTCTAGTATGATTCAAAACCAGGAAGCCCTAGATAGAGCTAAATTTCCTTATTTTTACACCAATTCAAGATCAGCTAAAGAAATCTGAAGATCGGCCTCGTAATCAGATTTTGATGATTTTTCAAACAGGGATACTTTTTTGAGACGCCCGATAGCTGTTTGGCAACTTATAAAGAGGACATAATTCAAGCTTGTAAGTTAGGAAAACCTTCTTATTCTTAATAGAACATCAGACGGGCATTAGTCAAACGAATTGTTGAAGATTTGGTAGTAAAAGATTGGAACTTGTGGAGAGGAGATAATTCAACTTGTACGTTTGGAAAACCTTTCTTATCTTTGCAGGAAAATCCTCCAGGCATTCAGCTGCAACGAAAGGTGTCAATGCTGTACTGGATGAACTTAAAAGATTTAGGAGAAACTACTAAATCTTGTCAATTTTTGGGACATTCGAAGAAAGTTTAAAGACGTTAAGGATTTGAAAGATATTTGAAACATAGTTAGAGAACGCGGTGCTGCTTTACAACCACAAGGTACCCGTCAGAATCTCATCTATCTGGAACCTAACAGAACATTTACTATGGTTTGGAATCTCATTACATCTATTGGAAAGTCATTGACGTATGTACTATAGGTCTGTGTTTTCCGTTTTCCCAAGCCACTGTAACCTCACCTAGAGTCGTAAGCAATACCAAATTCCTGAAAGGTCAAACCTCGTTATCGCTGTAAAGAGGAGCCTTACACATACACTTAAAATAGCAAGTTCGTATGAAAAACATTTATCATTGAAATATCCATTATGAAAGACTTTACAACAGATCACTGAAGTTTTAAATAGAGAAGTTTACATTCAATTCAAGCAGTGGAATTACGCTCCTTTTAGAAGATTACTTCTAGAGCACAGAGACTCGGATAAAACGGCGCAACGAGCTACTACAATTCATTAGAAAGATGTCCCGGCTAGTTTTGTATGCGTATCTATTCTCTGCGTCGTTAGCAGTTTATGTAAACATTGTTTTATCGATGTCAGATCAATTCTCGTCACCCGCCTCGCCAACAGCTTCAAGAAAGTTGTATTCTATCAGGGATGGCGACGACAACACGCAACTAAAAGACGCTACGTTTTCGCATAACAAAAACACAGGCCTTAAAAACAAGAACGATACAATTTCGAATTTGCTGGAGTCAGAAATTCGAATTTATTGTAATTCAAGCGAAGAAGTATCTGTGGAATTGAACATAACCGTTTATCAAGCCTTGAATCTAAGCTCGCTTCTTGCAAGTGGGAACTTTTCATGCCGCAATATGTCGAACGCTACAATGGCAACACTCCAAGAACCTTCGATTGAATCCACAGCAATGTCTGTTTCAGACAAACTAGCAATGGTTGCTTTTGGCGTCATCCTAATCATTGGTATGTTTGGAAATTCGTTTGTGATATATACCTTCGGTTTCAAATTCAAGAAAAGAACAGTTACAGAAACTTTGTTGCTGAATCTCGCCATAGTCGATTTATTCGCTTCAATCATCAATCCGTTATTGTATATATATTGGATAATGACCAGGTTCAGCCGCTGGGACTTTGGCATCATCGGATGCAAGATTCTGCCGCCTATTGCTCCCATCTCGACAACAGCATCATCAGCCATCATTATTATCATATGCGTTGATCGTTACCGATCGATAGTTACCCCCTTCAAGAATCGGTTGAGTATAACCCAAGTTAACATCCTCAGTGCAATCGGAGTGTTAGCTTCTATACTGTTTTATTTGTATTACATTATGGCACTAGCAGTTGTTCCAGGGGGATATTGCCGAGTGAACCAAGTAGGATCAAAATCGTACTCTATGCCCAACGTGACAATAACCCTTTTCTGGGATGTTATCTATATTCTGGTATTCGTCCCAGCAAATGCTCGTATATTCACGCATTTGAAAGGAAACTATAGGTTGAAGTCAGATACGCGTCAATGGCAAAGACGAAAACGGGTCAACCGAAAAGTTATGCGTATGTTGTTTATGGTAGGCCTAATTTTCGCCATCTTGGTTTTCCCAAAGGATATTTTGCATCTAACGTTTACGATTTCTTGGATGTTTCCTCCTGGTCTGGATCGCTCAGATTTGCTTGTGACTTTGAATTCCTGGTTTAAAGTTCTTCAAGTTTCTAATAGTTGTGTGAATATTTTTATTTATTCGCAAATGCACGAAAGGTTTAAGCAAGAGGTAAAACTCCTTCTGAAGAGCATTTGTGGATATCCTAAAGCAAGTAGGAGTAAGAAGGATAATGAAGCTACGGAACAAGGCACAAATGTATCTATGGAAGAAACCGATATTCCTGGTGGGAGAAGAGGCAGTCGTTTTAAGAAAATCAGCGAAAAACTCGGAAAAAGATTATCTCCAAAACCAAGGAAGAAGATGACGTTCAATATAAAAGGGGAGGCAGTTTATGGCGATGGAACACCAACAACTCCTAGGTCCCAACATTCAAAAGCGAATGGCAAGAAACTCACCATTGATACAGGTGTTATAGGGCCCTCGAATTCAATTGAGCCCATGAATGCCACAAATGACGACAAAACAATGTTACTGAAAGTTGCAAAACCTCCACTAGGCCAGAAACACAACTTTACTCAGATGGATAAGAAGCTAACCTGTCTACAAAGGTACAAAGCGAAATCACTTGGGAACGGAGAGATAGAAGCGATGTATCCCCTTCTTACAGGAAATGGGGAGCCCCCAAATAGTCCATCTACGGATAAAGAGATTCTTATAGNGTGCGAAATTTTTCATTATTTCGAAAAGCCCTAAATTGGTTCTAATTAGTGGTTTCTCGAGAAATGACGCTGAGTTTACCCCTTTGAATATGGCAAGGAATATTTCTTCTTGATGATGACCAAAATGAAATCAAATTGCATATTTTTGAAAACTTTCATTACTGCACAGCAAACAAAACTCTCTTTATTGAGGTAGAAAAGGAATCTAAATTTTGCACCGCTAATTTTGTACACATGATTAACAAATGTTGAAAAGTCTCCGAAAGGTCGAAATTGATCTGATTATTTTGTCCTAATATCCCCAAAGGGTATGCAATTTTAATTAGATCTGACGATTAAAACAGATTTAGTAAATCCTAGATTTATCAATGAACGGATTATTAAAGAAACGAGAATCGGACAATTCGACTTAGATGCATGGGTTAAGTCACGCAATCTAGGTTAGGCTGATTTGCAATTGCATCATGTAAATACGAGAAGCAGTGACTGCGGTGGTATGAAAGAAAGGAACGATGTCTATGCTGAACTGAGAATTCGGGGGGGAGGGCGATGGTAGGTTTTAACAGCAATGGTGAGGTTTTGTAGGGTAGGGCAGTAGGTTTTTATTCTTGAGATTCTTATGATTGTAAGTAGGAGTTGTTATATACTTTAATTTGCTGAAGGGTCAATTTGTGTGTAAAGGATACTAAATAAAATGGGGTGAAAATCTACGATGCATTGACAACGAAAAGTTCGGACCAACAACTTTCGGGCGATGCATATCGGGAAAAAAATTTCGCACAAGATTGACAAAAACGTTGGACTACTTTGCTCTTGATTTCGCACTAAAGATTGACTTGATATTAATATCATTTTGTATCATTTTATGACAGATATTTCTGCAGACTGTAGCATAATCTTTCGTAGCATTTATATCTAGGTAATCTTTCGTAGTACATATTGGACGATCCATTAGCGCGGTTTACACCAGTCAAATTCCTTTTATATCGGCACAAAGGAAAGCTGATTGATATTCAGCTGCGTAGAATCACCATATCGGCAGCTCATGATAGAATATGAAAAATTAACGATACAATATTAGCCCGCAGAAGCAACTGTTGGAGCTGCCACATCGCTAAGAAGTGGATAAGGATGGGGAAAACGATAATAATTAGTTATTCACTGTCAAATTTCAATTTCCAACTTTCCTAATGTTTGAACTTTTCTGAGACTAAAATTAGTACCTTAAAGAAAGCAATTGTTTTCAAAGTGCTCATTTCTGACCTGGTAGTTTTTGAAACGACTCATTTTTGACCAAAACCTAAGACATACAAATACCACTATCGCTAAAGTCAGCTGCTTTTGAATAGGCTCCTTTTTGATAAAAAAGCAAGGCTGAACATTTTCGCAAAAATTGGATGCTTTTGTAAGTGCTGATTTTTGTAGAAATAGCAAGGCTTACCTGTTTTGCTAGAATCTGTAGTTTTAAAATTACTCATTTTTGCCCAATAAAGCAAAAATTGTCTGTTTTCAAGTTGCTCATTTTTGGCCAAAAAGTAACGCTATAGGCTTGCCTTTTTCGCTAAAATCGGCTAATTTTAAAAGTGCTCATTTCTGACGAAAAAGCAAGGCTATAGGCCTAAAAATGTTCGCAGAAATTGGCTGTTTTTTTAGAGTTGCTCATTTTTCACCAACAAGTAAGGCTACAGGCCCTCCTTTTTCGTTAAAATTGACAAATTAGAGGCTCGATAAAATCGGCTGAATTTGAAGGCGAACTTTAGCCCGTTTGATGATATCATTTTAAGTCGTTTCCTTGCATTACATTTGATGAATTCTTCAGAATATTAAAAATTAATTGTAAATAAGTCTGAATGCCTTCAAGCTAAGTGGGAGATGATACACAAGCAAAAGTCCAAATTTGGCGACACATAATTGATAGCTAGCGGATCTGAGCACAAAAAACAAAAATAAAAAGAAATGTCTCTTTTAAATTAGGATTGCAAAGGTTTCAAACTTTGCAATTCTTAACACATCACATTTTTAACAGTCGATACAATCAACATATAATTGTTTCGATTTGTCCACAACTTTAGTTCAATTAAATAGTTTATTTAAATAGGAATTTCGAAATTTACTTGCACGTCTGCTGCTTGCGCCATCTCCACGATGCTTGCAAGTTTCACGACCTGTTGATGGAAATATCAAATAATGAGTATATTAAGCTAAAAATTAGGAAACAGAGAATATACCAAATTACATAGAATAATCATATTAAAAGTGACAAATTTCGCAATAAAGTTTCGGCAAATCTTTTTACAAATTCGACACAAAATCTATTACTTAATTTTTGCGAACTTCGAGCAATGTTTTTTCCCAATTAAAAAACTCAAATAGTAAGTTTGACATTTGGCAGAAAAATTCGATTGGCAAGTAGTACCATAAGGTTTTTATGCGATATGCAAATTTTTCCAACCAAAATTTACAATCAAATTCAACAAAAGATAGGCTTCTATTGAAAAATGTAAGTGGATTTCTCGTCTTACTATTTCAGAATGGTTCAATAATAAGCTTGGCTTTAGTTTAAGCTGTGACTTTCACTCTCATACAGAACTATTTTTAACGAAAAAGGCGAGTAGCAATAAGAAATTTTCAAAACATTCGACAACGAACAGATTCCCGAAGAAAAAAAATGTTCGGCAAGAATTTTGGCCGAAAAATTCCCGCCACGACAGTTTCCACTCTAAGTGAAAAATCACGTAGAAAGGTCGTATCTCAGACTAAGATTCCACTGCCCGGGTATATATCGATAATTTTCAAGGGAAAGGCTAATCTTTCTTTTAATTCCTTTAAATCTATAAAAGACAGAAATGCTAATCTAGGAATCATGCATCTTCGTTTTGAAAAAAAAGAACATCCGTGATATTGATTCGTATACCACAGATCAGAGGTATACTACCCACAACAAGATGCAACTGAAATAAAACTAATTGGAAGAACTCCATCTACATCCAAAATTTCTGAAGAAAATCTATTGCCTTCTGCATTTTGTTAAAATGATTTTATATGCTATGTAAAACTGCATTTATTTACCTTGCTTCATCGTCAAATTTTACAATATTCCACTATAAAATTAAATTTATGAATAAAGAAATCTTAATAAAACATATTGATTTAATGTTCTAATTTGCAAGCTATTTTACTTACCAGTCTCGCAGCATCTTCTAAGTTATCTACAGGTAAAATGCGAAGACCGCTGGTTGCAATCAATGCTTTAGCATCATCTACCTTTGTACCTACGAGAAAGGGGAAATCGTTATCAAAACTGTATTGATACCAGGTGAGTCAGATATATGTTGAGACGTTTCAAAGCCCGTAGCTCTCAAACCATTTATCAGATTTCTACAAACTTGTAAAACCTGTGTGTAGCGAGCTAACATATCAACTTAGATAAGAAAACTAATTTGTAAAAATCAGTCGTGTCGTTCTTAAATTACAAGCGCTTTGATGCTTCATCTCAAAATCCTTTAAAACAAGCCTAAAATCCTTGATCAAATTTGCTGGTAATCTAAAATCCTTGATTGAAATTTTGAAATCTTCATGCCGTAAATAGTGTAAATCAATAAAAATGTCTTTTGCCTTGATCTGACCTTTAAGGATTTTGAAATGAAGCATTTTTATAAAATCGGTTGTAATTTGAGAACGATACGACCGATTTTGACAAAATAAATTTTCCTAAGTTGATATGGTAGCTACACAGGCATTATCAGTTTATAGGAATCTGATAAATGGTTTGAGGGCTACAGTTATTCAAACCATGGGCGTTAAGAAACGCGGTAGTTATTTCTACAAACGTTTTTTTTTTTGCTGTGTCCCTATGCCCGTGAAGGTTGTTTTTGTTGTGCCTGGTTTAACGCGGTAGTTATTTCTACAAACATTTGTTTTTGCTGTGTCCCTATGCCCGTGAAGGTTGTTGTTGTAGGGAAACGAGGAAAACCAGGCACAACAACAACAACCTTCACGGGCATAAGGACACAGCAAAAAAAAATGTTTGTAGAAATAACTACCGCGTTTCTTAACGCCCATGTTCAAACGTCTAAACATTTTTCTGATTCACCCGGTATTTCCAGTATCTTAAATTGCTTAAAAAAGTCCTGAGACAGTCAATCGGGTAAAGCAGAAAATACAAACTGATTATTCTGCAAAAATAGTTTATCAGACTTGTCAAATTCTACATCCTTTAAATTATCGAAGGTTCAACTTGGTTTTTAGATCGAATCACAAAGTTTAAATGCTTTATTTTGCCCTAAAATAAATAAATTTGTTGAAAGAAGATCCTGAACAAATTTACGATATTTATAAAATTCACGAACTTATTCTACATAGAGACTACACATTTAGAATTTAAAATCCAACAATTCCACAGCCAAAAAAGGTAAGTATAGTAATTAGTATCCGATTCCATTTCAGGTCGCGAACTGGTCGAGATTGAAATTTTTATCATTTATTTTGTCCATTTTGTCCTTCTTATTTTACTATTTGGCCTAATGAATTAATGTAAAGGCTCACTGAGCNTAGATCGAATCACAAAGTTTAAATGCTTTATTTTGCCCTAAAATAAATAAATTTGTTGAAAGAAGATCCTGAACAAATTTACGATATTTATAAAATTCACGAACTTATTCTACATAGAGACTACACATTTAGAATTTAAAATCCAACAATTCCACAGCCAAAAAAGGTAAGTATAGTAATTAGTATCCGATTCCATTTCAGGTCGCGAACTGGTCGAGATTGAAATTTTTATCATTTATTTTGTCCATTTTGTCCTTCTTATTTTACTATTTGGCCTAATGAATTAATGTAAAGGCTCACTGAGCTACGTAAACTGAGTCCCAAAGGGGAGATGAAAAATTTCTTTTCCTGTTTGGGAGAGTAATAGGGACAGATGGAAGCCATACTGAAATAAAAAAAAATGCGAAAACTCTTATTAAAAGAATAAAAAATGCATTGGCGGGGAATCGAACCCCGGTCTCCCGCGTGGCAGGCGAGAATTCTACCACTGAACCACCAATGCCTATGTATATTTGATGTCTGAACAGTGAATATATTATTAGGGCTACAAGCATCACCTGTTCCTAAACAGGTGTTACTCACTAAAGTAAAAAACCATGCCAAATGAAAGCAGTGAAAACGTTTTTTATAAGGAAAACTGTTGTAAGGAAAGTTGTTAAAAATATCGGAGGATCATTGACCAATTTTGACACAAAATTATATGATGCAACGCTCAATTCTTAAATGATAATTCACGTTGGTTTTAGAACTCAAAGTTTCTTTCTCAAACATTTAAAAGTACAAGAATATTTAGAAAATTGGCGAGCGTTTTTTAAATTGATTGGGATTAAAATCTATTAGAGCGATAAATCCTAAAGAGCTGCTAAGAAACTGATGGCCACAAACTGATGTTTAACGGATGGTCAATAAACAATTTTGTCTTATGATTTAAAAACATTGGTCTTTGAAAGAGGGCGAATTACATTTTGAAAGAAATGACTTCACTGATTTTCATATTCATACCTAGGCATGGCCGTACACAGCTCAAAATATTTAGGGGGGCAAAGAGCGAAAATTTCCTCAAATTAGGTCAAAATTACAGTAAATTTTATTGTTTCCTTGGGACTTTTAGGGGGGCAACTGCCCCTGCTGCCCCTATGCTGTGTACGGCCTTGTACCTAGGAGATTTATTCTGAATTAATAGCGGGAAAGCGAATTAAAAAATTGAGCCTAGTTCGTAGCTTTTTCAACAGAAATTTAGCGCTGAAGATTTTTAACTGCTGTCTCATAGATGATATCTAAACTGACTGGAATATAGTAAATCCCCGCATATAAGAACCTACAAAAATAAGAACCTACAGGCTGTTTTTCCTAAATTATGCCCCTCCTAATTAAGAACCTGTTTCAGATTGATGGAAGAAATATGTTCTTATTACAAGGAATAAAGTGGATTTGTTGATTGCCCCAGTTGGCTGTTAAAATCTGAACCTCCTCCCAAGGGCGCCTACCTTGTGTGACTGTTTTCGTGACATAGTAAAAGGTGCAATTGCTGTCTTGATAATCCGTGTATAACGGCTATTTTCAAATTCTAACGTCTATCAGTGTTGACCAATCAAAAGCGCGCTGTCTGGTTCCCTGTGGTCATCTCCTGTAACTGTTGATATCGCATTACATCAACACCTGAATCTGAAACCACAAAATTATCTTGCGTCATCTTACGTCTTCCGGTTTGGATAAAACGACTACAATGCAGCAATTGCTGTGCTATGTCACGAAAACTGAACTGCGAATAAACCCAAATCATACAAGGTAGGCGCCCTTGCTCCTCCCTGCTATTTGTAAGCTTAGAATCAGCTATTAGGTCCTTAGTAATATTGCCAAAACAAATGAAAGGGTTGAACATCTCTTGGTGACCCTTTGAATAAGAACCTTTGGACCCTTTGAATAAGAACCTTTTTACACAAGGGACCCTTTGAATAAGAACCTTTATACGCTGAAATTGATCCAAGTACCTTTCAAATAAGAACCTAATTCAGCCTGGCTCTCAAAAAAGTAGGTTCTTATATGCGGGGATTTAC
>REGM01000273.1:55081-117678 GCA_004194415.1 Aurelia aurita | reverse complement strand
GAAATCATTTTTAAAACATTACTCGATAGTTAACTTGAACATAGATACCTTGTTTGTCGACATTGGTGCTTTGAGAGTAGATATATTAATCTTCAAAGGACAAATTTGCCTCCACCTCCAAACCAGAGCTTTGGCGTTTTGGCCTAAGCAAATTCTAAAAGCACAGTGAATAAGTCAACAATAAACTTGGAAATATTTGAACCAGGAGGAGAAAAATTAAAAGCTGCACAACAAATGCGTTTCACAAAATATAATTTACGTGACGCTTATCATCAAGGGAGCTCCGAAGTAAACTTTATTCAGTTTAAGTGAAACAAATTGTGGATATTGCTTAGGCCAAAACGCCAAAGCTCTGGTTTGGAGGTGGAGGCAAATTTGTCCTTTGGAGATTTTTATCTCTACTCTCAAAGCACCAATGTCAACAAACAAGGTATCTATGTTCAAGTTAACTATCGAGTAATGTTTTAAAAATGATTTCAGATTGATTCATGCTAAATTCCAATCGTCAGGGTTGACCAAATCTGTATACTTTTTTTTTGGGACACCCGGTACTTACATGTGAATCAGAGCTGATGAGTTTGAAGGCAGTTGTAACGGCATCCACAGTTGCTCCTCCACCAACATCGAGGAAATTTGCAGGTGCTCCTCCGTGTAATTTGATTATGTCCATAGTAGCCATTGCAAGACCTGCCCCATTAACTGGAAGAGAAATAACAGCAATCAATTTTTGATAACTAGCAGTTGATGTGAACTTTAGAAGAGTACACCGAAGAAACGTCCTTTATAAAATAAAATCATGGACCACATCATGGACGAAATCTAGTTTTTTTAGCCAAAAGTATGGCCAGAAAAAAAGTTTTTTGCAATATTTTCCCAAAGCACAGATGGACAAAGATAAGGACTTTGTGAGGCGGGGTTTAAAAGTTGTCAATATCCGTGCATCGATTTTGACTACTTACTGACCTACAAACCCGGATCGTTTTCAACAACAACAGCAGCATCTTTGTAGTGGGTAACATTGAAATGGCAAACGTTCAATAAATTCACGTACAGTAGTTTTTGGAATTGCGCGAAATTGATGCCCTGATTTTGAAAAATAACATAAATTTTCCTAATTTCATCGTTGGATTTCACCAGTCATTCACCCATGATGAGCTGCAAATGATCAGAAGGATCCTTACGCTGTTGTACAAACGCGTTATTCAGGGTCCAGAAAAATGCCAACCCTTCCCCCAGAAAAACTGTTTTTGTTGGAACCTTTCTCAGTTTCTGAATGAAACGTGCTTGTGTTTTGAGCATGGCATAAGTTATTTCCTTTTGTTTTCAGAAACATTCCTCGTGCCCTTCCTGGCTCTACCGTTGAAAATTTCAGGGAAAAATTCGTAATGATTCAAATGCTCTTTTGGTAGCGAAAGTGACTTAAAAGTGACTAATACCAACAAACTCTATCTTCAAATATGAATTAGCCGTTGAATGGTCGATCAGCGTTCAATTTTGAACGCCTCCGTAGCCGCTGAAACATTTTCACCCCATCAATCAAAAGATCGCCTTGCAAGGGGCTAATTTCCAGCATTTTTTTTTTAATTTTTAACTTGTTTTTATTTGTGATAAAAAAAGTTAAAAATTCGCCAGTTCCTGATTTTGCAAGTCTATCAACGTTACGAATTTGCAAAAAATCAACAGTAACAAAATTTAATACCAACACTAACCTAAGCAGCCGATTGTGCCTTGAAGTCCAATGTAATTCAAAGACATTTCAGATGCTTCGACTTCTCTGGGATCTTCCTGACTACCGTCTCGCAGTGCTTCAATGTCTGGATGTCTGTATAATGCATTGTCGTCGAAATTCAACTTTACATCCATGCACACAACTACAAAATGATCGATAAAAAAACAATTTAACTTAAAACTAAAATTAACATGAGAGCGCTACCACAAATTGCTAACTTTAAAGGGTCTGTTTCATCCAGCATGCCTTGCACGTGCCATCTCTTGGTTGGCCTTTGTTGTCGCCATTTTCATGGGCCATGAAAATGGCGACAACAAAGGCCAACTAACAGATGGCACGTGCAAGGCATGCTGGTTGAAACAGACCCTTTAAGGTCCCTGCCGTTAATAGAACCCGACAATTTCAATTTTTCAGACTTGGATTTTATTTGTTTCACTGATGGGCTAGTCTGCACTTTAGCGGATCAGCTTTCAATATGGGCAAGTTATGTGGTATGCGGTAAGGGTTTGGGTCAAGGTTTGGTTTGGAAAAGGGTTTTTAGAGTAAGTTAGGGTAAGTTATGGTTAGTTAGGGTAAGGTAGGGTTAGTTGGTGTAAGGTAGGGTTTAGTTAGGGTTAGTAGGGTATTTGCTCAAACACGTTCCCGAGAGATATGACATAAAGCTGGTCCGCTAAAGTGCAGTCGTCCCCACTGATGTACTAATAAATTATTAAGCTAAATCTCATATACCTTCTCCAGATGAGGCTTCCGTCAATGGGTTGATCTCAACTAAAGTGCAATCTTTTTCAATAAATAAATTGTACAACTTCACAAAAATGTCAGCAGCTGGTTCAACGCAATTTGGTCCAAATCCCATCTGACATGCAAACTTTATAGCCTGATCCATTCCTAAACCTGCAAGGTACAAGAAAATCGACTTATTACAAATTGGTCAAACTTAGAAATAGGCAATCAAAGGCGAAAAACTTCAAAATGACGAATTCAATGCCGATCAAAAAATCTTCAGCACGCCTTCTAATGGCAAATTATATTCTACTGTAGAATTCTTTCTTTTACATCTAACTAGATGACTTTCAGTGGTTCGGTTACAATGTGGCTCCAAAAAACGTCATTACCTTATAACGCGCAAATAAAGAAATGCAACTGAAAGCTCAAGAATTTTTCGAAAATTCGGAGCTGCAATCGTAGAGCGATAACAAGGGTATATCCTGAGGCATCTTGATAAAACTCCAATACAATCAATCAATCAATCAATCAATCAATCAATCGATAGCTTTATTATAGTGTCAAAATATTTAGCATACGTAAAGAATAGACCTTTTAGCTATAATACAAAAGAGTCTGAATCGAACAATATTGTTATACATTTTGAAGAATTTTCGAATGCGAACAACAGTGATAGAAGCTCTAACGCCACTCGATCGAACACTTCGTATGAAAATGCATAAAACTATCGCTCGATCTAAACTCCTTCTTAAAATAGCTAAAAGGTCCATTGAATTTTCGTAGTTAAACACAACAAGTGGAACAACAAAATATCTTCATTTCTTACTCGGTTTTCAAGCTAAAGAATTGAGGTAATTTAAGATTAACCCTATCAAGCCTAAGTAGGGTGGGGGCTAAATCAGCCCCCCCCCTAGCAGCTTTTCTGCTGTATATCCGTGCTAACTGCACTTACCACTCTGTAACTTTCTGACTTTCACTTTTTGTCGTTCTTACACCCAAAAATATATTTTTAGAAAAATGAAATTCATTCCAGGGGGTAAACAGAATTAATTTTCAAAAGAAGTCAACCGCAAATTTTGAATAAACCCTAATAAAATCCACAGGAAACTTGTGAAAATGATGCGAAGCTAGGAATATGACTTATTTTTTATGCTCTATCGAACTGACTACTTAATTTGAAATTTCGATGTGTAAATCACTGTATTTATGCAATGAGCATGCGCACATTCTTTTGAATTTTTGTGTGATGACGTCATCATTTTTTCATAAATTTTCTTTGCAAAGCAAATGCAATTTTATCACAGAATACATAAAAATTAGACTGATATCCTTACTGCTTTTCGTTTTCTTGTAATCAGAAATTGAAAATATTGAGTACTGAACCCTTATGATTTTGAAAATGTAACATCGTGACGTCACGAGCAGGTCACGTGACATATCTAAAAATAGATTTCATTTTTGGGTTCATCCCATGATGCCATACACATGCCAAGTTTCATGGCTCTATGCTGTACAGAACAGAAATAAAATAGGGGGCCGAATCAGCGCCCCCCTAGTCTTCCTAGAGCATCAAATACCCTGGGCTTGATAGGGTTAAAGTGCAATGTTGCTCATCTGTGCTGCTCAATTTTTTTTATCGCATGGATATATGAAAATGCCATACTACCGAGTGTCCAAAAAAGTTCTTCTGTTTGAAAAATCACCAAAATTTGATTAGGTGGCCGATCTTTAAATTTCGTTTCTTGGCAAGTGAATCAAAGACCAAACTATTTTCCTAGGTATACCTGATCTTGTGTGTAATCGGTTTTAAAATTAATAAATTTAGCTCTTTTTAGGACCGCCTGGTTCTGATCATACTGCAAGAAGCACTGGTGATTATAAGATTAATTTCTTCTTGTATATTAAGCTTCTAGTTTGGTCATAAATGTCAGAAAAAAAAGCAAAACATCATTGTGGACTTAAAGGAAAATGAAAAATCTCAAAATAATGGCTCTAATGTAGGGTCTATGATGTTGCTTAAATAGTATAGCTCAGAATAAGGTTTTTTTCAACCTGAAATTCTGTACCCTTTAAGTAACGAAATCAAACATATTGTCATCTGTAAATATATTTGAATCATTGACAAAAGAGATAAACAACAAAATTTCATGATAGGTTTGATAATCATGTTTTGGTGATTTTTAAACGGGAGTACTTTTTTGGGACACCGGGTATAAGGCCCTAATATCCGATATGATCTAGTATGTAGCATTATAGACAAGGAATTTTCACTCTGTTTTCCAAACTCCGTTTTCAGCTTTGATAATTCAGTAAGTAAAGTGTAAGAAGTATTATACGCACCACTATCAATATCCACTGGGTCAGTTACGATTGAATCTGTCATTTCCTCAATATTCATACCACCGCTGCTACTGCCAATTATACATGGTCCCTGATGAGAAAGAGTAAATTTAGAAGTAAAATCAGATCCCATGAAAGTGCACGTATTCCCCGAATCATATAGGCTGATGTTTTTGAGCCTCATTAAAATCTTCGAAAATATCAGAAAAGTTGCAATTCGCTTTGTAATTCGCGGTGATCTTGTCTTTTTCTGACCAGTAAACACAGAAATTAAATAACAATGAAATTTTTCGAACTTAATTAAAGGGGCTCAGTCTCCAAAATGTAAACAAATCTGTAAACACCATTGTTTTTGGCACATGCCCATTGTATTTTGCAGTTTGTTTGGTGGCTTCACTCAAGCCACCAAAAAGTGACCGTAGAGAATCCACTTATATCCGAGAAATCGTAAAAGATATGAATGTTTGGTTTGTTCCAATGTGAAGTACAATGATTTATCTTCAAAATAATGCTTTCAGTTGTGAAATTGCCAATTAGACAAATGCAAAATCCCCGCTTCGACCGAAATTTGGAGACGGAGGGGGGGGGGGGCCCTTTAACGTATCAATTTATTTATTTAATTGTACAAGAGATGACAAACCTTTGCTGTCCTGTCTTGCGTAATTGCAAAATAGTATTCTCTTCTTGAAAATAACCTCTCGCAGATAAGAACCTTGCAGAAAAAAGTATCAATTTTAAACTATTTTGTATTTCATTCACACACAAAGAGATCTAAAATCTAAACAAAAAATACCGCAATAACTTTGCATACAGCCCCGGAAGGGTTCTCTTTCAGGGTGGTGAGAAAAATGAATTTAGACTGATGTAAAACGCACTAATGGAACTTCCATTTTGTTGATATCTTGCAAAAGGCAAGAAAGTGTCTGTTTTGACGGCCTTAACATAAAGTCAAAATTTAGTTTGAATGACGAACAATTTAGTTCGAAATTTCTCTCTAATCAAGTCCGATTTATTTTCTGTTCGATAATTATTGTCCCAAATTTTCTGTCCGAAGTCTTCCGTTGTTAATGTATCTGAAGTCGTTTTGATATGTATAAATGGAAAGCTTGAAACAGCCACAACACCAAATAATAATCCAAAACAGACGCTGGATAGTCTGACTCTTCAAAAATGAAATTCTTGCTGCTTTAGGGATTTCTCACTACAAACTAATAAGACCCTATGGAGCCATTCTTTGATTAGCCATTCTTTGATTACCTTGCGAATGGAGAAATGAAAATGCGTACGCTGTCATCATTTTGTAGTATTTTTAGTCAACAGAGGTGGCCTGCATTTTAACACAGAAAATTCAGCTGATAAACAGATCATTATGTTCTATGAATGCTTGACGTTCAGAAGTATTACCTCATTACAAGGCCTGCCCATTTCTCCAGTTTGCTTTGTGACAAGAGTCTTCCCAAGCATATGTTGCGAGTAATCTTTTACTTCATCTGGCCTGTAAAAAGAAAGATATTTCGGATTGATCTTATGAATACTATTATTCCAAATATTTGCTTGTTGTGAAATGGAGATGTTGTCCTTGTATTACAAACAAGTTGCAAAATTGGTNGGGGCATACTGTGTACCCTTTTGGGAAAACCAACGAACAAAGTTGAAACTCTGATTCTGATGCTGTTTGTTTGTAATTGATTTTGGAGGGCGGGACATAGGTCAATCAAAGTTTGTTGGAATCGAATGATCAGATTGCAAAGTACAATTCATGCTGTGCCAGGAAGGAAGTGAATGGGCATGTTCTCAGAAAAGGGACTTGTTGATGATTTAGGTTTGTGTGCAATTACAGTGTACAGACCATGAAACAATTCTCAAGGAATTTTTAAGAACTCTTCTAGTGTAGATAAGGATTCATGATTACGAAAGAATGTGTGAACTTGTGAAGAAGGAATTCTTAGGAAAGAAAACGAACAAACCCAAGGCAGGGCGAGGGGGGCAGACGAGAACACAAGGGCACTCGAGACCGAAGGCGAGCGAAGCGAGCCGAAAATTTGGGGGGGTCCGGGGGATGCTATTAAGAAAATTTTAACTAATTTTAATAATGTTCTTGTAAGATCATGGGTATGACTAATGTAAGTTATAATGAAAATTTGGCTTTGGGATCTAATTCATGATTTTTGTTGTATCTTATTTAAGGCTGTTAAAGAAAAATATGTTTTATTAAAAGGGCACTTATGCCCCTCTTGCCCCTCTAAGAAAAGGGCAGGAGGGGCGCTTGCCCCCCACGCCCCCCCTCTCCGGCGTTCCTGACCCAAGGCCTGTACTATACAGATTTAATTCGAGAGCTTGGATCATGTGATCATGTACTAGATTCACACGTATTTCACAAGAAATTAAAACAAAAGAGTAACGAGGCATTCACAATTATTATCACTCCTGTTTTTAATCATTTCAAATCCAATAGATCAATTTGTCATGCATACGCCTCAATTCAATAAACATTGGATACAGAGACAGAAACTCATGGACATATTTTAACATTTAATTCGGAGCATTTACTGACTATTTTTGTTGCTTGTAAGAAACTAGGAAATTGGCCCAGCACTGAAAGTTTCCTAAAATCGTTAGAAAGTGTCTTTCTTTATATAGAAGTTTCCTCCTATTTTCTTTATTCTTCATTGTTGGGGACCTCTTTCATGCACTTTTCATAGCCAATCGTATAAAACCATGCCTCTGTCTAGACAATGATCAAGTAGCACCGAGTAATAAAACAAGTTCAGCTAACAAGCAGATGCACATACAGTATGAAGCTTCTAGATCTAATAAATATTTTAAAAAGTTTCTTAAGTAATGTCTTTCCAGTGTTCAAGTTTATTGATTTTTTGATGATCTGAGAGTTGGGTTTGGGTGTATTAGCAGACTAGTCCACCACAGTGACATAAAAACCAGTGGGCCAAAGGGGCCAAGTCCCATTACTTTTTGTACATTTTTAGGCAAACTATACAAAATTGCCCTTCCACCTGAAAAAGTGCCCCTTTTTCAGTGACCCCATTTTCTAGGAAATGCACTTTGCTAGAATTCCCACTTCTCTTGAAAGAAAAACAACAAGATACAAGAGAGCAATAAGATGAAAGATTTCTGCGAGTTGACTGGTTTCTATAAAACAAGAGATCTGTCAGGAGAGGTTATGTGGCACATGCTTGGTGGTTACATGCAAGGCCGTCAAGAGTCAGCTCTGGCCCTGGAGTTATTTTCACGATGGGGCCCTTACTTTAGGGTCTGGGGGCGAGGCCTCAAATGAAAACTTCCATGACAACACCCTTCAGACTCCCGGAAAACAACACCATTTTTAAGAAATAATGATTTTCAAAAAATTGCTTTAAATCAACGTCTTGCAAAATATTGTATGTATATATAAATGGAAATGTCAACAAGAAACTTTTCACTATCAAAATAATCCTGTAGGAACTTTCATGGTTGCAATGTCATCTCTTGATGCACAAAGTGTTACAAAAAAACTAACTTTTCCAAGATTTTGGATAAATTTTGATAAGATTTGGTCGTTTAGGCTCATAAAATGTCACAAAAGTAAGTTATTAGAATAATTTTTTCCAGGATTTGATAGCAATAGTCTATATGTACAGGGTGTCCCTACAAATTATTCGACGTTTGATTTGATATTGAAAAATAACGATAAAATTAACAGGCTCTTTGTTAAGATACCCCTATTCCTAAGATCTTAAATTATTTTTAGACAAAAGAATCTTGCAAATCCGCTCAAAATTCACTGAGTTATGAGCATTTAAAGATCAAGTTTCTGCGAGAGCTGAAACCAGAGACCCCAAAGTGACTTTTTATGCAAAAAAGATAAAAAATCGACGGAAAGGAAGGCTATCCAATGCCATACCTCTCGTTAATATCAGGGCGAACCAAGTAGGATCTCGAAAGTAATTCAACTCTTGTAACCATTGTCAAAATTTGCTTTTTAAAACTTTGCTCAACAGAATTCTTCAGAGCATCCATACGCTTGAATTCATGTTCGAGAAAGTTTGGTTATCGAAAATCCTTTCCAAATCCCACTTGATTTGCTCTGAAATGAACGAGAAACATATTAAACGACAGCCCCATGCTACATTCACTACAAATGCTATGGAGAAGCCTTTGTTTTCAGCTTTCGCACAAACTTGAACTTCAAGAGATTGTAGCTCCGTGAATATTCAGCGGATTTGCAAGATTCTGGTGTCTAAAATTAATTTAAGATTTTAGGGAAAGATTATCTTTCCAGCCCGTTTATGATATCGTTATTTTCTAATATTTAATCAAACGTCGAACAATTATTTTGAGACACTCCGTAGGTCCAAAACTTGTTTGGGCCACGGACCAGTTACCCCCTTAAAACCCACCCTTTTGATGGTCCTGGTTACATGAACCGTACCCGCTTGGATTCAACATGCTAACGCACATGGACTTTGTTTAACTGATGCAGAGTCATTTTGTCGATCGTATGGCTCCAACAAAGGTTTGATGAAAAATCACATGCGCTGCCCTGATAATTTCATGATTGATGATAAATGATAGAGCTCAAGGACGTGTCCTCCATTGATTTCTTTGGAGTCCGCCAAAAATCTTTCTCCAGACTCCCTCACTTTTCAAGTGCTGGCTCCGCCTCTGAGAACGTCTTCGATTAAAATTATGTGTAGCTTCATTCCATTCTTCAATGATATCATTGAATTTTATTACCAAATACTGTAGCTTTTAATTTCGACTTGAATCATTTTAATGAATGATTTTCTCACTATCATCCCTTGTAATCCTATCGTAAACGACAAAATGCGTCCTTTTATCGTGTTATACTAGGCTACGCGAACACCGTGGGCAATTTGTGATTAGCCAATGGAAGCGGCGGGATTCCTGCATTGCCTCCTTTTGAAACTTAAAATTATGAGAAAAATTTGAAAGAAATATCTTTCTACCGTAAGTGAATCTCAACTTCCTCCAAGTCCGACGCGTATTCTAAACAAGATGATTTTCGAACTGGTCAACTATTTTTAGCGCACCTGGTAAGATTTGTCTGTCATCCATAAAGCTAAACGACCTTGACCTTGCTGAAGCTTGACATACGTATTTTTACTTCTAGTGTCAAAGACCTGACCTATATTAATAAGCAAAGATGAGTAAATTGCTACAATCCGCTAGCAGGATCCTAGCAAACAACACACTAGTAAGAGCTGATGCTTACATTAATGGGAAATGGATAAAGGCGGAGAAGACTTTCCCTGTGTACTGTCCTTCTACCAATGAGGTAATTCGTTGTACTTTTTTCATGATACTTTACTGTGCCGATTGAGTATTGCATCTCTTGAAATAAGTAAAGGTTTAAATGGTCGCTGAGAAGGAGCCTAATCTTTAGGCTATGGCACAATTACTTATTTCTTAACCTAGAATCTTTAACTTTGGTACCATAGTTTCATAAAATTAGCTGAATAATTGGTGATTTGTGCTGCGTTTTGTTATGTTATGTTATGTTATATTATTTTATGTTATGTTAGATGCTGTTATGTTATGTCATGTGTATGTTTAAGTCATATGCTATTGTATGTTACGTTAAGTTATGTTACGTTACGTTACGTTACGTTACGTTACGTTATATGCTACTTTACGCTATGTTACGTTACGCTAAGTTACGTTACCTTTCACGTTTTTTTATGTTATGTATGTTACGTTATGCCATATGCTACTATTTGTTGTGTTACGTTATGTTACGCTATGTTACGTTNAGCTGATGCTTACATTAATGGGAAATGGATAAAGGCGGAGAAGACTTTCCCTGTGTACTGTCCTTCTACCAATGAGGTAATTCGTTGTACTTTTTTCATGATACTTTACTGTGCCGATTGAGTATTGCATCTCTTGAAATAAGTAAAGGTTTAAATGGTCGCTGAGAAGGAGCCTAATCTTTAGGCTATGGCACAATTACTTATTTCTTAACCTAGAATCTTTAACTTTGGTACCATAGTTACGTTACTTTATATGCTACTTTACGCTATGTTTCGTTACGCTAAGTTACGTTACCTTTCACGTTTTTTTATGCTATGTATGTTACGTTATGCCATATGCTACTGTATGTTGTGTTACGTTATGTTACGCTATGTTACGTTAAGCTACGTTTAGATGTGTTACATTACGTTATGTGTCGTCACGTTAAATTACGTTAATTTTACCCTTTTTTATGTCATATTACGTTGTGTCATGTTACTTTATGTTGTTACGTTATGTTCTGTTATGTTGCGTTAATTTACGTTTTTCTATTTTATGTTGTCTTATCTTATATTATGTTATTTTAAAATATTTGTAGCATTATTGTTACTTTAGGTCATTCTTGTTGTTTCAAATCCCATCTAAAATACTATCGTTAAACCTACCTTTGCTGCAAGCTATCGTAATGATCTGTTGGCTGCATTTTGCGTAATGGGCTTACTTAATTTATTTACTCTTAATTATACTCCATTTACTTCATGTATTGATTGATTTAATCAATTCCAGGTTTTGGTAGAAGTTGCCGACATTGGAAAAGATGAGGTCACAGCAGCCATTGATGCAGCGTCAAATGCGATGGAGAATTGGAAGAGTATCAACTGCAAAGAAAGAGCAGCCATGTTACATAAATTCTTCACCAATGTAATGAACGCACGTGAAGCACTGGCGCAAATAATGACTGCAGAATGTGGTAAGCCTATACGAGAGACGAGAGTTGAAGTGAATTACGGAGCCTCGTTTCTGGAATGGTTCGCAGAAGAAGCCAAACGAATTGATGGTGATGTACTCCCAAGTTCGAATAACACGAACAAACGCTTTGTCTTCAAACAGCCTGTTGGAGTCGTTGGGTTGGTAACCCCCTGGAATTTCCCGTTAGCTATGATAACAAGAAAGCTAGGAGCTGCCATGGCCGCGGGATGCACTTCTGTGATAAAGCCGTCCGAGGAAACACCGCTTACTGCACTTGCGCTGGCAGCTATTGCTGAAGATACAGGCATCCCGCCTGGTGTTGTGAATATTTTGCCGTGCTCTCGCGCTAACACGCAAATAGTCGGTGAAACGATATGCCAAAGCCCTGTCGTCAAGAAAATCTCGTTCACAGGATCAACCGCTACTGGAAAGTTGCTCTTGAAGCAGTCATCGGATACGGTCAAGCGGGTCTCTTTAGAGTTGGGAGGAAACGCGCCGTTCATCGTGTTTGACTCTGCAAATATGGAACATGTGCTGAAATCCGCCATGGTTGCAAAGTTTAGAGGCAATGGGCAGACATGCATTGCAGGAAACAGATTCCTTGTGCAAAGTGGGATATACGACCGGTTTTTGGAAGAAATGACAAGGGCCGTCGAGAATCTTGCAGTTGGAGACCCGTTTGATGACGACACTGCATTGAGCTCTTTAATCAACAAACAACAAGTTAGCAAAGTTGAGGCCCATGTTCGTGATGCCATAAAGAAAGGTTGCGATGCTGTCACGGGCTGTGATAAACATCCCTTAGGCCCTAACTTCTACAGGCCAACAATCCTAGGCGGATGCACCAAGGACATGCTTGTTATGACGGATGAAACATTCGGGCCTGTCATGTCTATCATGAAGTTTGAAACAGAGAAAGAAGCAATTGAAATTGCGAACAGCTCAAAGAGTGGCCTAGCTGGGTATATGTTCTCGCAAGATGTCTCACAGATTTTTAGAGTGAGTGAAAAAATGGAAGTTGGTATGGTGGGAGTGAATGAAAGTGCAATTTCAAGTGAAATGATACCGTTTGGAGGTGTCAAAGAATCTGGCATCGGGAGAGAAGGAGCTCGTTGTGGCATTGATGAGTACCTGGACATGAAGTATGTATGTATTGGAGGCCTGTGAACGTGGCAATAAATTCCATTTGAAAGAGTTCAAGAGATGTGATTCGAATACCGACAAATTTTATTATGACTAGTAATTCAATCAGTAAATTTGGAACAAAGCGCAGCAAACCATCGCCTCCAAGAAACCCAATCATCAACATCAGGCCGATAAAAATCTGAAAATTTACATCAGGCTGTTCAAATGCTATACAACTATGACTAAAGATGATTATAGAGACAATATCATATTTTGATTTCCTTGTTTGGGGATTGCTTTTTTGGAAAGTTTTTTTGGTAAGTTACCAGATTCCAGTAGCTTTTACAGATACAGTAGATGTAAATTTTTGCAATGTCTTTAAAATGGTCAAGATTTAAATACAGTTAAATTAGTTTGCACAATAGCGCATGAACATTCTTCCGGCTGAGTGAACGAATACCAGAAAGTCAAAGCATCGTCCACGGTTTTGCTGAGAAGCGTACTCGTGAATGTTCAACTAATGTCAATTGAAACATTCGTTTTAGGGCCTGTTCATATGGAGGCGAGCCAGGCCGGACGTGAGACACTTTTTACCTTGTGTTCATATGTCAAAATCAAGTAAATTTTGAACGAAAGGGTTCTAGCGTTGTATTTAAATTTTTCTCTACATTTTTAAAAGGGTTAATAGTGTTGTTTATCTATAAGACAACACTATTAAACCTCTTACAAATGTAGAACAAACTTGGAATACATCGCTAGAACCCTTTCTTTCAAACACTACTTGATTTAAACACTGTGCTGGAGAATAATAGAAGTGCTGTTTTTGAAGCAACCATTTATTTTGCCTATCCCTTGCCATTAAAATCAGCAACCACTTGTAAGATTGACTCAAACAAGGTCTCAAAGTTTAATTTAATGCCTATCCTATGCAACTGTGTATAAAAACGGCACAATTGAAGTTACAGCTCCTCCATAGCAGCCAAACAAACGGAGCACAACTTTGGGACACCCTGTAAACTGTCAACTGGGCGACACATGCCCTGGATGTCCTATCTGCAAAGTTTTTATTCAGAGCAATATTCAGCCGCTATCATTCAAAGTAATCTAAATTTTTAATAGCAAGTACAAGCATAGTTAATGCTACAAGGTGTACCACAACTTTTAAACCTGCTTGATTTTAGCATGATACATTGTATGTTTCAGTCTTGGCTCACAGCATATATAGACTTAGTATTTTTACAGGGGTAAATATTCTTCCATTTGAGTCCGGAAAACCCGAGTAAATTGTTCAGTTGGTGAGGACTAAAACAAAATTGTAAAATAAACATATGTAGAAAGAGACAAATGAAGAGGGCAAAGAGGAAAAATTGAAAGAAGAGTAGAAGGGAGGATAACGAGAAGGAGCGAGCAATAAATCTTGTTCTCTGTTGAAATCACTTCTCGAACTTGCACATCTACCTGATGAAGCATCATGGAATCTTTTTGGGACTTGTGAAATCTGTATCACTGGATCATCTCTGTTTGTCTTTATTTGTGAACACTTAAGTTGATTTGGTTGCAAGGAAGGTTTAATACAGCCATTTTGTGCCTTTGCCCTGCGACGACCAATTTTAGAACTCCTGAGTAAAGATTTGACAAGCCCGGAAGAATGTTTACTCCTTCTATTTTTCATCTTCTCGAACCTCATTTTGCCATCAGTCAAAAATTTTAAAATTTGGGGAGCTCTAAATCTTCGTAAAGAATTAAAGTTGATTGGTTTCTATTAAAAATCTTTTGAAGCAATTATCAAATTTAAACAGTACAGAAAAACTACCAGATATTTTAAGTTACAAATTTTGCTCGTACAACTTTTTGATTGAAATTTCGCTTAGAATGGATTAAGTATGGTAAAAAGATTTGAGTAAAGCATAGCTCAAAAATAACTGACTTAACGCGTTATCGTCATATTTTGTCAAACATATATGGATAATTTTTGGACATAAGTAATTATAGATTTTTAGCTGTCGTTTGATTTTATGTTGTGAAATCGTAAGTATCCATGGACGTTAAGAAACGCGGTAGTTATTTCTACAAACATTTTTTTTTTGCTGTGTCCCTATGCCCGTGAAGGTTGTTACGAGGAAAACCAGGCACAACAACAACAACCTTCACGGGCATAGGGACACAGCAAAAAAAAATGTTTGTAGAAATAACTACCGCGTTTCTTAACGCCCATGAAGTATCTAGAGAATATGAAGATAGAACACTGTGTGTCAGTGACATGTGCATTTTTAATAAATAAATTGAATGTTAGTAATGAATCTTGTATTTATTGAATCGATTCCAGATGACCATCTTGGCGACACTCCTGCGTACATCGGAATTTTTTATTTATTTATTTATTTTAAAATTCTTTACCCAGGGTTCAATTCAGTTTGAATAACTGTTTTACAATTGAACCCTGCAACTAAAAATAAAAATTAATACAATATTCATCTAATTATAAATGTACAATATATCTATGAAAAACCTAAATAGAAAAGGAAAAGAAAATGTAGGCCAGCTTTCCTTGAATATTTTCAATTGTGAGCTTTGACTATGGCTTTAAATGACTGGATGGAGTTTGATATCAGCATGGAGTTTGTTCCATGTATCAGCTCCTCGGAAAGCAAATGACTTTTGACCATAAGCAGTTCTCATTCGGGGTATTGCTAGATCGCACTTAGTGTTACGCAAGACCCGATCGTGAACATCAGATAATGGAGAGAAAATCTGGCTAAGTTTGTCGGGTGCAAGTCAATTTAGGGATTTATATACCGTTGTAGATGTTTCTCTGTGGACTAGCCTATCAACTGAAAGCCAGCCTATTCTTTGCAACAACGGAGCAGCCGATGAATCAAAAGGGCTGCTCGTAACAATTCTTGCAGCTCAATTCTGCAGTTTTAGCAAGGTGCTCAATTTAGTACCGCCGCAGCATCCCCAAACAGAACAACAACAGCTCAACGATACTTAAATCATAATAGCTCTGAAACCGTTTGTTCAGATCCGTCTATGTGGAGTATCAGTTTATACCGTATAAACTGATACTCCACATAGTTGGTCAAAATCTGTGTAGTATCGTTCTCATATCACAAGCGATTTTATAAAAATGCTTCAGCTCAAAATCCTTCAAAACAGGTCTAAAATCCTAGATCAAATTTGCTAGCAATTTAGCCCTACAGCTATCATAATCAAATTCTATATATATATCTGTCTTGTCGCTCAAACATTTACAAGGTATATAAAGATATAAAGAGGCTGCTGCGTAATCGTATCTACTTGGAACTGTCATTCGGCCTTTTTTGTTTATTTTCTGTTATCAAGAGGCTGGATTGCTAGCAAATTTGATAAAGGCTTTTTGGCCTGTTTTGAAGGATTTTGAGATAAAGCATTTTTATAAATTTGTTTATAATTTGAGAACGATATGACCGATTTTCACAAACTTAATTTTCTTACTGAAGTTTATGTCTTGGCAACACAGGTGCTATCAGTTTGTAGAGATCACAACAATGGTTTGAGAGCTACAGGCTTTCAAACGTCTATACAATTTTTTGACGCACTCTGTATCTATTTTTGTTTTGATGCAGGACAAAGAAGGAGAATCCTTTTTCAAATTTGAAGTTGTCCTGCACTCAATTCAAAGTGAATGACCTGATGTAAAAGATGAGATCTCATAGATTTAAAAATAAAATATTGTATTTGATAATCTCGACGCATGCACCAACAAAGCAAAGCCAGAGAAACAATAGTGTGTGTCCGTTTTTATATGTCCTACCGGGTGTCCCAAAAAACTTTATGCAAGTTTGAGAAATTCTGACGCCAAGAGTATTCGTCAAATCATCCCAAAGCTATTTTTATGTTAACCCTCAATGGATGAATTAAAGTTTGGTATTTTTCTGATAATTTTCGGTAACTTGGTTGCAGAGCAATAAATCAGCAAGTGTAAGATTTCCTCTTATGCCCAAACCAGAGCTTCCAGTAGAGAAGAGTTAACGATTCAGGGAAGGCAGAAGCATGTCGGCCCTCAACATCCAAAGCTGATATGCCTCATGATTATTATTGTTAGAAACCTAGAGGAAAATAGTCTCAAGGGACGCGCATATTACATCATCATTAATGAAGAGATTTCTCATTTCTTTACTTTTACTTTACTTAAAAATTGTAATTTTAACAATAACTGGTTCATTATAGTAAACGTAAAGAATTCCCTTGATTAGTAAGAAACAGTGGTACAATTTCTCAAGGAAAGTCTTTGATTTAGTTTTGTTACATTAAAATCAATAGCAACTTGTTTGCTGTGAATATCGAGGGTTGCCATGCTTGGGGTTTCTAAGAGTAGATTTTGCGTTTGTACTGATAATGGCAAGAAAAATATCAAAATTTAATTTAGCCATTGAGGGTTAACAGAAAAAATTGCTTTGGCTAATTGGTTGTAAACTTTTGGTGTCAGAAATGTAAAATGTTCAAACTTGTATACAGTTTTTTTGCGACACCCGGTATTTATAGACCACACCATATAGCTTTGGTTATTCACTTTCTTCTTCATCAGCCAAATACCTTTAGCGCAAGCGCATATATTCTCGTCAAGATCTCACCGTTTCCGCGCGTGCGCACTAATGCCCTTGATGTGGAAGTGAGGCCACTAAAAGATGCCTTCGATTTTGTGGCTATCCCTCGATGTATCAGGAACGAAATGTAACATAGGTGGTTGTACATGGTAGTGTAATATAACATAGGTGGTTCNAGATTTTGCGTTTGTACTGATAATGGCAAGAAAAATATCAAAATTTAATTTAGCCATTGAGGGTTAACAGAAAAAATTGCTTTGGCTAATTGGTTGTAAACTTTTGGTGTCAGAAATGTAAAATGTTCAAACTTGTATACAGTTTTTTTGCGACACCCGGTATTTATAGACCACACCATATAGCTTTGGTTATTCACTTTCTTCTTCATCAGCCAAATACCTTTAGCGCAAGCGCATATATTCTCGTCAAGATCTCACCGTTTCCGCGCGTGCGCACTAATGCCCTTGATGTGGAAGTGAGGCCACTAAAAGATGCCTTCGATTTTGTCGCATTGTTCATGTTGGTGAGTAGAACAGAAGTGATCAGACCCTTCAGTCATTCGTGGTTTCGTAATACATGCAAACCAGTAACAATAAAGATAACACGAGTCTGAGATCTTTGAAGCAACTGACTGCCCACAGTAGCAGATATCATGGGATCCACAAAAGCCATTGCCAATCAAGAGGAGCTGAACGAGCAGCTCAGAGAGAACAGCTGCAATGGGAATAGCCATGCAGTCCTACAGAGCATAGAAGATGGTGCCGAAATCAACTCTCAAAACAAAGTGAACGGATGGACGGCTCTGCATTGGGCAACCAAAAGAGAGCGTGATAATATTGTTATAGTCTTGCTCAAACATGGAGCAAACCCAAACATTCAGACCAATGAGGGAGAACTTGCAATTGCCTTGACATCCAGAGAAGATATAAAACGTTTGTTGACATCAAATACAGATCACATTTCTGAAGAGAGGCACGGCAGATCGGCTGATGTTCCAGAAAAAAAAAAAAAGGCCGACTCTGCACGTGGAGGTGGATCGGTTGGTACAGTCAGCTTTGTACCTGGGTATCTCGCCAACCCAGTGTTTCCCTATGCAGTTGCTACAGCAAAACCAATCCTGACCCAGGCTGTTGCCCCAAGTAGCTCAGAGAGTGGTAAAAATGAGCCATCTGTACTTGTACCAGGCTATCTTGCAAATCCAGTGCTAATGACAGCTGCTCCTAAAGCTGAAGGCTCAGATGATGGTTCACCCGGTCAGGAGAAATCGGAACAACCAGTCCTCTTTCCTGGGTACTTAGCAAATCCAGTAATTCCGTATGCAATGGCAACTGGGACAGCAGTCTCTGGTAGCAATGATGTAACAATGAATGAGCACCCAGGCACTGAAAGCCCTGTTAATTTTGTACCAGGATATATCATGGGGGCCAATAAGAATGATGTCCATGATGACTTCAAACAGATATTTGTGCCACATGTGCAACAGCTAGGCTCCTTGGTTAACACTTACGTAAACAGCATGAAAAGCTTGGAGAAGCCAGTTGAGTACAGAATGTACAATTCATGCAAAACAACTCCAGTTGCGACAGTTTTTGTAAGCACACCAGTTAGTGAGCTTGTCTTGAAAGTGCGGGTTGCAGGGACTGAAGATTTTTATGAGGTAGAACTGAACAGCAAGCTTCTAACATATGACGAATTGTTAAATGTTTGTTGCAAAGAGCTTAACATCAATAAGCATCAAATAAACAAATTGAGGAAACTGCCAAATACAGTCATACGCAGGGACAAAGACATCAAGCGATTACAACCATATCAAGAGCTAGAAGTGCTACTAAACTAAACGTATTTGAGAACAGTTCTTTTGAATGCATGTAGGTCTCGTGTTGTTTGTTTGTAGAGTTGAGAACAGGCAGATATTCACTTAATTGCTGTTTTCCCAAACAATTTTTTCCCAACAGTACAGCTGATGGCAATGTGAGCAACCAGGACAATTTTGCACATCCATGTTAACATTTTCATTCAAAAGTTCCTTCTTCAGACTATGGATTTAAGGAACCAGCAACTTTCTCTTCAGTTGATAATATCCAAGCAAGACACCGTATATCTCAATCCAAGTCATCTCCAGACTGCACTCACTGTTTCTTGAGCGAATGAGAACAATGAATAAACAATAGCATAGCCTCTGTTGTTTCAAGTGGTGCAAGATCTTCCCTGCGCACAGCAAGAGATGCAGTCTGGGTCAGCTACATCATATATCAAAATATTTTCTTCCCGCAAAGGACAAATCCAGGGATTGGCATGATTTATTATAAAATGGAGGGGATTTTATTGTTATGAATAGTGTATCAAACTTTTCCAGCATTTTTTGTCTTTTCCTTGCAAAATTTTATGTTCCAATCAATCGCTAGGGCACAGTGGTATCATTTTGCTAAAAAATCAGTGTGCTTTAGTGCTTTGAGATTATATTCAACCTAAACGAGGCTGCTCTAGATGCATCCTGACATCACAGTGTTGCCTCAAAATGGTGGCTAGCCTCATTGTCATGCATGTCACCCTGAATCAGGCTAGTTTTGGCTTAATCTATCAAAAGTTTTTGGATTTTAAGGCAGTTAAGAGCATGAAAAAGTAAGAAGAAGTTGAAATCTTTTTTTATATACATTCCAATGAAAAGTTTACAATACATATTACTAACTTACGCTGTACTTAAAATAATTATACAATACTACTAAAACGATACCACAAGGAGCAAAAGGCAATATATATCCCGTGGCCATTACATAAAGATAAACAACAGCACAGTACACCACTTTAACGAACATCCTACTACTAAGGACGTTAGCTTATGCTATATACAGTAGTACAAATCTTTTGGCTCAAGACCCGGATCGAGCACCAAAACCCCAGCCCATTCGCAGTATGAAAAATTGCACACAGACCAACGCCCTAGCACCGACAATGATATGCAAATCAATGTTGAAATCTTGCTTGAACAGAGGATTGTTTTATTGCATTATTTCAAACAACCTCAAATTTGTCCTTGAAATCATAGTCTACTGTTCCTTTCACTAAGCATCTTATCCACAGCAGCCTCTTCCTTGTATTTACTCTTCCTTGTATTAATTTTTCCCCAATTTTAGTTTAATTTTATGTACTCAGTTTTGGTTTTGTTCTTCTCTTTTTTCACTCTCATCAATGATATATTCAATGATTTGAGGGAAACAAATTTTTTGTTGGGACCTGCATATTATTGTTGGTTCAATAACTGTTATCACAGACATTACAAGAAATTAAAGTAGAGGCACACAGGGAAGAGAAATTGATGAACAATTTTAGCTTTACTTGTATACAGTACATTTAGAAAAGATATATAGTACATGATGATATTTGTGAAGTGAAATCACTTGTTTCTATACTGTAGACTCGCTGCCTTGATAGGTCCCTGACTGCAAATCTAAGGTGCTTAATGATTGAAGAACCGATGGGTCCTTCTGTAGGAGAATTTCATTTTGAAATATTTGCTCTTGAAGAGCTGGTCGTTCACAAATAAGTTGTATGGTTTTAATCAGGGAGCTAAGTATAGATAAGCACTAGTGGGTGATTCCTCTCCCATCTATTATGTGCTGGAATTACATAAGAGCAAGGAAAGCAAGTCAAAGATCAGTTGAGTGAAAGTATTTGTGCACGCTCCTCATAGTTGTCCTACTAATTTTACTTTGGCAGTCATGATAAGTTGTTCATTCTACCTCCTGCTTATCTAGTGTTATATTCTAAAACTCTTAGTTTCGCAGTTGAGTGTGTAGGTGTATATGTATGTATGTTATCATTTTGGCAGAGCATGGGTATTTGTGTGCCTCTAGATTTATAATAAACTGGTGCTGCTATTCGATATCAAAGAACTGATGCATAGTACAATCACAACCAACAATTTACTGGGGCTTCAGGAAGAAGAGCAACTATTTTCCAGCAGTGTTATAAAAGAAACATATTTCTGGCGGGGGTTCAGAAGACAGACAAACAAGAACATGTTCATCTATTTTTGGAAAGAATGACAACACAGTATTGGTTGAAGAATTCTTCGCCAAATTTATGTTCTTTATTTTTCAGGTTACTCACTTAGAACAGTGATAGAAATTTTGCGATTTATTAAATGGCAGAAAGGCAATAAACACTAATTTGATAACTAAAAGATCACTTTATGCATATTGTACATGGATATCTTCAATTTGTCGTCTTCTGTCTTTCTTGCAATGATTATCAGCAGTCAAAAGCAGATTTACTTTGTCCTTTTACTATCGCAGCACTACTTCAAGCTCTTGATATGGTTGCAATCTCATTACATCTTTATCTCTGCGTACAACGGTATCAGGGAGTTTTCTTATCTTAATGATTGAATCCCTGTCAATTTTAAGTTCCCTTGAGCAGACGTTCAATAGTTCATCATAAGTCAATATTTTTCTGTTAAGTTCGACTTCAATGAAATCTGGATCATTATCATTGGCTTTGCGGATCTTAACAACAATCTCACTTATGTTAGAGCCAACAAAAACTGTTGCAACTGGTGTAGTTTTACAGGAATCACACATGTGATATTCCACTGGTTTTTCAAGACTTTTCATGCTATTCACATAAGTGTTCACCAGGGACCCAAACTGTTCCACATGTGGCACAAAAATTTGTTTGATTTCATCATTGTTTTCAGTATCTCTTCTGGTTTCAACAGCACATGGGATCATAGGATTTGCAAAGTAGCCTGGGACAAAATTCATGGTGGCATCCGCTTTGGAAGCTTCACTCATAGGCACAGACATAATTGGAGCTCTAGCGGCAACAGCACATGGGAATACTGGGTTGGCCAGATACCCTGGAAGTAGGACATGCTGGTCTTTCAGTTCAACTTGATGGTTGTTATCTGAAGCTTTTCTTAGTGTTGTAGATGTTTGAAGTGCATAAGGAAAAAGCGGATTTGCCAAGTAGCCTGGCACAAAGTTAACTGGTTTTGAATTCAAATATTTTGTAGGTGTTGTGGATGCATTGTTTGCTTCTTTTGTGGGGACCCCTTGATCTCGAATATCATCACTTTCCTTCTTCCTCACTTCAAATTCGTTCAAGATCTGGCAAAAGTCTTTGTTTGAAGTCATATCAATTGCTAGTTCACCCTTATGATTTCTAATACTCGGATCAGCACCATTTTCGAGCAATACTTTGACAATTCCAATATGCTCTCTTCGCACTGCGCAATGCAGCGCCGTCCAACCGTTCACAATGTTCTGTGAGTTCACCGCCCCTCCATTTCGCAGTTGCTGCAACACATCTTCTTCCTTCCCTATTGAACATTGTTTCCGCAATTTCTCGTTAACATCAAGATCTCCACTCATTGCCTCAATGTGAGCAAATTGACTTGGATCTCCTCTTGTACCTTTTGCTGTAAATTTGGTTCATCAACCAACAAAGAGCAAACTTGTCTTGTCCTTCCTTCTTTTCTTTTTAGGCCCAAACATGCATTTGGATGTCGAGTCTTTGTGTTTTGTGTGGTTGCGATTTCTGCCTCGTTTGAATGTGAATTCTCGGTCGGATTGGACCGGTTTTTCGTCGTGCACGATCCCTTTGTGTTTCTTTTGTGTTTCATTTGATTTGAAATTCCAATTAAAACATATGCCCACAGATGAACAATACCGGGATTATTTCCAAAAAACTTTTCCTGGAGGCTGGAGGCGAAAACTTCAAACTTTGCGCATGCGTATTACCATATTACGCTGCAAGTCTAGGCCTAAATGGATCCTCGTTTCCCGTTTCACTATTCGACAGTTAACAAAGATGCAAGATACCACTTTACAAAGCTAATAAATACACCATTGCAACATTATTGACAAGGAGTATAACCAAGGAAAAGACAGAGATCGCTTTTTGGCTGATTGCTTCTTTTCAATGGAAACTAAGCTGCTTACAGCGGGATAGGCCATTGTGTTAAATTTAGGCCGTTTTTGGCTTGTTGTTTATGGTTTTCTGCATGCGAGGTCAAAGTTCCTTGTTGCTGAGACGTTTTGCTACTTAGATTAACGAAGACAACATGGAATCAGAAGCAATTCCAAGGTCCAGGCTTACAACAAAGCTGCTTGTTAATCTGTCAACACAGAAAGTATGTGTGATATGGGAAAATTGTCATTCATTGTATAGTAAAAATGTATTGGATTTGTACCCATTGCATCATGTTGTCACAATTGCTAAACACCCATGTGACAAAGTGGCACTAGAGCTACGACATACTATGAGAAAGTGGCACTGGATCATTCTATTATATAGCCCTAAAAAAATGTTCAAATACATTTGAGAGTTTGACTCCCCCCCTCCCCCCATTAATAAATTGGATCTTTAAGTTAAAATCAAAATTATAAGGAGCCTAGTTTTCTAAAAATTCCTAAAAACTTTCCAAAGTGGCTGAAAACCCAATCAAATTTCAGTTCTTCAACTTCTCTGCCTCACAGCTATCACAAGCATCAACAAGCATGTGCTTTCCTTATTCTTTTATCTTTCAAAATTTGGCAATAAGAATGGGAGTTTGGCACCTTGTGGAGAGATCCCTTAATTGTCGCAAATGACTTTCGTAGAAAATGTACCCAATTGTGAATAATCGTTCATTCACTGCCTAAAACTTACCCCATTGTAAACTTAAATAAATTTGATATTTTCTTCAACAGAGACATTTGCGCCACCTCACATGCATCTTTGGACGTAACATTGATCCGCAAATATTGCCACCAGTGAAATTAGGATGCAAACCGGGATTGCTGAATCTGTTCTTCACTCTGCATACAGAAGATGAGAAGATAGGTAATTTTGTAGACTGAAATGCAGTCTTTTTGCTTTCTTTTTGTCAAATTATTTTCTATGAAATGTTAAGGTTGCTGACACCATTCTATTCTTGCAGCATGGGGAAAAGACTCCAAGGGATCACTTTGTTACATTGTTGACATGCTGTTACCCTATAATATAGTAATCTAGCTTTAGAGTTAGACCCCCAAGTCATCGTAAGACAAGCTACTTATGAAGATGAAAATGAAAACATTTGAAAAGGTTTTGGTATAATTTCAAATCCTAGTAATTATTTCATATATGTACTAAAGACAAATTGGTAAATAATTTATCATTCCAATATACTGTATATATAGGCACTGTATATATATACTAGACACATTTTCAAGCATGTCAGCTTTTTGGCATACCAAGCAGTTTGATTGTTGGTTGAGTAAAGTTTGTTACAAAATGCAGAACAAGATAGGGGAAATTTGCATTTGACATGCGCAGAAATTTCACAGGGGTACGAGGTGAAAGACGCTAGGAATGGAAAAATTGAGCGCCAAACAAAGAAATTGAAGTCCGGATTTGGTCAAGAATGCTGAGAATGGAAGACAAATCTCTTATATACGGTGTGAAAATCAAGCAGCAGTTACAAAGGTTAGTCTACCAAGCATACTTCTATCGTTAATTGTCATTCTCAGTCGATCATTAAATCATTATTCTCAGTATGATCGTTTATATGAAAGGAGTCCCAAAGGCCTACGCTTAGGCCCTTTATTTAGTTTCTTGCCAGTAAGAAGCGTTTTGAGAAAGCAACTTGAATGCAATTAATCCTTTTAATTCCTTTTATCGTTGTCTGATGACTTAAATCTTGTCATTTTATATTTCCCAAATTCTTTGTATTTCCTCGAACTAACTCGTGGGGGGGTTAGCAACAAAAAAGCAATGTTGTAATGTAGAAAGAGCTGGACTGATGGCACAAGAAGTGTTTTGAATTTTCTTGCCTTTTTCAGTGAGGCAAATAAATGACAAGGAAGTATTTCATTAGGTTTGAGAGGATTAAAAATGGACTTTCACTTGCGCTTCGTATACATTATGAAACCATCAATCAATGACATGAACTTGTGTTAAGTAAGGCATTCTGATAACATGAATGATGTCTTATTTTATTATGTTTAAATGGGAAAGTAAATTTAAATTTTAAATATGCAGGTTTTAATTATGAATTCAAGAAGGATGCTTGGTAGTTAAAAATAACATTTCATGTTAGTAAATTATGTTACGATTACTTTTCAAATAGAATTATTAATTTTCAAGTCAGCTTCTGCCATTTTCTGAAAGGAAACTTTAGCTATAGAGAGAGAGAGGGAGAGGTACACTTATGAATGACACTATTTCTTAGTTTCTTATAAAAAATATGTGTATTCTTAGCACTTCTTAGTTTGTGCAAGTTTCTTTTTCAATTTTCCAGAACATGTTTGGATCATTCTGAGAAGATATTAATTGATGATCAATGTCCAACAAAGAAGTTTACCAGGCTCCTGCATATTGCACAAGATCAACTATTGATAATCAAAGTTGTGGACATCCCTGTGACTCAAGGATACAGTGAAGTCATGAGAAATACACATATAATTTGTCAAGAGGTTCTTTACTTGCACAAGAGTACTCTTCTACAATCATGTCAGTGAAGCAAAAACTGCTTCAGAAATAATACACAGAAGTACTATTAGAAGTATTATTAGATATATTTGACTAAAGTTCATTCTTATATAAGATTCCATATCAGCATGATTTCTAGTGTTTGCTTGATCCTCATTTTAATGAAGTTTATCTCAAGATTGTGATTTCCTTCCATGTCTGATCAGGCCTGTTGCCCAGACTTTATGTACCAGATGCTCCAAAACGAACTGCTCTTCTTAAACAGCCAACTAAGAGATAAATGCTGATTTCAAGATTTCAAAGTGATAAAAGACTGAAATAAACTTAGAAAATATTATTGAATTGTTTATTCTAAAAAGTGAATTTCATTTTGGCACACCTAGTAGAAAGAAACCTCCAAGAGCTTAATTGATCAACACAGTGATGAACTGAATCATGTTCCAATATGGTCAAATGCACTGGTCACTGTGATTAGGTTGACCATGTTTGCACGTTAATCAACGCAGGGTTTTAATTCATATATTTAAGATCAAGATTTTTTAACAGTTCTTGTCTGTGATTGATGCTTATTATGAAATCTTTGACCATGTTTGATCATAGTGATCCATGACCAAGAGGAAGCAACATAATTTCAACCATGAATGGATGCCATCAAAATGTTTGACCAAGGATCCAGTAAAAAATTTCACACTTAAACATAATCAAAACATGGTCATTTCAGCGTTAAAACATGGTAAAACATGGTCATTTGACCATGATCAAAGATATTCTTCAACATGTTTGACCATGTTTCAAGCACGTTGTTTTCACAACTGATTTTTAAGCTTTTGATAAAAATAGCAATGTAAAGACAACTGACACATGCCCAACCATATTTGGAACATCGTTTTAAAATTTATCAGCATAGGCTTCAAATGGTTAAGATTATTGAAACAAGGCTATTAAATCCTTCTCTGTACTAACTGGTAACTGATCTATACTTCAACATGAAATACTTATATCTGATAGGCTAGAATTTGACTGAAAGTGGCTTGAGCCACTTTTTTATATGCTTAGATTCCCTTTAATATAAATTTCAATTCTCAAAGGGGTCTAGAAACGGAAAATTCTCCTATTTTGGCATAATTCTGCAAAAATCAAACCTTTCAAATTCTTATGAAAAAAGAACAGAAATTTTGCCAAAGTACCCCTATACATCAGGTGAAAGCTCAGAATTTCCTCTACAACCCCATATAAAGGAAGTTGTGCGGCAAGCCTGATTTTTTACTAAAATTTCATTTTTCAAATAGTTCTCAAAGGGGTCTGGAAACCGGAAATTCAACTATTTTTGCATAATTCTGAAAATATGACAACTTTCAAATTCTTATGGAAAAAAGACCGCAATTTTGCCACGCTACCCTTATATATCTGGTGAAAGCTCAGAATTTCCTCTACAAACTCATGTAAAGGAAGTTGTGCGGCAAGCCTGATTTTTTACTAAAATTTCATTTTTCAAATAGTTCTCAAAGGGGTCTGGAAACCGGAAATTCAACTATTTTTGCATAATTCTGAAAATATGACAACTTTCAAATTCTTATGGAAAAAAGACCGCAATTTTGCCACGCTACCCTTATATATCTGGTGAAAGCTCAGAATTTCCTCTACAAACTCATATAAAGGAAGTTGTGCGGCAAGCCTGATTTTTTACTAAAATTTCATTTTTCAAATAGTTCTCAAAGGGGTCTGGAAACCGGAAATTCAACTATTTTTGCATAATTCTGAAAATATGACAACTTTCAAATTCTTATGGAAAAAAGACCGCAATTTTGCCACGCTACCCTTATATATCTGGTGAAAGCTCAGAATTTCCTCTACAAACTCATATAAAGGGAGTTGTGCGGCAAGCCTGATTTTTTACTAAAATTTCATTTTTCAAATAGTTCTCAAAGGGGTCTGGAAACCGGAAATTCAACTATTTTTGCATAATTCTGAAAATATGACAACTTTCAAATTCTTATGGAAAAAAGACCGCAATTTTGCCACGCTACCCTTATATATCTGGTGAAAGCTCAGAATTTTCTCTACAAACTCATATAAAGGGAGTTGTGCGGCAAGCCTCATTTTTAAACTAAAATTTCAATTTTCAAATAGTGCTCAAAGGGGCCTGGAAACCAGAAATTCTAACATTTTTCCATAATTCTGAAAATATCACAACTTTCAAATTCTTATGGGAAAAGAACAGAAATTTTGCCACACTACCCTTACATATCTGGTGAAAGCTCAGAATTTCCTCTACAAACTCATATAAAGGGAGTTGTGCGGCAGGCCTGATTTTTAAACTAAATTCGTCGATTGTTGCACTTACCTTTGCTCGACGGCATAATGGGCCTAGCTTCTTACTGTCCTCTGTCGGGCATCCAGAAATAAAACCAACAGCTTTTCTGCAACCATGCAAGGAGATTTTGATACAATCATTATTGTTCATCAATACTAACTGAACATTCTAAGTTATTTTACTTGATTTTGCGATTTGTGCCTTGATTTGTCCACAGTGTTTCGAAGACTTGCACACTCGTGCAGATTCGCGGCAAAATGCGCACGCATGGGTTTTGGCGGCCATGACACTTAAATGCAAATTTCCCCTATCTTATGCAGAACATGATGCAGTAGTCATTTGTTTTATTTTTAGATCTCTATCAAAGTGAACAGATTGATCATTCCTTGGTAAGAATATTTCTGCTTCAGCCTTTCATGCAAATGATGTTTCTGACCTTGCAGCCTAGACTTATGATTTTCGTCCTAGTTATAGTTATCGCTACTACTACCTTAAGCACAACCTCCTTTACTTCTCAAACTAAAACTCATAATGTTACAGTTAAAAAATAGGACTTCACCAGGTACTTTTTGTACCTCAACATAAATGAGGCCGTTGAGCATTTGATTGATGAAGTGAAAGTTCTAAGCTTTCAGAATTACTTCTTTGATGCCTGTTTAACTACGTTTGACTACTGGAATGAGATCGAAGCAGAAAAGTCAAGTCCTACTCTTGGGCTGTGATATTATGAGTTCTAGTTTGAGCGGTAAGGGGGGAAGTGGTTAAGGTACTGTATATAATGTAGTAATAACTTGGACGATAAATCATACTGTAGTATATCTTAGTACAGCCCTTGTGCACATTAACCCTGTCATCTTGTCTACGAGTCCTTGAGAAATCTTTAGGAATCCCTTTGTAAGAATTCTTATGGTCTTTCTCAATAATTCTTTATCAGAATATGAAGGATTCTGCGGAATAACTTATGCTTAAGAATTTCTTGTGATTGTACTATGTACTGTCTATACCTTAATGACTAATCTGAATAGAGCTGGTGATTATTAATTTTCTGGGAATCTCTTTAAACCATGGAGCAATGTCATGGCCTGTTTGTATGAAGACTGTAAATTAGGGTGGAAGTTTGGCCTTTTTAGATTTTGTGCAAGCATTATACTGTATTAAACAATGTCCTACAACAAAGGACACTGCACTGTTCATGCTAAGCTCATCTCAAATCACTGTCTCATTTATTTTGATATTTTATTCTCTTAGAACCCAAGCTGGAATGAATTTGACTCAGGAGTCTTCCCAGAATCAGCTAACTGTTCATCTTCGAGTATCCTTTTATCTTGCTTTTTATTTTGCTTCAGCTTGATGAACATACTGTATGATGTTTGTTTCATTTCTACTGAATATCCAAAGCAAGTTAAGTGGTCAGTTTCAAAGTTTTTGTGTGCAATTTTCCAAGGATGTGATGCACCTGTGCTCCATTATAACTCTCCGGTGGTGTGTGCTTTGTGATAAATAGTAATGCTAGAAGTATATACCAGGTGAGTCAGAAAAAACGTGGGCTGTTTGCCAATTTTTATTGATGCAGTTGAATTTGCAAATTCGTTTCTTTAAAGTTCATTGCATAGAAGAAAAGCTAACTTAGATATGAAAATTTGTTTGGTCGAAATCCGTCTTTCCGTTCCAGAATTACGAGTGATTTTAGTAAAATTTTGTTTCGCAAGATTGCTAAAATAGGCCTTCAATTAGATTCATATTCATGTACGTGAGACCTTCTAAACCATGACAAACATACTGTTTCTCTACCAAAAAATTGAAACAACGCATGCATTGTGTTAGAGCACAAAACGAGAAACTAATGTTATATACTTATGCTGTATCCCTTGGGGACTAGTCATTTAAATTGTCATTGTTAGCAAGCTGAAAGTTCTTTTACCAGCGATACTTTTCACGAAAATGGCTATAACACAAAATCGCAAATAAATAAGGAAAGAAATGACCGATTTTAACAAACTAAATTTCTATACCTAATTCAATCTTTCTTCTGCAATATAAAACTTCAACATTCCAGATTTGACTTGTTTTTCATCAAAATATGGCTTGCCAAACGCCCCACTTTTTTTCTGACTCACCCGGTATATATGCTAGAAGTTATCTTTAAAATTTCTGCTGAAGGGAAGCAGATTGTCTACAGTATGTAGTTACCCTCTGTGCCACCTTTCTTAATGCTGATGAATATAATGTGTAAATTTAAGAAAGATAATTGGAATGAGCATTTTACAGGGCATTAGCAGTTTTGCATTCCTAAATCTCAGAAAATGTCAGATGATATGATATATATATAGTTTAATTTATGTAGGTTTCTTTTTTCTCTTACCTGGATAATTTTATTTGAAAATTATAGTTAAAGGGAATAGACATAGCTATATTGAGTGGTCGCAATAAATAGGCTACGAAAACGCCCACGCACCCATTGTTTCTTCAGCTACACAATGAAACGGCACGTGCCAACAGTATCAAATACAATGGACTATATTTTTAACTTGGCCCGGGCCAGCTTTTAACTATGTCGATTCCCTTTAAGGAATTGATGTACAAGAACTTTGCAATTCAATTTTCTTTGACATTCAATCAAAGATTTTGTGGTAAAAATTTGGGCCAGCAGAGGATGCAAACCAAAAGTAATTATCCGATGGAATGTCAATCTCTCTGGACTTATATTTTTTGGTGACCAGGTATATTGTATTTATGATATTTGTAGCCAATGCTATCCCTTATTTATTGTCGAATATGGTTTAGTACGATGCTTTAGTGCAGCAGGTAACCCCAAAAACAAGTTCACTTCAGTTTCTAAACCTAAATGAGTAACAAGTAGGTTTCAAGAGCTTTTTTTGAAGATTGCTTTTCTGATTTAAGCAAAACGTCATCTTTAAAAGCAGTATCTCAAAGACAGCGGAGTCATATATGGCTAAAGGCTCATGCAAATTTCCCTTCAGTAATCTCTAATTCTAGGAAGTTCTGGACTTTGGGCAAGTCCAAGGAAGTTCCAGCTCAGGGGTTACTTCATTGTAAAAAAGTATACATGCCATGCCACCTCAATGGGTTACTTTTTCAGCTGGACATTCCATACATATGGGTCTGTTTTTTGTTGCAAATCCCTAGAAGACTTTGAGCATTATTTAGAATTGCTGTTAAATCACCAAAGTGAGTCCAAAATTTCATGATTTTCTTATATGTCAGTGGGTTATGGGTCGAAATGGAACAGTCGACATGGGTCGTCTTTGAAAACCTGGGTGGTTCCTCTAACCAACCTTCAATGGATACCCTCCCCATCGGAAGTTAGTTGTGATGTAGCTTTGAAGTTCTTTGGTTTATTGGTAATTGGGCTGACATAAATAGTTCAAAGTAATAATGTTTGTTATCTAATTCGCTGTTGCTATTTTGATCTTCGTGTCTGTGCAAAGAATTCTCATGTACACAAACATGGTTGCAACGATCTGTCGGGTTGATCAACATTGTCTGAAATCAGTGTTTTTCGCACACTTTAAATCAAATGTTGTTGCTTCAATGAAATGCCCGTAAGACATGATATTTATTGATCCCAAAATCACTGACCATCCACCCAAGAACCACAAAATGAACATTTTTCGAACCACATTCACAAATTTGAGATCGCTTGTTAATTTTTATCCCTAGCTAAAACCACGTGGGAGAGCATATGAAGCCAACACATTAATATTCAAAATGTTTGGTCAGTACTACACTTATCCATCAAAGCAAATTACAGTAAGTATAGCAGAACCTCGCATGCCTTATTACAGGAAATTAAAGCTGTTAGAGCTTAATGTATATAGGATGTGCGTGATTTATATCGGGGGATCTACTTAATGGATCAAGCACCCGATGGGGTCTCAATTTCAGTAAGAAAATCTTGGACAGGATTATACATTATACATATGCAACGTGAATAAGATGATAAGGCACTTGAAATTAAAGGAAATTCACGTGAAAATCTAAGAAGATGTCATATTTTGAAAGAAATTAACGCGAAGAGCGAAACAAATTTTGTCATTCAAACAACGTTCCTTCCTTCACATGGTGAAACACGCAAAGCAGAATAATTGCAGCAACCTAAGCAACACAAATTTGAAGACAGTCGGAGGTCTCGACCTCTCTGGAACTCTCCAAGATGCTACTGATGGTGCAATTGAAACATTATCGGATTTCATCCAAATGAAAGAAATTGTCGTCGTTTTAATTACCGCGTCGCATAAGTAAGGTACATCAAATCAACGCTAGCCATAATGTACGCAACTTAAATTAGCGTTAACGCCAATTCTTAGAATTCGCATTAATTCATGCATCGTTGATTTCCTATAATTAGCTATAAGGATTATCATAAGAAAGTTTGGGCACATAGTAGTGAAACAAGACACTATTACTTTTAAGAACTTTTGGGCTATAATTTTGAGGAAAGATGTTGTGAACCGGGAGCAACTTCTTTGTATCTAAAATAAACCGCGTTGCGAAATTCAAGACGTTCAAAGCATACCATTCAAATGCATTTGAGTTTCCGTTTACATATGGATAACCAAATTGATCCCTCCGTTTCGTTTGTTTAAAAAGTTTGTCTCAGTTCGTTTGCGTTGCATTGGGGCAAGCATTTTGACTTAAAAAAGGATTTAAGTTCACTTTACATGAACCTTCGGATATACACCTCTGCTATACCTTTCATCTTTTTGAAATTTAGAGAGAATGGTAGTATTTTGCTGTGTTTCAGGAGCCCCACGCAGATGGACCAAAAGACCCTATGGTTAAGGTGCTTCTCAAAGTTCAACAAGATGCTGTAAGTTTGTTACGAGACGTCCTTACTTTGTCAATAAATTTTGGCATTTTTTTTTTTTTTCTTATACATTCCATTAAAAAACTTACAATACATATTACTTGTTACATTACTTACAAGATACGATACCCTACTACCAGAACAATACCAATCGGAGTGAAAAACTACAACTACCTCATGGCAACATAAAAAATTTTGGCATGATGGTAAACTTGCACAGGCAAGTTTACCGTCATGCCATTGTCAGAAGAGTAAGTAAACAGGCCAAAATAGTTATCATAGATATCATAATTGCAAGAAGAGTAAGCTCGATGGACAAACAGGAAGCACTACTGGGTTGCACAAAAAGTTGATCTTTTAGAGGATTGCTAATGTTTGATTATTGTTACGAAACCGACAATTTATTTTGTGCATTTGCCAACTTGATATTAGAGACAATTGGTACTACTGTTCTAATAAAAAACGACAATGGAATCTTAGCTTAAAAGTCATATTTGATCAATATTTATGTTGTTGTTAAAGCATCGTATTGTACTTAAAAGTGTATTTCTTGCGATGTCAACTGGTCAGTTCAATTTGTATATAGATCACTTGCATAATAATTTGTATAATGATCATTACTTGCAATTTTGAAGCATGTTTCAACACCATGCAGAGCTCTCAAAGAATAACAAATTCCCACAAAATTGATTTCTAAGATTTATGAGTGTTTCGTAAGAACAAATACTTTTGAAAGCATGCACAAAATTCCGATACCTTCAGTCAATTGCCTGCAGACTTACTACTCCACTGTAATGAATGTAGCACGTGTTATCAGCAATCCTTCTCTTATTATTTATTTACTTATCCTTCTCTGTCCTCCAGGTAAGCTGGGCCTATAAGAAGTTTTCTTTACAAAGGTAAATTACTCCTACTGTTTTGTTTAGTTTTATCTCACTTTCTTTTACCCTTACGTCAAAATTGCCGTTTCAAAATAGATACATATCAATGAATTAAAGTTTAGGTTAATTCGAGCCATGCCTTTGTTATCAGGTTGATGCAAATGCTGGATAAACAGTAAATCGGTAGTATTAGTGTTAGAATATGCTTTTAGCATTCTCGGTATAGGTTGATTGTTCACGTCGCGTTCTTGCAAATGATAAAGGGATTTTAACCTTCAGCTGTGAACGGTGTCCAACAAAAGGCTTTCAGTTATGGTCGGTGGTCTTTGAGGCTTTCTTAAAGACTTGCATTGCCGATAGACCCTTGAATATGTTACAGCTAAAGTATCCACATAAGTGGCAAGATGGCAGGGGACACCACCGGGAGGTGCGTCGCAAATTCGAGGACGCGTTCAAATATTTATTTGCGTAGAACGTTGGATGGAATGCAGTGTGAATTGAAGGAAATGAATTGGAATGAATTCTAGTTGATCGCCGAAAGGCCGAAATATCTTTTGCGATTTTCCCTATTGATTTACAGAAGACAAATCGCAATAACTGCTTCATCCTTTCAACGATCAAGCAGAGTTCGATTCATTTCAAGTCATTCAATAATCTGTAATCTAAACGTAATACGAATTTTTAAACTCGTTTCTTTTTTGTTGGCACAAAAGTATTTTTATTCAAACGTAACTTTACAGCTAAAGTGTCACTGATCTCCGTGACATTTACTCCATAAAACGAAGAAATTGTTAGTTGAACGTTGATCTGATTTTTGCGTAGGGTACACACCATGTTAAAAGCTGTCCATGAAACAAAGCAGCAAGTCACACAAGCACGATCGCTAATTGAGAGAAATCAACAAATCAAAGGACAGCGCTTAAGAAAGGTTCGTTTCACGTTTAATTCCTTTTTCATTAACCAAAGAGACTGTCTGTATAATTCAGTTGTTATGATGCATCCGAGAGGCTTTTTTGACCTTGAAAGTAAGACGAAATTATTCTCTTTAAATCATGAGCAATAGTGCATCAATATTTTGGCCTAAAGAATCTGATGCTCTTATCATTGCGTTATTTTGATTGATAAATTTTGCCACACAAGTTCATAGTGTGGTTCGTCCAGCTCTTACGCAGCACTAAACCATGGGGTTAAGCTGGTTCCCTGACGTCATTTTCGACTGTCTGGTTCCTCTCCTCCGCAACATCGACGACTGGAAACCAGCCTGGCATGCAGTATTTTGGATATAAGCAGTTCAGAAGCATTTAGAGGAAAGCTATTGAAAGCAGAAGGAATTATTCGTAGTTTCGAGTAAAGATGAGATGGAACAAATATGCAGCTGTACCTAAGTGACAATGCGTTAATGGTGAATAAAACCACGGTGCTTAAAAAGTGGCAATTCCATTTCTGATATTTCTATTTTGCAGCATACAGAAAAGGAATTTCTGAGTAGGAAGATTAGTCTGCTGAAAGAGGAGTTGGAGAATCTCAAAGAAAAAGTTGGAATCGGTAAGGAATGTTAAAAGTGCTTCTTTCTGTAGTTGCAGAAATGTTTTAATTCCAGCTTGAATTAATGTATGGTTGAAAAATAGGATGGACGTCAGGTGAGTCAGAAAAAACGAAAGGCTACTGCGTTTGAAAGGCTACTGTTTCCTGAATATCAAAGCAATGATGCCTAGCTGAAATCGGCCACTCCGTTCTGATTTTATAGGGGATTTTCTCGAGAAAGTCCTTTCGAAAACCTTGAAAAACGGCCTAAAATCACGGTCAAATTGCCCTAATAGTTCTGCCTTACAGCTATGACTTGTACACGTTTTAGCAAGTTCTATCCCTTTGGGTGAATGAAAAAGTGATCCCCACTAGTGTAACAAATTTATTCAAGGTGATTCCATCTTTCCATTGATGTGAGGCAGGAAAACTGATGAAATTTGATCATCATTTTTAGCAATTTTTTGATAGTTTTTCAAGGAGCCTTCTCGAGAAGATCCCTCGTAATTCCAGAACGGAGTGGCCAATTTCAGTCAGGTAAATTTTATCATCTAATTAAACATATCAGCTATTAAACGAGACATATTCCAATATTATTGCTTCGATATTCAGGGAGCAATATTCTTTCAAAGTCGTCCGGCTGTTTTGACTCACACGGCAACAGACTAGGAATGATAATCAACTAGTTGCTCGATGATGCTAATCGAGGGAGATGACATGTAATGGATGATTCTAACTTGGATGCTAAATGTTCTGAGAGCAACTCAGGTCTTTTTTTTATATATAATCAATTAAAAATTTACAATACATATTACTAACTACACTACTTACAAAACACTATACGATACTACTAGAACGATACCCCGGGGAGCATTAGACTGTGTCTACCCCGCGGCCATTACTCAGTTCTAACTTATGTTATGCTTCGAATAAAAACACCCAGGTGATGCAGTGCTTTCGCTTTCTAAAAATCCTAGCGTTTAGGCTAAATCTTTCTTTTGGTTTATTTTTCGAGCAACACCATTGCGGTTAGACAACCTATATGGTGAAGAAAATACTTTATTTACACTTTGCTTATATACATTGATTTATCCAGATAAAAATAAATTTTGTGTTACCCCCTTAGAGGTACTTTACTGTCCGCACAATGGGCCAAAGTGGTGATTTTGATTTTGCAGACAATGGGTAATATCTCAGGGAGAATAAAATGCTGCAGGACTAGTTGACAGCTTATTTTCAACGTATAAGAATGATAAATAAAATCGATTGCACAAAATTTAAAATGATCACATTTAGGGGGGCCTGGGCCCGATATTCTTTTTTTAGTTTCTGAACCAAGAACCCGTTTAGTACTTCTCAGTCTCAAGAAATGCTGCAATAGTGGCTGAAAATTGGCCCCTTTTCTTGGGACACCCAACATTTTCCAAATTAAAGCCCCCCCCCGTTTATTTGAATTAGCCCAAGGGAAGCAAAAGGAAACCTTCTGAAATAAACTTATCATGAACCATTCTTTCAGAAAATGTATTAGTGTAGTATGCTTCCCCTCGCACTTTTTGAAATATTTTGGTTGAAGTTAAATTTTGCACTCTGAAGAAGACGAAAAATCTGACAAATTTTTCGAAAAAAATATTACTGTCGTAAAAGTAGACTTGACAAAACAAGTTCGTCTTGTTTCTCAATAAATATGGACTGTTCACTTTCAGGTGGTGCTAATCAAACAATTTTCAACCCATTTTGATTGCAGAGAGAACATTTATCCACATTCTTTGCAACTAGAATGTTGGTGCTACATTTTCAAAAATTGTGTCCAATTTTCTCAGATTCAAATATCCATAACTCTATGAAAACACAAGATATCTGAAAACTTTAGAAAGCGCAGGAAAGCCCAACTACTCAGCTTTTTTCATATATTCCATTAAAAACGTACAAGACATGTTACTCATTACGATACATACAAACCACGCTACAATACTACAGAGACGATACCACCGATAGCAAAATACTATGTCTACTCAGCTTTCTAAAACTGCATAAAAACTATTTATTTAGACAACTTCACAATTCTCGAATGTCTGCCTCTAGCCCACTGTGGTCCGGTCGCGGGTCTGGTCATACGGGGATGTGCGTCAGTTCTAGGATAGATTTTGACAAGACGTTCTGGGAGTGAAATAAACTTTCATTGGGAATTGTCTTGAATTGGAGTCTAGCTTTTACAAAAAATTCTTCTAATGTTCATTTTTAGGATGAACAGAAATAGTTCATTTGTTTTGTAGTTAAAACTCATGTTTGGAACCTTATCCATATTCTGGGTTGGGGTATTCTGGGTTGGGGTATTCTGGGTTTTAAAACGACATGAATAATTACAGGCCTATATCCGTGTTATCTGTATTCTCGAGATTGCTAGAGAAACTTGGCCATGATCAAGTCTCTAATTATTTGAAGGAGCACAAGAAGTTTTCAAAAAGTCAACACGCATTTTTAAAGATGCATAGCACTTTGACCTCACTACTTAACGTAACAGATTCATGGTTCTCCAATATTGACAAACGCAAAATTGACATAAGNACAAAAAGTTGATCTTTTAGAGGATTGCTAATGTTTGATTATTGTTACGAAACCGACAATTTATTTTGTGCATTTGCCAACTTGATATTAGAGACAATTGGTACTACTGTTCTAATAAAAAACGACAATGGAATCTTAGCTTAAAAGTCATATTTGATCAATATTTATGTTGTTGTCAAAGCATCGTATTGTACTTAAAAGTGTATTTCTTGCGATGTCAACTGGTCAGTTCAATTTGTATATAGATCACTTGCATAATAATTTGTATAATGATCATTACTTGCAATTTTTAAGCATGTTTCAACACCATGCAGAGCTCTCAAAGAAGAACAAATTCCCACAAAATTGATTTCTAAGATTTATGAGTGTTTCGTAAGAAAGCATGCAAACAATACTGATAACTTCAGTCAATTTTCCGCAGACTTATTACCTCACAGTAATGAATGTAGCACGTGTTATCAGCAATCCTTCTCTAATTATTTATTTACTTATCCTTCTCTGTCCTCCAGGTAAGCTGGGCCTATAAGAAGTTTTCTTTGCAGAGGTAAATTACTCCTACTGTTTTGTTTAGTTTTATCTCACTTTCTTTGACCCTTTCGCCAAAACTGCCGTTTCAAAATAGATAAATATCAATGAATTAAAGTTTAGGTTAATTCGAGCCATGTCTTTGTTATCAGGTTGATGCAAATGCTGGATAACCAGTAAATCGGTAGTATTAGTGTTAGAACACTCTTTTAGCATTCTCGGTTTAGGTTGATTGTCCAGGTCGCGTTCTTGCAAACGATAAAGGTATTTTAACATTCAGCTGTGAACGGTGTCCAACAAAAAGCTTTCAATAAGTTCAGATATGGTTAGTGGTCTGTCACCGAATCCATACCGAATACCGAATCCATTGTACGATTCAAACAAAAGCTTAAATATCACCTTTTGAGCTAACAGAAACTAGTTTTGCACGAATCCATGGAAGATCAGTTACTTAGGGCCATTCTCTCGATATTCTTAAGACAACATATTTTTAATTTAGTAAATAGCACTTATCATGGTACCTTTTTATCATAATTTACTTTATTATACAACTGAATGGATGTCGTGGATAAATAACATTAAATAAAAAAGAAAAAGTGAAACGAGGCTTTCTTAAAGATTTACATCACCGATAGATGCTGGAAGATATTACAGCTAAAGCATCCACATAAGTGGCAGGATGGCAGGGGGCACCACCGGGAGGTGTGTCGCAAATTTGACGCGTTCGAATATTTATTTGCGTAGAACGTTGGATGGAATGCTGTGTGAATTGAAGGAAATGAATTGGAATGAATTCTAGTTGATTGCCGAAAGGCCGAAATATCTTTTGCGATTTTCCCTATTGATTTACAGAAGACAAATCGCAATAACTGCTTCATCCTTTCAACGATCAAGCAGAGTTCGATTCATTTCAAGTCATTCAATAATCTGTAATCTAAACGTAATACGAATTTTTAAACTCGTTTCTTTTTTGTTGGCACAAAAGTATTTTTATTCAAACGTAACTTTACAGCTAAAGTGTCACTGATCTTGATCTGATTTTTGCGTAGGGTACACACCATGTTAAAAGCTGTCCATGAAACAAAGCAGCAAGTCACACAAGCACGATCGTTAATTGAGAAAAATCAACAAATCAAAGGACAGCGCTTAAGAAAGGTTCGTTTCACGTTTAATTCCTTTTTCATTAACCAAAGAGACTGTCTGTATAATTCAGTTGTTATGATGCATCCGAGAGGCTTTTTTGACCTTGAAAGTATGACGAAATTATTCTCTTTAAATCATGAGCAATAGTGCATCAATATTTTGGCCTAAAGAATCTGATGCTCTTATCATTGCGTTATTTTGATTGATAAATTTTGCCACACAAGTTCATAGTGTGGTTCGTCCAGCTCTTACGCAGCACTAAACCATGGGGTTAAGCTGGTTCCCTGACTTCATTTTCGACTGTCTGGTTCCTCTCCTCCGCAACATCGACGACTGGAAACCAGCCTGGCATACAGTATTTTGGATATAAGCATTTCAGAAGCATTTAGAGGAAAGCTATTGAAAGCAGAAGGAATTATTCGTAGTTTCGAGTAAAGATGAGATGGAACAAATATGCAGCTGTACCTAAGTGACAATGCGTTAATGGTGAATAAAACCACGGTGCTTAAAATGTGGCAATTCCATTTCTGATATTTCTATTTTGCAGCATACAGAAAAGGAATTTCTGAGTAGGAAGATTAGTCTGCTAAAAGAGGAGTTGGAGAATCTCAAAGAAAAAGTTGGAATCGGTAAGGAAAGTTAAACATGCTTCTTTCTGCAGTTGCAGAAATAGGTAGTTGTAGCTTAAATTAATGTATGGTTGAAAAATATGATGGACATCTTTCAACATATTAATTTACATATTCAAAGACATTGTCAAGCTACCACCGAGTGAATCAGAAAAAGCGCACGCCGTTTGAAAGGCCACTGTTTTCTGAATATCAAATCAATAATAGATTTTAATGTCTTATTTAATAGCTGACATGTTCTTTTAATTTTAGAATTTTTCCTAGCTGAAATCGGGCACTCCGTTCTGATTTTATAGGGGATTTTAAGTCCTTTCGAAAACCTTGAAAAACGGCCTAAAATCACGATAAAATTTCCCTAATATTTCTGCCTTACAGCTGTGACTTGAACACATTTTAGCAAGTGCTATCCCTCTGGGAGAATGAAAAAGTCATCCCCATTAGTGTAACAAATTTATTCAAGGTGATTCCATCCTTCCAAGGGGATAACACGTGCTAAAATGTGTTCAAATCATTGATGTGGGGCAGGAAAACTGACGAAATTTGATCATCATTTTTAGCCATTTTTTGATAGTTTTTCAAGGAGCCTTCTCGAGAAGATCCCTCGTAGTTTCAGAACGGAATGGCCGATTTCAGTCAGGTAAATTTTAACATCTAATTAAACATATCAGCTATTAAACCAAGGGCGCCTACCTTGTGTGACTGTTTTCGTGACATAGTACACGGAGCAATTGCTGTCTTGATAATTCGTGTATTCTAACGTCTATCGGTGTTGACCAATCAAAAGCGCGCTGTCTGGTTCCCTGTGGTCATCTCCTGTAACTGTTGATATCGCATTACATCAACACCTGAATCTGAAGCCACAAATTTATCTTGCGTCATCTTACGTCTTCCCGTTTGGATAAAGCGACTACAATGCAGCAATTGCTGTGCTATGTCAGGAAAACTGAACTGCGAATAAACCCAATTCATACAAGGTAGGCGCACTTGCTTTAGCTAGGATTAGTCGGGTATTTGGTCAAATACGTTCACAAGAGATATGACATAAAACTGGTCCGCTAAAGAGCAGTCATCCCCAATGCTGTGTTGCTGAATGTTTTTCGATTTGTTTGTTGGNTGTGTGACTGTTTTCGTGACATAGTACACGGAGCAATTGCTGTCTTGATAATTCGTGTATTCTAACGTCTATCGGTGTTGACCAATCAAAAGCGCGCTGTCTGGTTCCCTGTGGTCATCTCCTGTAACTGTTGATATCGCATTACATCAACACCTGAATCTGAGACCACAAAATTATCTTGCGTCATCTTACGTCTTCCGGTTTGGATAAAACGACTACACTACAATGCAGCAATTGCTGTGCTATGTCACGAAAACTGAACTGCGAATAAACCCAATTCATACAAGGTAGGCGCCCTTGATTAAACGGGACATTTTCCAATATTATTGCTTTGATATTCAGGGAGCAGTATTCTTTCAAACGTGGTGCGGTTTTTTGACTCACCCGGCAACAGACTAGGAATGATAATCAACTAGTTGCTCGATGATGCTAATCGAGGGAGATGACATGTAATGGATGATTCTAACTTGGATGCTAAAAGTTCTGAGAGCAACTCAGTTCTTTTTTTTATATAATCAATTAAAAATTTACAATACTTATTACTAACTACACTACTTACAAAACACTATACGATACTACTAGAACGATACCCCGGGGAGCAATAGACTGTGTCTACCCCGCGGCCATTACTCAGTTCTAACTTATGTTATGCTTCGAATAAAAACACCCAGGTGATGCAGTGCTTTCGCTTTCTAAAAATCCTAGCGTTTAGGCTAAATCTTTCTTTTGGTTTATTTTTCAAGCAACACAATTGCGGTTAGACAACCTATGGTGAAGAAAATACTTTATTTACAATTTGCTTATATACATTGATTTATCCAGATAAAAATAAATTTTGTGTTACCCTCTTAGAGGTACTTTACTGTCCGCACAATGGGCCAAAGTGGTGATTTTGCAGAAAATGGGTAATATCTCAGGGAGAATAAAATGCTGCAGGACTAGTTGACAGCTCATTTTCAACGTATAATAATGATAAATAAAATCGATTGCACAAAATTTAAAATGATCACATTTAGGGGGGCCTGGGCCCGATATTCCTTTTTTTAGTTTCTGAACCAAGAACCCGTTTAGTACTTCTCAGTCTCAAGAAATGCTGCAATAGTGGCTGAAAATTGGCCCCTTTTCTTGGGACACCCAACATTTTCCAAATTAAAGCCCCCCCCCGTTTATTTGAATTCGCCCAGGGGAAGCAAAAGGAAACCTTCTGAAATAAACTTATCATGAACCGTTCTTTCAGAAAATGTATTGGTGTAGTATGCTCCCCCTCGTACTTTTTTAAATATTCTTGATTAAAGTTAAATTTTGCTCTGAAGAAGGAAAAATCTGACACATTTTTGGAAAAAAATATTACCATCGTAAAATTAGACTTGACAAAGCAATTTCATTTTGTTTCTCAATAAAATATGGACTATTAACTTTCAGGTAGTGCTAATCAAACATTTTTCAACCCACTCTGCTTGCAGACAGAAGATATATCCACATTCTTTGCTACTAGAATGTTGGTGGAACATTTTCAAAAAGTTTGTCGAATTTTCTCAGATTCAAATATCCATAACTCTAATCTGAAAACTTTAGAAAGCGCAGGAAAGCCCAACTACTCAGCTTTCTAAAACTGCATAAAAGCTATTGATTTAGACAACTTCAAAATTCTCGAATGTCTGCCTCTAGCCCACTGTGGTCCGGTCATACGGGGATGTGCGCCAGTTCTGGGATAGAGTTTGACCAGACGTTCTGAGAGTGACATAAACTTTCATTGGCAATTGTCTGGATTTGAAGTCTAGCTTTTTAGGATGAACAGAAATAGTTCATTTGTTTTGTAGTGAAAACTCATGTTTGGAACCTTATCCATATTCTGGGTTGGGGTATTCTGGGTTGGGGTATTCTTGGTTGCGGTATCAAAATCTCAGCTATCTTTTGGTTTTGGGTCATGCAGAAATATTTTATGGCGCTGCCCACACCCCCGTATGACGTGATGGTAAAGTGCCGCCTTCCGGGCGACGGACACCTTGCTGCAGAATATTTCGTAATGCCATGGTTATTGTGTCTAGTTTTCACGTCTATTTGTCGTAGAATCAAATAATACAGTCCAGCGAAGACAACACCTAGAAATTGTCGGTAAGTACCTTGCTACTGTTCTTTTTTGATGATATTTAGCGATACCCTCTCCAGCTTTAAAGGAAGAATCAAAAGCTGGAACGGAGAGGAATGCAATTGTAGAATATGTACACCTTTCGTGGCTCAGGTTGGGTTCTTGAGCAGATAGAAATTTATTGTATTAAATTTCGAAAAAGAAAGCGCTGTATCACAACCTGAAGCGTGTTGAAATATAAAAAACGCTGTAATTTTGAAAATAATCAGGATATCAAAAAGTTTCATGGTAAAATTACAGCAAAGTACTTAAAGTTCGTTCCAACTTAATCAGTCCAAGAAAAGAAGTCAAAGGACAGTTCCGGGGTTTGTAAAATTAATGTTAAAAAACAAACTTACCATCTCCTAAATCAAATGACAAACTTTTTTCCACATTTAGACTTGTGTCTCGGCTGTCAATTCAATAAACATCTTAGTAATTTAGGCCAAATGTCGCCATGATGGGTCTCCATTTTTGTTGTTAAGATTTGGAGCCTATGCTAAGCGATAGTTTTATCCCATTGGATCGTTGTGTATAACACTAAGCCTTGTTCCCACTAGGCGTTGAGTCCCGTTAACTCGCGCTAAACCAGATGTGATAAATCGCGTTTATTTCTAACCCGAATGGGAACACCCTCTTCTAAATTAAAACAAGATTTTTAACGCCAATTAACGCAATAATATATCAAAGTTGGAAACAAAACTTGTTGATTGCAACTCTCGAATTAATGCCACGATAACGAGATTTTGTTCGCGCTAATTTTTGTTAAAGTTCTTGCGTTAATTTAGACGAAGGCGTTCCCATTAAGCTTGGTTCCCTCGTTGACCCTCGTTAACTCGCGGTAAATCTGTTACGATAAATCGTATTTAGTTTTAAACGTAATGGGAACAAAGTTTTTCCAAATCAACGCAAGAATTTCAACGCTGATTAGTTCGAATAAAATAGCATCAATGCGGCGTTTATTTGGAATTTGAAATAAAAAAGTTTTGTTTCTAACTTCAAGATATTTGTAGTATGATTTAGAAGAGGCCGTTCCTATTAGGGGTAAAGATTAACGCAATTTATCGCATCTGCTTTAGCTCGAGTGGGGACCAAGCTTAAGTATAAAGATTAAGTATACAATGTAATTAACGAACTGTTATTGTTCTTACCCTGCTCTCATTCCTGGTATAAACATGGATTTGTGAAAAGTTTAGTTTATTTAACATTCACTGATAAATAATGTGTCTGGAAACTGGATCTTAACTGCTTCTCCTTTATTCTAGAAAAAGACTTGAATTCCAGGCAATTTGACCTTGAACAATATGTCGCCAACATGAAGATTCGTCATTCTGCTCACATCAGCAATAGGTTTGTTTTTTAATAACCTGCAATTTCGATTTTTACATAGTGGTCATTCAGTAAGATACCAAGTCAAGTCAAAGTTTTTCATTAGAATTCCACCTTAATACAGGGAATCTTATGCGACCCAGAAAAAGCAAACGCTTATCCAGGCTGTGCCTCTTAAAAAACAAAACAAAATCCAACATGGTATATAAAGGATACAAAGCAAAGATACAAGGAAATAAGCTATGGAATCATTAAGATACAGATAGGCGACTTTTATGATTTTATGATTTCACATGTCATGTGATAAATTTTTAATAGTTGGACAGAATATATATTTTTAGTTTTTTGACAAAATGTTTTTGAAAAGACATGGACTTGAGTAGCTTAGGTAAGTTATTCCAGTTTACCGGGTGCACCAGAAAAAAGTTCCCACTTTTTCCAGGTCATGATAAATCGTGCAATTGGCGGTTGAAGATTGATGATTAAATCTCTAATCAAGATCCTAAATTATAACTTGCGACTTTCTCTAGATTTTGCGGTGCACTATTTTCCCACGGATAATGGATTTATTAAAACTTCTACTTTTACCATATTTCTCATTTCAATATTTACATAAGGGAGGGTAGCCCTTCAACAAAAATGCTGCTGTTCAAGGGCTTGTTATTGGTTCGGAAACGGAAGCCTTATTGATAAGCTAAGCTCTGGAGCATTCACCAAAATGTTAAGAATTTAAACAGGCTAACTTTGGAAGCCTTATTTCTTAGTGGTGGATATATGTCCAATTTCTGAAATGGTGTAAATCTTGTACACACTGTTTTGTGGTAAAATCATATCATATACCGGGTGAGTCAGGAAAACGTGGGGCGTTTAACAATCCATATTCTGGTGAAAACAAGTCGAATCGGGAGTGTTGAAGTTTTATATTCCAGAAGAAAGATTGAATTAGTTACAGAAATTTAGTTTATTAAAATTGGTCATTTCTTTCCTTATTTATTTGCGATTTTGTGACAGCCATTTTGGTGAAAAGTATCGCTAGTAAAAGAACTTTCAGCTTGCTAACAATGACAATTCAAATGACTAGTCCCCAAGGGATATAATATAAGTAAAATTAGTTTTTCCTTTTGTGCTCTAACACAATGCATGCCTTGTTTAATTTTTTTGGTAGGGAAACAATATGTTTGTCATGGTTTAGAAGGTCACACGTGCATGAATATGAATCTAATTGAAGGCATATTTTAGCAATGTTGCGAAACACTATTTTACTAAAATCGCTCGTAATTCTGGAATGGAATAGCTTTTCTTCTATGCAGTGAACTTTAAAGAAACGAATTTGCAAATTAAACTGCACCAATAAATTGACAAACACCCAATGTTTTTTCTGACTCACCTGGTATATCATATCATATCTTGTCATCATTTATTTAAGCATGGTAGCTCATTCATCATTGCTTGTTTACAAGGGCCATGCATCAAGACCTACGTTTTTAAAGACACATTGCTAACCATGATCCTTCGTGGCACCAAAGTCGACTTTCGTATTATCTGAAAGTCGTTTCTGGCCTAGGTTCTCTTTGTCTTGCTTGTCATTTGGCGCACGAAGGATCATGGTTGAAAATGGGTCTTTAAGTTCAGAAAGTCAATTTATATAAAAACCAATACCATTATTCTATTTTAGGGAGACCCTTGTGAAAGTAAACGCACAATTAACTTATCGAAGAAAGCAATTGGCTGCAGAACTTAGCTACATATTTCCAGTTGTTGAGGTACGTACTCTTTTAATGTACGAACATTCTGTTAAAGAACGCATGTCAACCATCGTGCTTTGCGAGGTTTGCAAAATGGAGGAAAAACAGCTTCGAAGCAACGGCATCCTCTCCTTCTCGCGAGGCTGGCCGGCAACTTCATCCCTATGTATCACCACTAGATTTAGGCCAGCAGGATCGACGCGATAACATGAGCTTGTCACAGTGTTCCATCATCACCAGGGTGAGTGGTGTCTGATGTGTGTTTTTAACCTTAGGCAACGAGGCCTGTGTTTTTTTCTTCTTCGGAGCAGATATCTTCACAGTTCCATCACCAAAACTATACAACGAGCTAAGGCAGCACCATGAACGAGGAATACAACAGAAAAAGCAAAAAAGTTAAGTTGATTTTCCAAGGCCGATTGGCTTGGATTCAGCCTGCAGTTGATTTTCGTATGATATGAAAATGGCATCTCTTCTCAGACAAAACTCACAAAGCATCATGGTTGACATGAGCTCTTTAATAGTGATAGTAGAGTCCAAAAGTATGTTAAAGAAAGTAATGTATTTATGGCTAAAAACTGTTGCAAGATTATTGTTTCTTTGGTGGAGCAACAAAGGCAGTCAATATTATTTCTTCCCGAGGAGGGGGTGGAAGACATCTCGGAGGGGGAACCAAAATATTACCTACTCAAAGAGAAGGGGAGCCAAAAATAAAGCATATTTTAAGGAGGGAGTGTGAAAATAGGTTGACCTAAATTCTATAGATTTGTAAAAAACTAGTTCTTCAGGAAGTAAAACATAGCTCTTCAGTTTCTAAGTAAAAGCCCGTTCACTTCTTAACACTAGTTTTTCTTGCAGTAGTTCTTAACTGCATTTGTTTGCTTAACTCCATCCTCTCTGTGCTCTTTACTCATCTCATTTGAAATGGCATTTTTTGCTCATGTATTAACAGCTGTGACAATGTACATCTTCATGTAGTTGAAATTGTTACAGTATAATATATACGGGTATTGAGAGGGGGGTTGAAAATATTTTCTGCACTGTTGGAGGGGGGACCAAAATTTCAAGTAAATCAGAGAAAAGGGTTGAAAATTCCATGAAATATTTGAAAATGTCTTCCATCCCTTCCTTGGCAAGAATTAATGACCCGTCCCTAATATAACAATAGAATCCGCTGCTTTTTCTTGACACACCAGTACAACGGGATTAGCTATTGCAAACAAAAGGATTTCTATGCACGATTGGTCAAGTTGTAAATAAATCGAAGCAAGCCGCAAAATATGTTCCGAAACATTATTATTGTTATTATTATCGATTTATTTAAAGTAGGCATACATATAAATAGCTATGAAATAAAAGCTAATTCAAGCCTACTATCTAACAAAGTAAAATTGTTTAAGAAAGAAAAGAAAATACAATTCAGAATACTTAGCAGCAAATACTAGCTTGCTGTGCTTTCGAAAAGGGATTGTTAAGAGATGACTTAGGTATGTATCGAAAGAAGAAGTATTATTTAACATGAGTGGGGTACCACCATTGGAATTAAAATGTGCTCCTGCCGGGATTCGATCCAAGGATTTTTATGTCTCCAAAAATTCTCACAGCAATACACTGCGCCACTTAGGTGCAATGATATGTTGGAGAAATCCGAAGTAAATCAAGATATATCTAAAAATTTGCCTCAAGCATTTTTCTGTTCGAATTAGAAGCCGAATGGTAAGGAATTCAGTTCTCGTATTTTTTTTATATAATTCAAACACACACTACTCAGCTTCTGAATCAAATCGTTAAAATGCTCGGGTGGAGATGTTTAGACATCCTTCTTCTTTCGATAAGAATTAACGGTTATTTCTAGTGAAGTGAAAGCGAATTGAGATGCTAGTCTATTATGTTTACGACATTCTTCTTCTTTTTTCGATATATACAGATATATATTTCGATACTTACCTAAATCTTCTCTCAACAACCCATTTTCAAACGCACCATGACAAAGCTAGGCATCCTGGTTTTGAGCGATTCTTTGCGGCTTGCTTTGATTTTATTTACGACTTGATCAATCGAGCATAGAAATCTTCTTGTTTTCAATCGCTAATCCCTTCGTACTGGCGTGTCAATCAAAGCAACGGATGATATTATTATATTATCCGCCCATGTTTGGTATAGCATTATTTTGAAAACCCGAGTTTATCACCCGCATCTGCTTCAAAATCTCGCAAAAGAATTGTATTGATATGTATTAAACATTTCTGGAGGATGAATGGTTTGAATTATAGATGTCACATGTGATTATGTTTTTCAGATACCTCAGAAAGAATATGGAAAGAAAGCGTATGCAATTACTGGAGTAAGACTACCGATATCAGACGCTTTAACAGGTGGGTAAAATTATACAATATGGTCTCTCATTTTCCTGCAATGAAGGCCTCATTACAGAACACTCTATTTGATGTTAACCTGGAAACTGCCGGCCACAACTAGAGGGGCTCCGTCTCCAAATGTCGGTTGAAACGACAATTTTGTAGTTTTCCGATAGGCAATATTACACAGACTTCTCATCTCTTTGTCAAAAATGAAAGCGTTATTTTGAAGATAAATTCTTGTACTTCACAGAGGAACAAACCAAACATTCATATCTTTTACGATTGCTCGGATATTATGTGGATTTTTAACGGTCACTTTTTGGTGGCTTGGGTGAAGTCACCAAACAAACTGCAAAAGTCGCGTGCCTAAAACAATGGTGTTTACAGATTTGTTTATACTTTGGCCACAGAGCCCCTTTAATGAGCTATCCTGGACCAACATCACAAACTTTTATGATCGCAAAATGACGCTGTTAACAGGCACGTAGAATTATACCATATGGTCTCTTTGTGCTATGACTTATTAAAGGGCACTTTTATTAGATGCTGAACTAAACGTTATAAAAATCCTTTCGGTCAATTCGACTCATTTTTTGATCCCACTTTGGATGGAATCCCAAATGGAGGAAGAGGGTATCATCAATTATATCAAAGATAAATCTAATTTAAAATTGAAAGATATTCGGAGAGTTTTTGTCTCAAGATCTTAAGACGTTACTGTTTGTGCCCCAACTGTTGCTTGAAAGACGTTTGCTTCACATACTTAGCAATGCTTTCCAAAAGCACAAACTTTTTGTCCAGCTTTTTTAAACAGTTTTTCCATGAGTCATTGTTGAGCGGTGGTGGGTATGTTGTCGTAGTAGTTTTTGTTTACATATATTCCAATAAAAAATCTACAAGACATGTTACTAACTACGCTACTTACAAAAATTACTGAACGATACTACTAAAACGATACCATGGGGAGCAAAAGGCTATGTTTACCCCGTGGCCATTACATAAAGGTAGACAAAGACAGAAACAAAAGTTGATAACAATGGCAACAATAAGTTACAAAAACATACTTAACGACTGGGCTCTACAACTAGTTGTCGTAGGTGTATAGCAAAGCAAACGGCTCTCGTCGTTAATCCTGAGCATGAAGCAACTTATAAATCATAACCTTAGCCTACAAATTAGAACCTGTTTCTTTCAAATCTCTCTCTCTGTGCAGGTGAAGATGATGAAATGTTGTCAGTTGCGCTTGGGAATGCATCTCATCTTGTTGCAATGATGGCAAAATTAATTTTATTACCATTACGATATCCAATTCGACCAATGGGATCCCGTTCTTCGATTCTTGATTTGGTTAAGGATAGACTTACAGACAAGGAAAGAGAGTAAGCCTTGTCAATTGATTTTCTTCGATTACTCTTTGGTGGCTAATAAATGCCCCTCCTAGTTATTTATCTTTTAAAATTGTTCCTACTGCTGGAGTTCATTCTGACCCCCCACTGATAATATAATTTTTCATTTTGTAAATTGAACGAAATGTCTTTCCATAATAATTTTAGCTCCAATTCATCTTTCTTGATTTATGTAAGTACGGTCATGGGAAATACATCATTAAGGGCCTGTTCATATGGAGGCGAGCCAGCCCGCTTACCGGGCTGGAGCTCTTTGCCGTTGTCTGTTCATATGAGCAGGCGGGCTGGCCCGCTTAGCGAGATCTCACTCGAGCACTGGCGAGATCTCGGTAGGCAGGATAAAAGTTTTTCCATATGAACACTCCATGCCGGCTAACCGAGACGAAAAGGTCTTCACTGCTCATGCGCTCTTATTTTAGACAACGGGCACGTGTCCAATTTTGACACGTGTTCAATTTCTGTCTCGGCAAGAGGGCTGGCTCGCCTCCATATGAACAGGCCCTAAATCTGTCTGCCCGTGGCTTCTAGTTTCAGCGTATAAAGTATTATCAGGGAACCTGTATTTCCATGGTTTGTTTACTTGCATTTTAAAGTTTCCATATTTAAGTTTGTACGTTGGCTGCTCAATAATCATCTCTTCAAGAAAATTTGATGAAAAGTTATAAATCGACAACATCACAAATATTTAAACCTTTTTATCCACTTGCAGAGGATGTGAAATGCTTAAAATTATCAAGCCTAATTAAAAATATTTCATTCATTCCTTTACAGGTTTCCACTTTATCTGAAAGGAAGGGAGAAGTATCAGTTTCATTATGGTGTTTTCCTACTCAATAAAGACATTGCTCAGGTATTTTTGCACATTTATTGAAGATTCATTTGCTATACTATTCTGTTCTGTTTGGGCCAGTTTAGATTTTTTGGGCGTGAGAATGCATATTAATTTTCTATGAAATTAAAGTTCGTTAAATCACCTCACTAAACGGTCTCGTTGCAAGCTCTAGTACTAAAGCGAGCTGTATAGATAACGTTCTTGAAACGTTTGTTGTTATTCAGCCAAAACTTTTCAATTTTACTCATGTTTACCGAGTGTGCTTGTCACACACATAATGAATTGAAGGCACCATACCAGTTGGTCGGATTGATATTTGAAGGAACAATGCAAATGATCGAAAAGCCGTTCTGGAGCGAGTTCTTGGAGTACGCCAATATATCAAAACCTTGAAATATATTAGGGTTAGGGTCAGGGTTAACATTGAAATAAATTAGGGTTAGGGGAAGGGCTAGGTTTAGGGTCCGGGTTGGGTTGGGTTTATCGCTCGGTTTAGGGTCCGGGTCAGCGTTAGGGATTTCAAAATTTGATATATTGGCGTATTATGAAGTAGAATTTTGTAGTGTAACCACAATTATACGCAATAGCGCAGTCTCGATTAAAGTTTTATACCTCCTCCAAATTAAAGGGAGTTGCCTTGTGAATTTAACACCATTTCTTGGCTTATTCATTATTATTCTTGCTTGTTACCCGATCTTCAGGGCAGAGAACACGATGACGAATTTGATTGGTCGAGGAGTGGGCGATATTTTCCCGTATTGCCCGTCGTCAAGGGATACAAAATGGCGCTTCAGTCTTGCGTTGCTTCTAGCGTATCACTGCGTTGATCATTGTTTTAAATTTCCTCTAGATCGGGTAATAAACCAAATACTAACTTTTCGCCTCGGGCAATACGGAAAATATCAAGCCCTCGGTCATCGTATTGACCTCGCTTGACTTCGGGTTTGATATTTTTCCGTATTGCCCTCGCAAAAAGTTACTATTGGTATAGTACTGTTTTCATATGTAGTCTATTCACCGAGAATAATGACATATTATCTCTTTGCAGTTACGGTATCATTGTGGATTGGGAACATCTGACCTTCGACAAACACTCTTCAACCTAAAACATCTTTTCGAAAATAAATTTGGTGTTCGCATGTGAGTCTTCAATTTTTATCGTATAAACCTGTTCATTTCTGTTTACGTAATGGCAAATAAATTATCTTAAAAAGCAGAACAATTCAATGCTGAGGAATGTAGCCCAACACTACCAAGCAACACGTTTCGACTACCATGAATTTTTCTGTCGCTAGTCTACTGTTTTCAATGAAGTAAGATGCCCAAGACACTAAGCCCTTGGATAAGCTTTTTTTGTAGTTACCTACCGGGTGTCCCAAATAAAAGGTAGCAGATTTGATCAGGGCTAACAATGTCAATTTAGCTCCAATCAATTCGCACTAAGTTTTTAACTAATCCTTAAAAGTTAACTTAAAAATAGATACCTTCTTGGTTGATATTCGTGCTTCCAATATTGAAATATTTATCTTGAAAGTTTAAATTTGCCTTCACCTCCAAACCAGAGCTTTGCCGCTTTGGCCAAAGCATATTCTTGAAGCACAGCGAATAAAACAATAATAGCCTTGATAAAATTTGAAAAAAAAATTAGATTATACGGTATTTGCTAGAGCTGTGCTTCAGGAATTTGCTTAGGCCAAAACGCCAAAGCTCTGGTTTGGAGGTGCAGTCAAATTTGAACTTTCAAGAATAATATTTCAACTTTGGAAGCACCAAGATCAATAAACATGGTACTTATGTTCAAGTTAACTTTTCAGGATTGGCTTAAAAGTTGTTGCGAATTGATAGGAGATAAATTGGCATCGCTAGCCTTGATCAAATCTGTTACCTTTTATTTGGGACGCCCGGTATTTTCATGTACCATCAGCTTTAAATAGAAAATCGATGGCAATAATAAAACATCTTTCTCCCTTCTTCCTAGAATCATCCGACCAGACACCGAAACATTACAGCAGAGAATATCACAAGTTCCACCCGACCGGACTTTTTCAGAAGCGAATGAATCCGACACGTCACCTTCGGTTCCAAGAACGAGAGGAGAAACAGAATCTTCGTTTGAACGGCCGAGAAGTTTTCATGATGACAAAATTGACATATTTGAAAATATTCAAAAATCAAAAAGTTCTAGTGATATCAACAGGCGAGGCTCGAACACGTTGCCAGCACCATCAAATCGAACACAAATGCATAAATTGATCAACCGGAAATCGAAGATGTTGAAACGTGCCAGTAGCATGCCTGATCCGGAATCACCGACTTCTGCGGATTTGTTATTGGAAGTTCCCTTTGAGGATATGTTGAAAGGTAAGGTTGCTACAGTTAGACGGAACACGATCCAAGAGGGCGACGATAGCGACTTTCCCCCACATAAAAATGGTGTGCACACAGACGGGATAACGATGGGTAAAGGCGGCGAACAACGAAACATTTATNCGTTGCCAGCACCATCAAATCGAACACAAATGCATAAATTGATCAACCGGAAATCGAAGATGTTGAAACGTGCCAGTAGCATGCCTGATCCGGAATCACCGACTTCTGCGGATTTGTTATTGGAAGTTCCCTTTGAGGATATGTTGAAAGGTAAGGTTGCTACAGTTAGACGGAACACGATCCAAGAGGGCGACGATAGCGACTTTCCCCCACATAAAAATGGTGTGCACACAGACGGGATAACGATGGGTAAAGGCGGCGAACAACGAAACATTTATGCTGGAAGTGAGGCTATTCCAAAGCGAGGCAAGCATATTGAATTGAATGAGATTAAAAATCAAGAATATGGGGCAACGGTTTGTTTAGAATGCTTCCGCAGCGGTAGAAAATGCATCGATTGCATTCACAGAAAGCAGAGTCCAGTATCGGTGGAAGATGTGCATTTTGGTGAAGGAGAATTGATGGCTGCGAGACCGTTTAATCGACAATACAGTGATATTTTGCTGATTCCAGGACCCTTTGATGATCATGATCAAATTGCATCGATTGATGAATCTAGTGTTACTAATACGCTTTAGTGTGTGTTTTTTAATTGAATCAATACATAAATAAATAAATAAGTCAGGGAAGTTTTACCCGTCATCCTTTGCGATATCAATCAAACTTTATTGAGACGCAGAGGATCACTGTTAAGAGTTCCTTGACACTATCTTTAGCACACTTGTGTAAGTAACTGCAGAGTCCCCCATATACTGGCCACTGAATCAAGCACTACTTTTTCATTTATGAAAAATTCTCGACAAATACTTCATCTTCAAGAGAGTTAAAAAGAGGAGAAAGGCGATCAAAGAATGCGGATCGTAAGCATGTAGAACGGAAGTTTTTTTCTTTTCTGGCAACGGTATTTCCAGCTACATGAGCTAACTGCAATTTTACATGCCATGAGAGCTACATTTATTTTAGGGATTTATGAGATCATTTTTTAATCAATAACTACTTATTCTCAAAAAAGTACTGATTGAGTAAAAGGGCTTTCGCAAGTCTGCAGTTTTCTAGTTATTCCTTTGATTTTTGATTGATATTCATCGTGTTTCTAACCTGTCAACCTGGATGACAGGGGTGGAAAATGTATCGGACCATGGGACCAGAAAATATCTCGGCTCCCAGAAAGAAAAAATGAAATAAAAGAATGTGTACTGTAAGATACTAAAAACCTGGAAAGAAAGAATCAACAGAACAAAGAAGAAAGTATTAGAGAAAGTAAATCAGTACATCAGTAAATCAATCAGCAATGTTTAATGAATCATAGTCTGAATGGTCCAGAAATTCTGAACAGATGTGATGCAACATACAGTACAGGCCTTGCACACATTAATATGACAAGAATTCTCAAGAATTCTTAAGAATTTTCGAGAATTCTCCACATTATGATAAGAATTCTTGAGCAATATGAAATACTGTAAATTTTTTTGAACAAGAATTCTTAAGAAAATGAAAATATTCTCAGAATTCTTGAGAATTCTTAGGCAGGAAAACCATTTTAATGTGTGCAAGTCCTCTACTGTACAAAACAGGCATTACACACATAAACACTGTTTTCTTGCCTGAGAATTCTTGAGGAAATTGTTAATTTCTTAAGAATTCTTGTTTGAAATTGTTTGCAATCTTCCTTACCTCTCAAGATTTCTGTTAGAATGTGATGAATTCTTGAAAATTCTTAAGAATCTTAAAAATTCTTAGAAATCCTTGCATGTTGTTGTGGACAAGGCCTGTATTGTTTTTGTGTTCAGAGAATAAAATAAATTGTTGCAGTAAAGTTGCTGCATTATATGCACTAAGATTGAATAGGTTGCATCTGAATAAATAAAAAATTTTAGTTGGTAAACCAAATGAAGCATGCCTACTGTAGGAGAAGGAGGTTACTAAAGGAAAGAAATAGTCTGTCTATTTCAATGCATAGCTTTCTCAAAGGACCCCCACATTGTGCAATGTTACAGTATCAACTAAATTTGTCACTTAAATGTTCAAAAATATATCTGTTTAATTCATAAAAGTGTTCTAAGAGTATATGGCAATTGGGCAAAACAATTTCAGGATTTCACAATCTGAAACTATAATTTAAAACAAAAGTCAGAAAAAGTTTATATATTTGTTTCCAAGTTTCAAGGCTGCTGGTAAATTGCTTTGTTTTTGCAAAATTTAAAATTCCATCAAACCAGTGTTGTCAAATGAGGTTATGGCCTTTTTGAAGTAACCTGGAATGCCAGCAAATTTGGAATGTTGAAAATTAATAATTTGTATATATACCTGTTGAATCATGTTTCCATACTATAAATTGCTTCTTCTTGAGTCATATTATGGTGTGCTGTAATTTCCTGTATTTTTATGTTGCAAATTTCATCCTCTAAATCGTTTTTTTCCTGTTTAGATTTTAAATGCTCAATTTTTAAATGGTGGTTTTCTTTTACTGCTGGTTTGATGTACAGAAAATTTTTGATATCCAAACTGTGGTCCCAGAAAGAAAAAAATATTTTCCACCCCTGATTTCTATAGTTCTACTGTTGGACTTTTCAGAAAGCTTCATTATTTTTAGAAATAGAGGGCTGTTCATCTTTTTTAAAAATTCAAAAGTTTTTTTGACGAAAACTGGAAAAAAAGTAATTTCTAAACTTTTTGAGGAAACCTAGAATAATTTTCAAGAAAACCATAGTTTATGAATGTCTACAATATGGTATCAAGCAAAAGTCTTTCACTCTTCTGGTTTTACGATTTATAAATTTGATGACGTCACATCCTCAAACGAGTTGAAATATAAAAATACGCTGCAATTTCGAAAAATATTGAAGATTTCAGAATAGTCCCACGGTAGAATTACAGCAACGTAGCTAAAGTTTCTTTCAAGCCATTCAATTCAAAGAAATAGGTCAAAGAATTTACACCGACCTTTTAAAGTTTTTCAAAGATTTGGAACCTACAGTATGCTTTGGAAAGTACTGTATAGAGATTACAAACAATATATTTAGCATGAACATAATTAAAAACAAAGGTAAAATAAATAGCCAATTGTTTTTTAAATTGATGATAAAGACTTCTCATCAGAGTAGTGAACTTTTGTATCCTGCCCTTTTTTCTCATGCATATAGTCAATTTGCTCATTATAACACCCTAAAACATCAAAGCCTTTGGTGTGTACAGTCCAGACTGTAAACTTTTATTTCTGCGCAGGGAATTTGTACGGATTCTTTTGTTTTGAAACAACAGGCTATGTTTTCATAAAGAATGAGGTAAGCTTTTCAGTCTTGTGCGCAGTGGGCCATTGGAAAACTTGCATTCACACGCAACTATAAAAATGTACCAAAGACCCCTGCTTGCAGCTAGAATAAAAGGTTCTCGCACAAGCAAACAAAATATATATTGTTAATTTTGTGTCTCTCACAGTTTTTTAAACTCTACTCACAGCTCGCATCTTTCAATTCATTTCACTCACTATTACGCATAAGCCAGACGGGAAAGTTTGTAGAGCGCTCACAATATCTTACGGGGTTTTCAATCTGAGCCGCAAAGTCGCCCATAAACAAAAGATCTATTGTTTTAATCTATTGTTCTCAACTGCGGAAACAACAAAATTTCTGTGCAAATCCTGCCTAGGCCATATCAATTTGTACGCGCAGAATACAAACAGTCTGGCCAGACTGCGAAGTTTGCAAAGTGCGCACGGAAGATGCGCGCCTCGCTATTTTTTTAAACAATGACTCTATTGTTCTTCCTTTGTTATATTAAAAATTGTGTATGGAAGATCTTCCACCATCTGAAAAAAGACACGCACATGTGCCTAAGTATTGTATCTTTGTTTAAAAATAGAATAAAATAGAAAAGAGGCTGCTCAGCTGTTGCCGCATGCCAGGGCCCCCCTTGACTTTCAACCTGGACTGCATTCCATGTAGGTTCCGCCACAGATCTGTGGCGGGCAATAGCATCACAAACAATGGAACAAAACAATGATAACAATAGAATCTTTTGTTCTTGGTGGGAATCTGTGGCGAACTCGTGGAATGCACTCTGGTGGCTAGTTTGCACTTTAGCGGACACACTTTTAACATTTCCCCATGTTTGAATTTTGTATTGATTTTTGGGTGGAAAATTTTAAACCAAAAGAATATATCGATCACCGGTTCTTGCTGCAGTTTTAGGCCAGACTGCAGAGTATGGCAAGAGTTGTTTTGTTTTTTTTGTTTTTTTTTTTTTCCCTAGTTTTTTTCCCGTTTCAGATTTTTTTCACAACAACATTTAAAAAAATAAGGATGACTTCCCCCCCCCCCCCCCCTCATTGGGTCAGTCAAATAAGGTTTAAACGTTTGCGAGCTTGTCATTTTGTAACTACACTTCGGCTTTCTTCAAAGGCATGTTCAAAATTGTAGATAATGCAACTCCAGGTGGAAAGCGCAGTCTGATTGAAAATTTGATAAGGAGGATTGTAATGACGATCATATAAAAAAAAGACAGTTCCGTGATATTTTTTATATTTGATGACAATTCCAATATTATTATTTGAGACGCAAACGGTTGGACTAGGCCATATTATTATTATAAGATCATTATTATTATAAGAACGTTTCGATAGGATCTCTTATAATAATAATGTTCTTATAATAATATGGCCTAGTCCAAACGTTTACGCCTCAAATAATGATATGGAATTGTTGTAATATATACTGGAAACGTCTTTGATAATACTTGGAATTGTCATCAAATATCAATAATATCATGGAACTGTCTCTTTTTTTAATATGATCGTCATTACAATGCTCCAAGTCATGTTCATTGTGTAGCTAACATGCAAACGTAGATACAAAAATTTAGTTGGTCAAAATTGGACGTATCGTTTCCAAGTTGCAAGAAATTTTATGAAAATGTTCAATCGCATAATCCATTGAAATAGGCCCAACATAATTGATCAAATTTGCTACAAATGAAGCCTTTCATCTCTGAAAAATTAAGCTCTATCTTGGGGTTATCTTTCAGCCATTTTCATCTGGTTTCAATTGTCTTTGGCCTGAATTGTTAGCACATTTGATCAAGGATTTTGGGCCTGTTTTGAAGGATTCTGAGATAAAATATTTTCATAAAAATTTGTGTAACTTAAAAACGATATGACAAATTTTGTCCAACTAAATTTTTATATCTAAATTCACATGTTAGCTACACAATGGATATCAGCTTAAAAAAATCTGATTGGTAGTTACAAAACTACAGGCTTGCAAACTGTTAGCTTTTTTTACCCAGTATTTTAGGACCACACCATAGTACCCTCAAAATTCAATTTTATTGTCAAAATTTAGGTGCTATGACTTCCTATTCCCATCAGTGCCCAGGTTTGCAAACAGAGAATATGTCCGTTGATTTAGACTCCGTTTACGCTGTATCGGCACATCTTTGGATCCGTAACAAAAGCGGAACGGATCAGCATTTTGTTTACACTGTTCCTGCTAATCCGTAACACTTTTGTTCCTTCTTTCTATAGAATGATTTTGTTCTGAAGCTGTGTGAACGCTCTTGGACCGTAACAACTTTTTAACCGATCAAAACTGTACCGGTACAGTGTAAACGTGGTCTTAGTGCACTAGCAAGCAGTAAATTTGGTTTTTGAAATTACAAATAATTGATTATCTTTTTCATGAATCTGTGGAATTCTAAGCAAAGATAAATGTGTACATAATTTTATGAAAATTTGACAAATGTAAGTAGACAATGATTTTGTATACTCGTTAGGAAAACACACAAAGATAATTGAGTTTCAATCATAAATGTTGTTGTTGTTTTCTTCACCTTTACCACTGAATTGCAAAGCATCGTCCATGCTGTTCAGGGCTGGCTGGACATTTCTATATACTCAAGAATATTCATGACAAATTAACAAAATTTAATTGCACTCAAAATATCACAATTCATGCTATTCCTAAAAGCAAAGCTTCATTCCTTCTTATCTACAACATAAAATCTTGTTCCTAAATTGTAACCCAAAAGGTGGATTGTGCAAACCTGTGGTTACCCTATGTAGATTCATGTGATTAGATGACACAAGTGATTCAAAGATTTTTGCAGCTAAAAGACTTGGAACAGGCAACATTAAATATCCCAACTGATAAAAAGAGGGGTTTCAAGAAAACAAAAAAGTTGCAACAAATCAAAAGTCATGAAGTTAAATTCATGATATCAGTTTCAACTGGTTAACTTTTGACAAAAACGTTAAACAATGAACATTATTTGTTGCAAAAATTCATCAATTAACATCACAAAATAGCCCCAGTGGGGCTGCCAGCTGCCAAAAATTGGGAGGACAATTGATGGGGCAGAGGTCGGAGGCAAATTTTTAATCCACACCCTTTTGCATCAAAACCTTCAAGTAATGCCTTTTTTGTCATCACAACTTACAATCTAACTTTCTAGCCCATCCCTCAACACTTCCTCAATTCATCCATTCCAATGGTGGACACTAGGGGGGAGGGGGTGCAGTGGCCCCCAATTATGGGTAAAACAAAGAACTTTTGTTTAAAAACAATGGAAATATATCATGCTTTTAAACTGAAACAATAGCTTCACACCCCCCCCCTCCCAATATTTGGCAAAATGTTCACCACTGATCCATTTCAGTCTTCTTTGTGTTGACATCACGGTGCAGCCTAGTTGATTGGCTACAAAGAATATTTGAATCACTTCTATCAGCTTATTTATTCTCTGTCAACGCTCTGGGTAACCCAATAGATATTTATGAAGACACATTTATTTCTGAATCTAATATTCAAGTGCGACAAAACCTTTGGCATATTTTGATGAACTGAAAGAGTTATCATTATTCAAAGAAGTAAGTGGGCCTCAAACTCCATCCATGTAAAATATTCTGGCTTCAAAGTTCGCCAAAAGCAGAGTATGAATTTAAGGACTGACACTAAGATTTGGTTGAATTTGGTAATCATGAACAATTGACAGAATTTGATAGGAAAATATTTTCCATCATATCTGATTGATAGGTTGAATATTTTTTGAAAATTTTGAGAAAACAACAATAACAAATGTGTAAGTGTGTTAAAAATAACGGTTAATAATAAGAAGGTATGAAATTACCAAATTTTGTTGAAGCTCTGTCAATATATATCAAAATTGCCAAATTTTTTGTGGTAGTACGACTTTGATTGAACAACATTTACAAGACCTGAGCCAAGCCAAATCACATATTATCAAACAGTCATTCTTCACACGAAACTATGGCTAAATTGTTGAATATATTTTCAGTGACACATTTTCCCTTCTCAATAGAAGTCCCCACATTATTGTGGGATGTGGCACACATTGTGAAATTACTTCTCTTTAAAAAGTCTATGCAATAATGCTCTTTCAAATTCTCTACTAGACATGATGTAACCAATTCCTCCGACACCTAATACTGCAGCTACCATTATTGGTCTTTGTATCACATTTTCCGAGAAAGACTCTGTAAATTTTTCTGCTTTCGTAATAACACCCCTACCAGCCCCTCGAGCGACAATGATGGCTCCGACAGTTGCCGGCAAAAGTGCAGCACATGCGACTGCTATACCAAAACCACGCATGTATGCACAAATAGAACATTCTAGTTCTTTCTTCTGAAGCTTTTTTGTTATCAAATGGTCCCAACTTTTGACAGCAGCCACTCCGCATATTGGAGGGAGGAACGCTCGTGCAGCTAAAGCCAATTTAGGATTTCGATAGGACGTCGTGATTGCAGCCGCAACTATGGCTGAGTTTAGGCCAACAAGGAACCTGTGGTTGTCTATATCAAATAAAGTATCTGTCCAATCCATGAATCTCTTTAAATATTGTTTAGCGGAGGTTGGAGGTGCATCGTTTTTGTCGACAACATCTTGTGATGACTTGCTCTCGTGGTCAAGGTCAGCCATCTTTTTCGGGACGTTTGTATTTCTCGGAACCCTGTGGCAAAATGGCGCCTGAACGCAAAAATGCGCGAAATCTTGGGTCCCATTCACTAGCTAGATTAGCTACACTAGTCCCTCAATTTCGCTGTTGTTGTTGTTGCTGATGGCGACATATATCCATATATCGGTGGTTCTAAGGAGCATACAGAGGTTGTGTAGCTAGTCTATTCACTAGCCACAATAATGATCTCATTTGCAAACGCACTGGCCTGGCGGCGTTTATTAAAAGTCGAGAGTTTTGGAAAAGTTGTGAGTGCTGCATTCCGTTCTTGTCTCTCTATATAACACCCCCAGTTTAAGTTCATTTTCGTATGTTATATCAAAATCCCACAATGTGCACTATTACAAAATAACAACAACGACACGACGAAATCAATCAATCAATAAACTGCCTGGCAGTGTTCCATGTATTTTTGCATAAGAGATTAAGAATTTGAGCAAGTACTGAAAGGCTCTTAAAATTATCAGATTTTGATCAGATTTTGAGCACTCAGAGTTTCTTACGAGTTTCTTACGAGTTCCATAACAATCTTCATGTTTACTTCCTGTGCCCTCGTGAACATTTCTCCTTGACTAAAACAAGTAGTTGTTTAAATAATTTTTCCCAGTAATCGCCAATAATGGAGTTTCTTAATGGAGAGTCTGGTTTCTTATGAGCAGTTTCTTATAAGAGATACCTGCACGTTGCAACACAGGTACAAGAAGGTTGTATGTAATCACCGTATCTGCTAGCCTGATAACCAGACCCGATTTAAAATCGGGTCCTGTTATCAGGCTACCTATCTGCATCTTGCAAGCATTTTTTATTCATTTATGAAGATAGATCAAGACCTAAGAGATAGACATTTCAAGCTTCGTGTTTTGCAAAGAGTAGTACCAGATTTTGGCAAATTTTTGGCCATCATGGAACTGTTTTCTCAGTTTCATAAACGAATTCCTGAAAGAAATACGCTTGTAATTCCTACACAAATTTGAACTATGTAAAAGAAACTCAACTCTCATTATCTTCCAAAGATTTCTTTAACGAAGCAATGCCTCAGAATGAACTCAACTTTCAGAGTGGATGCATCGGAATGCAATATGTCGGTACAGCCAAACAGCAGTGGCGTAGCCAGGGTGCTGTCGTTGGGGGGGCAAAAT